>NMRB01000993.1:3103-18399 GCA_002633025.1 Notospermus geniculatus | reverse complement strand
CAAGGATTTCCCCGGTCCCAAAAATAGCAACCAATCACGGCAGAGCTTGCATCGGCAGCTCGGTTATGATGACAAGATGGCGGGCTCGATGAAACTTCATTCGAATGCAAAGTCTCCGTGCAAGGACTTACAAGTACTCAAAAAGAAGCCGCGGAGGCAATATTCGATGGAGACTATTTGTTATTCTGTTGTAGGACTGGCAGTGGGAAGTCAATTATGTACCAGCAGGTTAGTGTTGTTCGCAACGGAGTTGAACGGCGCACTCGTATTGAATAAATTACCGCATGAGAACCGAGGCTTCTGATTGGTCGCACGAGAAAATCCTAAAGCGTTGAACACGGAATCTGGTTGCTTGCTGCAGAGTGTAGGAAAGGTTAGCGATTTCTACACGATGCATTATGCAGAATGGTAGATTTCGAAGGACGAATATAATGAAATCGTCATCTCCGTTATCGAGTGCCATTTGTAGATCTGTGGTCAAATCTCTCGCAAACACATCACACAATACAAGCGCAGATGGCCTTCTCTCGGCCGACTCGTGTCACTCGAGTGGAGTCAAAACATTACTTCGCCTTCGCCTAAGAACTAACCGTAAACACCTATAGGTCTTTACGGATAGTTCGTAGGTTTAGGCTATAGCCGCGTCTCTCTGTGAAACCGCTAAAACCTAACCGTTTCACCGGTTACGGTTACGTATAACTAAATGTAGTCGATCGCCTAAACGTGAGTGTGCGAAACCTCTCTATGCATTGATGTCCAATTTACGCCTGTCGCTACGCTGGCCCCACCTTAACATCTCTGCCACCAATCTAAATTACTGCGCGGTGTGGAATGACGTCACTCAAGACAGCAGCCTCCTCTGTTTCCACGTGTACCGAGTGAAAAGTGTAAATAAACCAAACCGACGTGATCTATATTTCGGACATTCTCATTGGTTATTCGCAGGGTTCTAACTGAACCCTACCGACACGTAGTTGGCACGTCGGGATGATCACCCCCTTGTGCTGTATCCTTCTACTAAAATAGTGCTCTTCAAAATAGGCCTGCCATTCAGACCGTGAATACCTGTTTCTTATTATGAAATTTCTCTCTCATTGCATTTTTTCAGTAATATCAGACTAGTATTAAAACTAAAGAGAAGGCGAGCACAAAAATCGATACACAATATGATAAAGAATATAAAGTCAATTTCCAGAATATTTAGCAAATTTTCGACCCCAACCGGGTCTTCTTCAGGCTGGAACTTTACTATCTGAAACTCTAGAAAAGACTATCCTGAAACCCAAATGTGAGCTGAAGTATCCAACCCAAACAGGACGGGTCAGCAATTAAGGAAAGAAAAGAGTCCAAGCCCCAAAAATTGGTTGCTCAACCTAACAGTGAATGTAATTAGTGAATGTAAGGCTTGACAAGACTGAAAGGAAAGGGGTTTTGTAAATTATAGCTTGGAGGAATTAAACTAACAGTATAATTTACCCAAGATTATAGTAAGGGTAATTTATACCGGTATTAAGAAAATGTATGAAAAGATGATAACAAAATAGACATATAAAAAATAAATGAAGAGCGAGGTAATAAGAACCAAAGAAGCTGCCAAAGGCAACAGTAAAGAAGGGCATAAACGATGAAAAAGACTTAGTATTAAAGCGATGAAATTTATTTATCAACGATAAAGTGGCTTTGCAAGGTTTTTGCAGAGTGATGCGGTGAGCTGGTGCTAGAGGTGAGTGTTGCCATTGAAAAGGCGGAACAACAACTCAGGCGGGCCAGGTTGACTGTATACTGCTACCTTAATCCGCAATTAAATTCCATGTTCCATTTGCATGCGTAATATCTTCTATCGATATCAAATATTGGACGATTCAAAACAACTCGAGTCAGAATTTCGTTGTGTAACAATTTCCTTGTGTAAACATTTTGTGGGCCCAATGTTTCCAATGAAGGGAATCTATTTTTAGATTCGGGGAGAATCCCCAGATTCGGCTCGGTCCGCCACCAACAGCCACACCTGTGATCACCATACTTAGACCCCCAGGGCCATTCCATGTTGTAGAAGCTCACTTTCCAAGGTGGTTTTTTTTCATAAATTTGGGAGTGTTTGAACAGTGTTTGATATTGAAAGCACACATACGCACCAATGTAAAACAAAAGAAGCTTTTATTGTAATGATATGGTGTATGCTGGCTATACTTAGTCAAACAAGGTATTTTTCCATTTTTCCTCCAATTCTGATTTTCTTGTGAATTGCCTCATTTTTAACCAATCAGGTAAAACGATTTTCCTCCATGGTGTCAGTTTTGTAATGCCACTATCCACATTGACAAGGAGACATCGGCAGATACTGGCTTGTTCAAAGCAAAACCTCCAAAAATTATGTTGTAAACTACTTTTGCTCTTGTACCCTCCTTCACACGTAATTATGCAATTATTGTGATTATGGCTTTGATTTGTAAAATGGGAAGGAACAACAAAATAACAGCTGCATGTAACCTTCCATCCTAGAACAAAAAAAAAATGGTTTGCCCTGCTTTGTTAAAAGACAAAGTTGCAGTAAAGTTACTAGTGTGTTTTCCTGTGGCCGTCAGTCACACCCATAGTTGTGAGTGCTGTCATCTTGTACAAAGCACCAACCAAATTCCCTTCCAGCACCAGGTAGGCCTATAGTTCCTAGCATGCCTCGCACAA
This sequence comes from Notospermus geniculatus, assembly GCA_002633025.1. Lineage (NCBI taxonomy): Eukaryota > Metazoa > Nemertea > Pilidiophora > Heteronemertea > Lineidae > Notospermus > Notospermus geniculatus. The sequence goes on along the minus strand of NMRB01000993.1, from coordinate 15,714 downwards.
GATATGAAAGCTCAGGGCTGATCTTTTAATACAAGGTCACTTCAAAATGACCATTTCCTCTCTGAATTTAACGTCAGTCACCGTGGAATTGCCGCCTGCAAAATTCAGGATCCGCCATTCTGCTGTTTATGTGAGACAGATGTGACGGATAAGCAAAATGTGAGTAAATAAAATATTGTTACCTCGGCTGCCCACGCTCAGCAGGCCGACCAACGCCAACAGGCCCCGCATCGCTCCAGAAGATAATTTAATCCGTCAGAAAAGTCGCCGCAGGAGAAATCACACCCCGCAACACTCAGGCAGTCTGTACCATAAAAAGATACTACACCAGTCGCGTCTTCTTGCTGCGTCCGACTAGAAAAACGCAGCTTGCCAAGCGATCACGAACCAAACGATCATCGTTCGGTTCGTCCAGAAATTCGCTTCGTGACACAGCGACCAACTCAAGTGTCTTGGATGTCGTTCCAAGAAAAACTCACTCGATACTTGAGCAACCGACATATGAAAGGTTACAGTAAGTGTGCCACAATATTAGAACACTTGCCATGAACTGGAAAACGAAGTATTATTGCCTGATAGCCTAGTGGTTATCACGTCCGCTCAGCAAGCGGCAGGTCCCGGGTTCGAATCCAGCCCGGGCCATATGGGATTTTCATTCCCGGCTCTTCACGTCCGTCGCATGGGACAGTAAGCCGTGGTGCCTTGTACCTTGTGTCTTTGCAAGGGCAAGTAAAATACCCCATCCAAGTGAGGAACATGAGTAGCTTGTGATGGCCTCTTCCGTACTTACCAGGGCCAATAATGCTATAGCGTCGGCCCTCACGGAAAAATGAAATACAAATAAAAAGTATTATTGCAATGAAATGACCCCAATATCTTTTACAATGGCAGGAAAGTGAAATCCAGGGTCCAGGACCAAATGATCCCCCCCCCCCCGATCCAACCAAAAAACGTTACGGGTATGTGATTTTCATGCGGATTTTGGGCAAGAACGGCAAAAATGTCTTCTCCCCCGGACCAAAAAGTTATACCTGCCGCACACGAGTGCAATTTTGCCTCCAACTATGGAGATTTTTGCCTCCTACGTGCAAATGTCGTCGCGTGCGGTGGCCAGAGGCAGAGGCGGAGGCGGATGTTTTTGCCTCCAAAGCAGATCAAACATGTTTGATGGGAGGAGGCAAAAATCTCCTGTGTTCAACGACGTCGTCAGTCATCGTGTGCGGTGGTTGGAGGCGGAGGTGGAGACGGAGATGCAAAACAGTCTGACCAATCAAGAGCCGTTGTGAAGTCACGCGGCTCTGGAAAGATGGCAGTGCCGTTAGCAACGACGGCCTTCAGGATTTTTGTTGGTGACGAATGACGTCACATCGCGTCTTCAGGAGGCAAATGTGCAATCGTGTACGGCGGCTGACACACAGTGTGCGGTGACAGGAGGCTGAGACAAAAAACTCCTATGAAGGCAACGGCGGAGACAAAATTGCACTCGTGTGCGGCAGGTATTAAAAACAGCCCTGGGACTTATGTATGTAGGCCTATACGTTATTGCAGATTCACCTGATGAGGGTTAGCGTGATGCTACCGAAAACTGAGTTCTCAGAACTATGGAAGGAATTTTTCTGTTATTTGCTCCTTCCCGTGGTATTCAACACTCTAAGCTGCGTTCATACTGGGCTTTTAAAACGGTTTGAAAACGTTTTAAGATGGTAAAACGGTTTAGGGTGCCACACTAGAGGCCTCTTAAAACGGTTTGAAAGCGTTTTAATGAAAATGGTTCCTGAAGTGGTTTCAAAACGACTTGAAAGCAGTTCAGCTGAAACACTTTAGAATGTGCTGTACGCATGCACAATAGATTCGCGCTGACAAATGCAAAACGAGGAAAAGCTCTTCAATTGGCGCATCGATCTTGGAATGATAGTAAATACCATTCATAGATGGCAGCACAGTCTGACTCGACTTCATTCCGGCGCGATAAAGCGATTTGAAAACGCTTTGTGACTGTAGTGTGGTCGTTTTTGGTCAAAAGTGTTTCCCGGAAAACGCTTTCAAATCGGTTTCTGTGAGAACACAGCTCAAATCATTCAAAACTGCAAATGTCACGTCCTCATTAGCAAACAGTGCACTAATTATGAATCGCAACGAACTTAATTAATGCCGGGGGCATAGAAGGACTCGAGCCTGACATGATGCAGGGTACTTGGGGATCATCTCAAAATTGCTTGATGCCCAGAGAGACGATTTTTTTTCATCTCTCTCTGGACCCCCTCCCCCTCTAAATAACGAAAAAACTCATGTCTTGCATCAACATATTTATTTCAGAATTACCTGGTGTTTCTATGGTGGACCAGTAGGGTACATGATAAAATATGATAATCTTCCTATATTGGAAGTTCGAATGTCTGCTTTCTTCTATAGATAGAAATATGGCACCTCTCAGTCAGGTAGGCCTGTTTAGAATATGTGATAATTAGTATTTGCCGTAAAAGCGGCATTTTCCGTCATTTTGATGGATTTGGGGCAAATTTCGACATATACGTCATTTCTATGTTACAGCGATGTCATACAATGTTTAAAATATGGCTACCGGACTGAGAGGTGCCATATTTCTATCTATTGGTAATACATTTATAGGGTCTAAAACCGACGAGAAGAAAGTTAGCTGTATAATATGGACACTTGAATTTGTAGTACTAGTCTGTATAAGTACTGCAATGGGATTCCAATGAATGGTGTTTTAAAACCATTCATCTTAAAGTGGTCCTAAACCGCCAAGCAAAAGTTGGCACCCGATCATTTTCACCGCCCACGAAAATGGAACTTCCGATTTCCGCTCCTGGCTTCAGTCAGGTAGGCCTGTTTAGAATATGTGATAATTAGTATTTGCCGTAAAAGCGGCATTTTCCGTCATTTTGATGGATTTGGGGCAAATTTTGACATATACGTCATTTCTATGTTACAGCGATGTCATACAATGTTTAAAATATGGCTACCTGACTGAGAGGTGCCATATTTCTATCTATTGGTAATACATTTATAGGGTCTAAAACCGACGAGAAAAAAGTTAGCTGTATAATATGGACACTTGAATTTGTAGTACAAGTCTGTATAAGTACTGCAATGGGATTCCAATGAATGGTGTTTTAAAACCATTCATCTTAAAGCGAACTAGTATATTTTACCCGTGGCGTGGCTTGACGAATGGTACCCGGTACCCGGTATAATATGGTCGAACACCAATGAAAGCAGATACGCGGAAAAATCCCCGGAAAAAATCCACTCTGGCCAAAACTGGCAAAGGAAAAATGAACCCATAAAATCCACTTTTGGGGTAAAGAAGGGAAAAATCGCCCCCCCCCCCTTTTGTTAAAGTATAGCAAAAGCAGTCCTCAAGACACCTCATGTGCTTGTGTGATCTTGACTGGACTACAGATGAGTACATATGACGTTATCAGCACCAAATGCGCTTGGCCTAGAAAGCAGACAATCTCAGTATCCTGGTGTGCCGGAGAAATACACCACTGATAAGCAGACAGGCCTACACTATAGGAATCTGGGTCATCTTGGCATTATAATTATGAGGCTGGTTGATAGGTTCGGCAATGTCCGGCAATTTCCGTGAGTTTCACACAGGCAAAAATTCCTGACTAAAATTGGTTTAAAGTTCACTTTCCCGGCAAATGTTTGGATTGAAGAGTGGACATTTTGTGTATGGAAATGCAGTGAAAGGTTAGGCAAAGTTTCATAGTGACAACGTGTACGGTTACCGTGATTTCCTTGGAAGTCTATAGATTTAGTTGTATAGATGGCTCGCCAGGTTTGTTTTGATTTTTGGTGGTACCTCCCATAGAGAGTGAACCTAGTCTCCAGGCAAAGCCGTGCTCCAGTCATAGGCAAAACCTGTGCAAATATGCAAACGTGCATCTGGGGACGAGGTTCCATTAAAAATTTGTTAAAATGGGTTAATGACAGTTTCAAATTCAGTCGGTCAAAATGTACATTTTGTACTATTCACATTGATTTCGAAGCGGTAGATTTTGCAGAATACGCCTCCGAAGTTTGGCTGTCTAATGCATTTCCCATTAAACTAAAATCCTTCGTTCGTCTTTTTCTCAAAACGGCGCTTGATTTGAGGACATGTCAACAAACAACTGTCAACAAACCCCGCGAGCCATTCACTTTAAGCACACCCACATTCGAAATGGGAGTGAATAAAACATAACAAGTATAATTACCCTGAATGGCTGGAATCCCTTCTCCAATCACAATTGGGCCACAATTGTTTACAGCCTATACTACACCGCTTGGCAAAATTATCAGGAAATATCTGATGCCATACATGCTGTATGCAGATGACAATCAGCTGTATATGATATTTGATCCAAACAAGCCAGCTGANCAGGGTTCATCAGATCCGAATAGAAGTGTTGAATTGAAGAACAGGTTCATTTATGATGACGAATTTTGAATATTCCTAGGTGCTGGACTCTCATTTCCTGAAGTGGCTGCCATTTTGCCTCTGGATGTGGGAAAACCCGACTCTGAATGTGGGATTGCCCCTCTGCACGATGTGTGGGTGATTCCCCAGGGTGAAGTATATGTATAAAATGTGGTTGAAAACCAACGCCGCCGTCAACCGCCTTTGTGGTTTAGTGGAACGGCAGAGGTCTACTGTGTGGAATGCTCCGAGTTCGATCCCCGTTCTGATGTCCTTTTCTTTTTTTCCAATTTAACGTCTGGCTGGTCGAAGGGTGTCACGTAATTTTTTCCCCTCATAGAGCTTGTGTTTCACTGACAAAGCCACTTCACAGGCCTGAGGCAATGGCTCAACCTTAACGTCTTCGGGTACTTTGAGTAGAAAACGCAAGCTCAAAGTTGACCCAAGCGAGGTATCTATATATCATATATTATTACTGAGTGGCGATTTGCGTAATTTTACACATCTCCTCTGAAACCACCGTACGGATTGCCGTGATTTTCCACATACATATGCTTCGGGTTTGTCCGAAGACATTCCACCCACTTTTTTTTGCAATATTTCAAAAAAATCACATTTTATTCCACTTTTATTCCCGTTGCTATCACGATACCGACCGCCAGCGCGCGCCATCTATCGTTAATTAGACACACCACAGGAGTGAAAGACGTTTCATAACGTGGTGCATGTGCACGTTTTACAATGCATTGAAGCACAGGGTGTATTGTCGTCGAGGATCTGGGCTACAATAAATACACTACTGTGGGTAAAGTCGGCATTGTTTTTGGCCACCGATAGGGCCATCATCATGTTAAATCATTCCTCAGGATTGATGACGCGATGATAGCCTGCATTCTGATTTATTCTGGCCCTTCACACAGGGGTTGCCTCAGCTCACGACCAAAACCGTGCGTAGCACGGGTAATTGCTAGTCTATATAATAAGAGAGAACACCTCATTTTTTGTCACGCGTAAACTCGAAAACTACCTGCGTGACACTTGGTACCAGCGGGAAGCTTGCGACACGGACTAGGTTTTTAGCGAGTTCGTTCTTGAAAAACATGTACGAAAGTGGTACTTTTAAGCGTTTTTTGTTCGTTGCCGTGGTTTCCCTTCCGTGCCTATGGCGTCATTCCACGGTGACGTCAGCGCACAGTGACGTACGTATCTCACCGGTGATTGGCGCGATACCGTCATTCCACGGTGACGTCAGCCAATCAGCGTCTTCCAAATCAACATCGTCATCCGTCACAAATCAGCCCGTCATCGATACGTATGACGTCAGTCATTCAGTGATGACGTCGTCATGTCCCAATATCCCCCCCCCATGCCGTTGAAACGGTCTACACTGAATGACTGACGTCCACGTCATAGGCCGAGTTCGGGCGCGACTCTAGGGTAGGGTAGCGCTGAAAAGCACGTGACCTCATATCTCCATTGCCTATGTCGAGTAGGATTTCCGCCTGAACTCGCTAGAGTATGCCAACATGGCGGCCGAAAGTAAATTGCCCGCGATTTTCGAATTTAAATGCAAAAAATGCAAGTGGCATGCTGTTTCAGTGCAAGGCGAAGGCCTAACAGGAATGTCAACGCAAAACGTGCGCCCCGTAGGCCTCATAGGCCAAGATGTGATAATTATTGGGCCTACACCACCGTACTACGGCTGTTGCCATGGACACGGTTTTGTGAGGGCCGGGACTTGCTACTACTGCGATTTTCCTGGTATTTGACATTGTTATCACGTCTTCAACTAAACTGGACAATGCATTACAATACTGTTGCGGGAAATGAACAAAATAACGGACTGGTAGCAACAAATTCATGAAAAAACGTTGATTTTATTTTTAGGACACTCGCGGGGACTCAAAATTTTCCGCCCGCCATTTTGTCACGTGACTCACTGAGTCCAACCCTGGATCAATCGAGGGTTGAACTCGAGTTACGAATTATGTCTCACTCCACAGTTATGTGACATATGTCAAAAATGCCCTCTAAATCAGCTTTCTCATAATAACTGCAGATGTCAGTTTTGGTCACCAGACCACCAAATCGTGCTCAAAAACAGGCAAATGAACACATTTTCTGAATAACAGAGTATTAACACTCAGTCAAATAAGATCATTTTACATAGATCTGAAGGTACAGGCAGTGTATTTCTAACGGGTGATCTGAGTACATGAGCCTACCCACCAGGCGCCTGATTTCACCCAGAAAATGCCACTTTTTCCTCAAAAGGCACATGCATCAAAACACGTGAAAAAGCATTTTGCCAGGTCTAGGCCCCATGCTGTCTACACACTCTTGGACGCCCGATTCCAAAAATAAAATCAAAACACTTGGTCATCACGGCGTTTTAGGCACTTTTTTCGCGTCGACATTCACTCACCAGATCACATGCCAGATTTCTGGGGAATCCCCAGCAACCGAAGAACATTCACTGTGACTACATCCGCCTGTCTCATCACAAAATCATTACGCCTGCAGCATTTTGGCTTGTTGCAGACAAATCTGCATTGATTTACCCTGTAAAATATGTTATACTGCATGACAAACATGAATTTACATGCACCACCAGTGCCAACGTATATATCATATGCAATCTCACTATTAAGGGCGAGCCATTGTTGTGAATTTTTGAAATGTGGTCAGGCGTCGTAAATAAAAGATGTCAAAATACCATAAAAGTACAAGTTGTATGACGGAAATGAAGGCACCTCTGGGGTCTATAAGTCAAAAGGAATTGAATGAGACGCATCTTGGAACGAACTAATTAGCTAATAAGTTGAAACAAAAGACAAGTAATCGGTACACTTTCCCAGGAAATGTTACATTTTGAAGATCAAACGACATGTGGATCATAAAGTTCGAGTTTTGTTCTACTTAGTCCACCCATTTTGATAGCAATATTTTCAACAGGTATAGAGTACTCGGCATGCGAATTCCATGATTGCTGCAAGATTTTCCAAAACAGGGCGGCCATATTGGATTTGGATTTTACTTCCTGGTTGTCCTTTTTGTACTGAGCGTGTATGGTTCACATGAAGAGCATGTCAGGACACCCTCGCCACCCCAGGTTCTATGTGTTTGTGACATTGTTGTCACACCTTCAATGTGTCATTTACACGCTCCTTCTCCAAGAAAATTGTACCTGTTTTTCATGTTTGGTGAATTTCTTTGTTATTGATTATGTAATGTAATTAAGCTGTAATTCTTGGGACTTTGCTCATTTTCTGTTTCTATAAAGCACAGTGATCACATTGGGCCATAAAAGCAGTCAACTGGAGGTGTCTTTATTGCTTTTCTCATAGGGGCCTCAATTCAAGCAATATGAAAATGTCAAACGATGGCTTGCCCTTAAGTACGTGCTACTTGAGGGGGTGGACACCTATAGGAACTGCGGAGTGAAACCTTAGGTCAAATATAACGTCATTCGAGTCGCTACTCTCGGAAATTTCCGAGTTCGGTCGCGACTCGACCCAACCGAGTCGAACCCGAACTCGGCCATACGTGTCGATGACGGGCTGATTTGTGACGTATGAGGATGTTGATTTGGACGACGCTGATTGGCGATACCATGGGAAATGGGTATTCCGTGACGTCATGGGCGGGGTTTCTCCAGCGCTCGAAACAGTGACGAAAACGACGAAAGAATATAGGTCATCGCCGCGGAAACCTGGGGGTCATCTGACGTCATATTGTCACACGCCGTGCAACTGACGCTCATGCCGCTCGCCGCAACCCTGTCATGCCTGTGAACTGCAGCTGTCCCGCCGATTTATGATTGGTGATACCACCATTGTGAGTGGTGCATTCGCTGGCCAGAATGTCATGATTCCTCGAATACCACTTCTTCCAAGTGACTGCCGAACAGGGCCGTAGGAACTTCCTGGAGGGAGGGGGATTCAATAAAATAGTGGACCGTAGCCGTAATTTTTAGCAGCGAGTGTCAAAACATGGGCATGATCGGCGGGGGTCCGGGGGGGGGGGGTCCGGGGGGGGGGGCTCCCCCGGGAAAAGTTTAGAAAATAACAGTGCTTTTACGCCATTTCCCAGCATTTGAGAGCAAAATTGGACACTCTAGCCATGTATTGTAGGTGTGGTTCATTATTGGTTTATTGGACTTGGGCCTTTTGGGACTAAAGGCACCCCGTTCCTATTGCACTGTCAATAAACAAGTCACAAGGACAGACCATGTCCTTGACAGGCCTAGAATCACCATGCTTCTTGCATGGACAGCTGTGGCCCTACGTGGGGTGCTCACGAGTAGTAAAATCCGACTTGAAAATCCCCGTCCACAGCAAAATAGTTCCTTCCGCAACTAATCTTTAGGTAGGTATCACTGAATAGAAATTCACCCGTCATTTGACGGGTACTTTGCTAGTTTCTTATAATACCTTACCGAAAACAAGTACGAGGCATGTTCAGACAACCAGAAACGGATCATTACATAAGCGGCGGCAAGAAACTATTTAAGGGAATTTGTTGTATCATTTCAAATATTTGTCCGTGGCAGTTATATTATGTGGGAGACATGGTCCCCCACACTGTTAGAAATAACAGAGGATTTTACAGAAAATCTGTGCAGCAGAGTCCCCAGGACTGGATCTGTAAAATGACAGACTTAAATAAATGTTAACAGAGACTTGACTGGAGGCTGACCAAATTATATTTTCATTTCATACTGCTCTCAGAAGGCATCATAATGGGATGTCCAATGGAGTCCAACCAATACAGGAAAACATGACTCATACCATATGTAAATTTACAGAAAGTGCTGGGGACTCTGCTGCAGGCAATTTCTGTAAAATTAATGCAAAATTACTATTGTAAAATTAATAATTTCTAACAGTGCAGACGCTGTGAACCAGTGATTGCTGTCCGGCGGATCGGACTATTTTGTCACGGAACTATGGTCCCGTAGACAACTATTGCTAGGGGTGAATGTCCGCCGGACCATATCATCGGGGGATATGGTCCTCGGACCATTATTCCCAGGGACGTTTGTCCATCGGACTTCCTTTCCTAGACGCAAGGGCCCAACGCGCCGCGTAGCGGCCAACAGCGAAGCTAGCCAAAGACTTGTCACGGGTCAATCAATAGAACTGGACTCATAGGAAATATGCACCTAATGTCCAGATGGAATATACCGGACGGTTGGTTCACGTTTTTAGTGACTGTGAACGTAGATGGGTACATTATGTAGCGATACGCTGACAGATTTGCTGGGGACTTGCTCTGTGGATGTTGTAAAATGCGATTTTTGGAAGATTATTCTGATTTGCAACGTCATTTTTAATTAACATAAAAATATGTTGAGTAGCTGGGATATGTTTATAAACATTTATTGAGCAGCTACCGTCATGACGTGGCCGGCTGGCGCATCGGTAGAGTGTCCGGCTCTGAATCCGGGGCGCCGGGTTCGAGCCTTGCGATGGGATTTTTTATTTTTTTCACGTGTCAGTTTCTCTGTTTATTTTTTTCTTGCTGAAAACGTTTTGTCGCAGGATGAATATCTCCCCAGCCTTTCCATTTCCCTACAAATCTGCATTTGCTAATAAATACTTATAACCACAGATCCCTGTCAGCTGCCCTGCATTCAGAGAGACTTTTCACTAAAGTCTCTCTGAATGCAGGGCAGCTGACTACCATCCACATTCCCCTCTCCCAGTCACCAAAAATATCAACACCACAACTAACGTTCAAGACTACTGGATATGATAGTCCGGCGGACTATTGACCCTCGTTCTTCTAAAGCCTGCCGCACACTTGAACTATCTGCTGAGCAAAAAGTCATTCGAGACCGTTCGCTCAGCAGTTATAACTCACCGAAAAATACGCGCATACGCGAGCTTTCTGCTTCCCGAGGCAGAAAACTCACTGAAAATACGAGCACACGCGAGCTATCTGCTGAGCAAACGGTCTCGAGAGACTTTTTGCTCAGTAGATAGCTCCAGTGTGCGGCAGGCTTAAGATGAAGACAAATTTAATGGTACCGAGTAATTAAAGTTTAAAAAGGCCCATAACCATTGAAAACATGAAGGACAACGGAACATTATCTAGCGAAAAATGGACACGTTTGTTAAGCAGCGGTCAATGCACATCAAAATGAAACTGTACGTTGACGAGTAATTGCGTCAACAAATCCAGTAGCTACATTTTCTTCAAACCTCTTTATTTTTGTTTATAATTCACTGTCGCATTAAACACACTCACTTTTCCCTGCTTTCAGCAACAGAGGCTTTGAAATGGACAGCCATGTTGGAGGAAAACAATGCATTCGGTAGCCATGTTAGAAGAACAACAATAGCAAACCATGGCAACCATTGTTGTCTTCTATTGCTGTCCTCCAATGGCTGCTGTCCTCCAATGGCTGCCCATTGCAAAGCCTCGGACACTCATCACTAAACCGCCCCAGGTACCATCGTCCACCCTGGACAATTATTCCTAGTGCCGGTGTAATGTTTTTCACTGCCCCCCGTTTGCCAATGCCCCACAACAAAAGATTGAGGGAAAAACCGCGACATGACAATGGGGGAGGCACTGATCAACATGTCTTTCTGTATTTGAGTGTCCGCCGAATAATAAAGCGGGCATTGTCATACGAGGGGCATTATCATACATTACACCTGGACTATGATACCCATTGATGATAGTCCGTCGGACTATGGTCCCTAGTGTTGGAAGACCCCCGGACTATAATAACTAGGACTTATAGTCCCCGGACTATACCGTCAGGGGACTATATCAGCTGCCACACCGGTACTCCTTTAGTATTTCTCACAGTTGGCTCTGGAACGGCTGCCCATTAAAGTGGAATAACAAGAGAGCAAACACAACAAAATCATGTTGGTTTATTGTGTTAAAGTTGCGCTTACAAAGCTTACATGTACTGGCCTTTCCTACGATAAAATAATCTAATCTCCCTCCGCTACATGTACATCTGTTAGTGAAAGCCATGTCAACGGGTTCAGTGTCACTAGTGTTATTAATATTATTAGGTCAAGGTAAGAGAAAAATCAATAACTATAGGCCTACCCACGTTTCCATGTTTGTCATTTCACAATGACATGTGTCCATGTTTGTTAGTTGTTAGAAGTTGACTTGAATAAGCTGAGCATTATTTTAAAAAGGATGTCAAAACCACACGTTTGTTTGTGGGCCCATCCAAGGTCTTCGTCCAATGCCTTCGTCCGATCTATGACGACAGTGGAGGGAATTCAGGTAGGGGTATCAACGAGAAATCACCACAGGCTTTTAATCCCACAGGTCGGCGCTGCCGAAGTCAGCTGTCAGAGTGGCGCAATGGAAACATTGGCGCCTCGGAGGTCCCGGTGTATTTTTTGTTCATTGCCCTCCGTCTGCCAATGCCCCGAAACAAAAGATTGAGGAATGAGGAGGGCGCCGTATTCACACCACACGGCGTCGCTGCGAGTGTTGTGACCGAAATTTCGTTTTTCTAACGTTATTATGGTTCCCGATCAATCAGATTGGGAACCATATTGTTTTTGGTCATGGTGTGTGTGTGTGCGTGTGTGTGCGTTTGTGATTGGGGGAAAATGGGGACACTCCCCCGTATNTGTCTGTGTATCTGTGTGTCCGGTCTGTCACACCTTCATATCTCATCTCCTTCAACAGCTAGAGCTTTGGAAACAAATCCTACCCCTAGGTTTGTGAACCTCGGCAACCCAATGAGCCAATAATTTTCAATCTCAGATCATGATGTAATCAACATATCGGACTTGATATTTTGTCTGTCACGCTTTTATCTGATGGCATAACTCGGCTCCTTCAACACCTACAGCAATGGAAATAAGTTGCACCCTTAGGTTTTCATACCTTAGGAATTGAATGGGCTGATTACTTTTGATGTAAGATGTTGGGATCATGGTGATATCGATATCACGAATTTGATATTTTCAGATAACTTGCCATACTGTCAACTGAGCAATATGAAACAAGTCTTAGTTCATGCCTACTTATCCAAGGACTGGACTATGTTGAAATTCTCAGCCTCAAGTGTCCGGGTGTTCGAAATATCATGAGATTTTGATAAGGTAAAGTGGGGTAATAGTAGCCCCCTTTTCACCTATTTTGCAAACTGTACAGGTTATTTCTTGAGGGACACCAAAAAATCTGCCCG
>NMRB01000992.1:216365-242190 GCA_002633025.1 Notospermus geniculatus | reverse complement strand
TTTTGTTTCAAGCGTACAAGGTGCCCTTAATTTAGGTAAGTTAAGTTAGTGCAACTGGAAGCGGCTGCACTGAACTTTGTAGACGACTCCTTTTAAAAACAAGGTCAAAACAAGGACCATCAGACACTTTGACAGAATCATGGAAAAATCTGAAATAATTAGGTCAATAACACGTGCCCGGGATCACGTAGGAAAGAAATTTGTACTGGATAATCTTTTCATCAAACAATACTTTATCGCAGTTATATCAAAATGAAAATCTCAAGTATGACAAATGACATCATATTTGGTACTATTGCCTTGTCAGAACTATTGCCTTGTCAAAACAAGAAAACACCTTATGGCCTACATGTAGTTTCATCCATCCTAGTTTCATCCATCTGCTTCAGGCACCTTTATGATTTCTTCTTGCACTGAACAGACGTAACCAATGTCAGAAGCATTTCTTTACAAACATGCTCTGCGTCACTTCTTCTAATGTTGTTTAAGGGTACCAGAATCCATCCTGGGCAGTCAGGAAATTGGGAAACAGTCCACAAAGTCATATCAGCTGACGATGCTGTCACGACATGCTGTAAAGCAAGATAATTTTGCGGCTGGAAATTTTCGCGAATCAAGAATTATAGACATATTCACGGCAGGATATTTTCGCGAGTCTCTTCCATTTTTTTCATTTTTTTTTCATGGGACCGTATTTATCACTTGCGTGTACCAGTACTCATATTCGCGACAGGAAATTTTCGCGACTCATACACTCTCGCGAAATTTGCGAAAATTTCCTGCACGCGAAATTTTCCTGCTTTACAGTAGTCAAGGCCTTGGATATGATTGATTATTAGGCCAAGTTGTTTTCCAATGACACCTGGGATGGTGGAGGGGGGCGCTACATTTACTTGGGGTGAATAGAATCATGCTCAGGAGCAGAACTAGGTTGCTATGGAATATTGGAACAAGCATCTCCCTTTTTAACCAATAATACTTCACCCTTGGCCCTGCACCAACAAAAGATATCAGCTGAGACCTGGGCAAGGCCTAGGAATATGACATGCTTCAGTGCAGAACAGGTTCATGGCCCCATATGTTAATGAGGCATAGATATGTCATGCTGGCAAAATCTATGACGTGACTACATCATTACCCCCAAATCTCTCATTTATTGGGTATTACGAAGTTCATAATATCACACACCACGCGAGCAGAACCTCTCTCATTCGTCAATTATGAGTGCTTCTGTCTTCAATTGACATCAATTTAGGGAAATTATTATGTGTCGTGGAAATACAGACAGCCTGTGTGGATGTTTTTAAACTTTTGGTTTTGGCCTATTGATTACACTGAGTATACTAACTTGTGACTTCCTAGTCTTGGTTATGAAGAAGATTTGACCAAGGCTGCTAACATCAGTGACAGAGTGGGGACATTTTATGATCATCACATATTGATCGTCAAATGTTGGCAAAATATCTTCATTGACAGTAAAGTGGTGCTAAAATAGGAGACATGGATGGAATTTGCACTGCACAGTGGTGGGCAGGCTTTTGAAGATGGGCAGTGACATGCAAACCCTTTCTATGACAAATACTCTCAACTGCAAAACTATTCCAGGAACAGCAGGTCAAGAATAGGGAAGGGAAACATCCAGGAAACACAAGCTCTGACACAAGGAAGGACAAGGAAGAAAGTACTATAGTAGGTCTGACAGGCCTGCACGTGCAATGATGCATGTAGGCCTACGGTAGGCCTTTGCTTCCATGGAAATGGAAGTCAGTCAGTGTCATGTCTGCCTAAATGAGCAAACAAGCCTGTCGATTATTTCAATTATCCCCAAAACAAAGCAATTTTGTCAATGACTCATGTGATATGCAATTTACCAATCCCCCGCTTTTGCTGGTGAAAAGTGGACTTGTTGCAGTCCCAACTGGGAATGGATGGCATGGGTCACGATTTCATGGCAAACGGAAGAAAACACTCAATGAATTTCTCCGAAAGAATCCTCCAACTCCAACATCAAAATCAAATGTAGTGGAGCATCAACGATCCCAGATATCTTTCTAGTGTGAGGTAAACACGTAAACAACCTCATCAATCACTGACCTACCAAACTTCCCAGGAATTTTGTCAACATGTTTTTTTACTGACTGGTCTTCCCAGATATCAAGCGAAAAAGCCAAGACCAGACATAGACAGGTGGAACAAGGAATCAAACATAATTCTTAGAATCAGAGAAGCTGAGATGACTAGTGGATTTACAACATTTGTTGAGGGCAAAAAGGTTCACCAATCTGAACTTCCGCTGCAGGCATTATAGGCCTATCAAAGAAATGCCCAAGAATGATGGAAACGACTGGTGTAATGATTCTGGAGGGTCAAACAGCAGTTTTGACAGGACAGTTTGTTGCATGAGAAGGAACTGGCTCCTGGATGAACTCTCCACCTTGTCCTGCCAATCAAAAGCAATTAACCTGCAGGCTGGTCAGACCTACTTCATTAATAAGTACCAATTCATATCAATCAGCCCCAATTGATTGATCTTGATGCTGCACCAGTATGACATGGTTTCTGTAGGCGCCAAGGCCTACCTACCATGGCATCCGTTCAAAGGTAAGCCCACCACCCGGAAAGTGGATTTTAAGTTCCACCCTGAAACATATCATAACTGGCAATATTTCAAACATATTACATTGCGACCACCACATTGACATTGTCGTCATAAATGTGGTGGACATAAAACCTCATTAACCTCAACCACCCATTTCAAAGCTGCTAAATCTCAACGACAATGGCAAGTTGATTGGAAAGGTTGTGACCGATATTTTCTGTTGAAAATCATGGAGTAATTTTCAAGCAGTCTGTGAAGTAATGCCTTTTAAACTTCCTCTGATAATGTGTTTCGATCTTTCACCAATGCTATTCACAAAACTGAACTCGACTTTTTAAAGGTAGTCTCAATGACTTAAAGGTACTGTGCTGTATGACTCTCCAAACACACCCCGAAGATAAAAAACATCCAACTCAATGTCAAACTGGAATCCCAAGAGTGGAACGACCCGACCCGTACATGCCGTATGTCCTGCTCACCAGTTTTTCCTGATATCAATTGCAGGGATTGCAAATGACAATGCATGTTACAACATATTCTCTGGCAGCAATCCCACCTTTGCTTAGGGACTGGAGTACCGACAGGTTATCTGAATTAGCCATTTCTGAAAGGTCAAACAGCAGTTCATCGACCATCCTGGGAAAGAAATCATTGACCTTTTCTCTGCTCTGTTGCCTGCAGTAATGTTGTTCAATAATGTAGCATTCAATACTTGCACTCATCTAACTTGTCAATTTTGTTAATTGCAGAAGCGGCATCGGGTTCTTTGACAAGGTTGAGTATTGAGTCAAAAGTCACACATGAGGTAAGACAAAGCATGTCAATAATCTTACCAGTTTGAATCATTTTATCTCAAGGAACAGAAATCTGAGAACAGCTAGCCTTTTGCATCCTGAGGTAATTAGTTTAGTGGTTCTTTATAGCACTCGGTCTCTCTGTCACCACACACGCAGCTGCAGCAAGTGAGTGCTAGAACAGATTGGCCTGCAGATGACCTGAGCAGGACACCAAACCACATTTCAGAGTGAATGGATATTGACCTCATAAATCAGATGAACAGCTTTGTGGTAGAAGGCCATCAATACTGGCTTGTCAGAGTATGATAAATATGCAGTCAGCACTGTGTGTGTGGAATACCACTGGAGAGCAGCACTGCATTCTTTCTTGAAATATTCCGATAATGAACAAACAGCTTCAGGGCCGGTCTATGCTCCTGTGTATCAGTATGAGAGCTGACCTCATCAGGTGGGAATTTAGTGGAACAGGATACGAGGATAGGCTTTTTGCCAGGGCCTCCACAGTGTTGTATTGCGGGTACCGACCATCTCAGATTATCGAATTCATGTCCCCCGAGGATTCGCCCTCTGCTCGCCTTGATTTTGCACCAATTAAACAAGTGGAAACTTGGAATAACCCACAGAAATTGCAGGTTTCAGCATTTTATGAGTGGATCACTGTCAAGCCCTCTTAGTGAAAGCTGCATCAGATCTCAAGTGACACACCTCTATCACCTTGATATACCTGCCCAGATATGATTAATAAGATTATTCTGAGATACAGGCAGGCAGCCTGTCAAGTGATTAATCACCAGGCCACTGCCCAGGACAATTCTTCAATGACCAGGCCACTAAATGACAACGAATCCATCTAGGCTCCATCCGATTTAAAATCAATTGATCAAAGTGAATAACTCTCGTTACCAGGTTCCCAGGATGACTAACCCAGAGCAGACAGGCACACACCCTGACTGATTTCTTTGTGAGGAGCAGGAGATGAAAATGCAACATGACGTCATTCCGCACAGACATGATGTCATTTTGCACTGAGTATTAAGTGTTTGTAGTAAAATTCAAGTACACAGTATGGTCACAAAATCTGCTGATGCGGTTGAAATTGAAGCCAATTGCTTGTTGCAGCACTTTCATCCAACCACCATCTGTGAGAGTGGCAAAGGTGACGAATAATCTGCATAGGCCCAGCTGGATTATGAGCCTATAAAAGCCTGTAGTGGACGCCAGCCAATTTTCGATTATGGGGGCCATGTGAGGGTCAGAGGTGGCATAAGGGCATCCGTAAGCCCTCATTCAAAGTGAAGGGAATACCTACTACATGTAGAGCAACAGCATCCTTCTCATGTCCTTGCAAACAGCAAACAAACACTGAAAATGGGTGTTCACAGCAAAAACGGCAAAAAATGGGAGTAGGCAGGCAATGATAACAGATAAATCCACTTCTTGTCTTTATCGATAGGAATTTTGGGTCAGTGGAAAATTCCCAGGCAAATTGTTAGTCTGTGTTTTTACGGTTCATAAACCAACTCCTTTTTTTATAATCACTGGAAACTTGATTGATTTTGATAAGGAAGCTATATTGTATTAGAGCCGAGATTCAGTGGTAAAAGAGTTTCCCACTTTTACACTGAAAGGCCCAAGGTTTTGGTGAAATCGTCATTTCAGCAGTGCCACTTGCAGTGGTATGTGTCTCAGATTATCCCTTGTGCTGTCCTGCAGGAATGGAAATGTGGAACCCTCAAGAGGGGTCCAACACACCACATGTGGCCATTCCAATATAAACTGAAGTAAGGAAAGAAATCCCCCATTAATCTCCTTATAAATTTTCACATAATTCTATTCAATCACACCTTGTCAAACACATTTGCCAACAAAATCAAACAGGCATAAGAATTTATAAGTACTGATTGGCTGGGCTATATTGTTCAAAGCATAGACGAACAATAGGTTGAGTGTCAAAAACGCCTACCGGTACCCATTTTATCGTGATTGACTTCTGACTTCAAAAGTTCAGCTGGGTTAAGAAATTTGAACATTTGAAGCCATCTCACAAGATACATACACAGGCACCTCTGAGAGTCGTCAGTAGGATTAGGGTTAAACTCAGGTCAAGGGCTAGGATTAAGGGGCTAAACAGTAGGGAGGTATCTAGTACACAATTATGAGGTGCCTGTGATAGATAATAAGAATATAACGACATGCCATGGGCGCATGTCCATTTTCTGAAATTCCAGCAACAAATGGAGTTATTTGAATGAAGGTCCAGCTCACAAGAATACCCCTCTCACGAGTCCGATAACTTGATCGAGCCAGTTCATGTTCCAGGACCACAAGGACGCCACAGTCCATCTCCTATTTTCATTGTAACTTATCAAGTTTATACTTCTGGTACCTCGACTTGAAAGTGCCAGCCTGAAGAAGACCCCGCTCGGGGTCGAAAATTTGCAGAATTTCTGGACGACGACTTCGGTTTAACTTATCAATCAATGTGTCATGGACCCATTGTCATGTCAGGGACTCATTTGTGACCAACTTGACCCAACCTTGACAGGGAGAAGATGATTCCATTGTATTCCTTGCTTTATTCAGAACAGAAGAGTTTTGATTAAATGGAATTGATTGGTCTGGGTACTGTTGATCACAGGTGGAGAGAGAGGAAAGTTGTCAAAACAAGGCTGATGCAACACCATAGGAACCACTTACAAATAACAAGATTTGAGGTAAACATGTTCAGGGGGAACCTTGTGTTTTCCCACCCAAGAATTGCATCAGCTTTGTTTGCCCTTGGAGGAATTATACTGAGTTGTTTGCCAGGGGCCTAATTTAGTAACTGGCCCAGCCTATCATTATGGGGATTTCTCAGAAAGAACTGGGCCTACATCTGATGCAAATAAAAATTATATTTCGTACAAGCATTCTTTTTAAGAATATTTATAATTTGCAAACCAAAACATGTGATTCCTCTGTTCAATCAAGGACTTGTTCCTTCAACTATCTATTTGTCAGTCACAACTATTCTACTGTATACATGGGACGGTACGGTTATTTTTGTTGGATCGAACACACCTGGTGGCAGGCCTGCCTGGTACACTGAAAGATAAATGATTAGGACCAAAATGAGATGAAGAAAATGTCATGGTACTTACCAAAATCGCAATGTAATGTCTGTACTCGTATGGAAGTGGGCCATCTCCTCTCAGCATGTAATGTTGGGTCCGTAGGAAGCAGTCCAGGTACTGAGGGTGATAGCCCATCACCTGTATCATGTGCTCCAGTCGGTTATTTTGTAGAAATGCATCAACGAAGAGTGACTGCGTCTGTAACGAATCAACAGAATCTGCCATGTCAGGTTCTTGAAATTCATGAAAATGTAGAAGTTCGTCGATCATCATTGTCGAGGGAGAAGGAAAGAATAACACCAATGTTAATGTACAAACACAAAATGATCCGATCCTTGTAATGTGAATACTTCTTTCAAAATATCACAATCAACCAAACATCAAAGTTTATCACAGATATTTGATACAAATTGAAAATGGACAATTGGCTTCAATGGCAATAAAGTTCCTTTTATTGTATGAGGTCCTCTTGACTTGTAGCAACTCAACAAAGAGTATTCCTTTAAAATGTAACACAAGGAAGAATCAGAGCTCGATGGATATATCACAGTCACAAAGTCAATTTGAATTTCACAATTTTAATCTCCAACATCCGTCCAGGATACAACAGCCATCATGGTTACTCCTTGACACTTGACTAAACCATGGTGAAGTCGGCGAATACCATTTACAAACTTGTCTATCTGATAAAGAGAGCTGGTGTTCCCTTGTAGTGTCACATTAACAAAGCACACACTTCACGATGCCGCATGACTTATAAACCGCACAATGAACAAGCTGATTCCGATCAGTAATCAATCAAACTGCCTGGAAAATCAGCTGATATCCAGCGAATAATGGGAATGTGTGACCTTCACCTCACATTTTCCACTAAATCAGCAAGAACCATTTCGAATAGGGGGTGGTAGGTTGGTGGATAATGTATGCTGACACAGATCAGAAAGGTCTTCCATTAGTGTTTCCATCAGCACCTAGGTGGCACTGTGTCTGTCAGCAGCTGATTTTACCACACAGTGATGTTGAAATGCCAAAGGAGGAAGATCCAACAGGGTTATATTGAGCTGTCAGAACAGAGCGCACTGATCCAGTGTAATGACAAATGATCTCATCAATAAAAGAGAACTACCAAGAGGAGAGGTCTCTCTGAGAGTGGATCAGAATATAAGCCGATCACATTTGAATTGTGAACCTGCTGGAATAAAACTCTGGTTGCGCATGAGCATGGGTGACCAAATCCACCACAGTGGAACCTACCTCAGCACCTCTGCCAGGAGAACACCTCTCTATCAAGGCCCCAACTAGTGGCTGGTATTTATAAAAGTTAGCAAATGCTTTTCCTTAAGATTTACACAGCACGGTCCAATGTAAATGCACGACAAAACTTGAAGGAAAAGCATTTGCTAGCTTTTATGAATATCAGCCATTAAATCCCAAATTGGTCATTTCTATTCATTTTGATGTCTATATATACTCTAAATTTAGACTGTCAAAAGTTGTATAAAAGTCCATTCTTCTTTCTAACAATACAAAAGTCCATTCTTCTTTCTAACAATACTGTCAGGTGTTTGTTTCCAAAAATAGCCTATTTGGTCTTACTGATGACCAACATTACTGGCTGGGGGAGGGAAGGGGTTTAATAAACAATACTGGATTAGGCCCTAGATGAATAAACACATTTTCCCTCCAATTCAAGCTTACAGACTGGTTCAATGACCAAAGGCACAATAGGAGCTATTGAGCTGTGTCATCATTTCATTTCAATTTCATAGTAGTTATTTCAAATACTACACAAATATTGTGTAGTTATTTCAAATACTTTCGACAAATATTGCACAAATATCACTTACACCCACATTGCTGGCCGAATGTTCCTGGTCTATGATTGTGTCCCATGTGACCCGAGACATAAACCACAGAACTGTTCCCCGATATCTAATGCACGCTGGAATATTGGCCAATACATTTTACGCTGTTGCACTGTGCGCTTATGCAGCATTCTCTCTGTCCAATGATAACGCAATATATTACAATCCGTAAGATTTACCGCTAGTTGGCAATTAGTATTCATAACACAGTGTTCTATCGGCAACAAGCCAAGAGGGTCACATCAGTAGGCCAAGTTGGATTACCTGGACTAGGGGAAGAGCTCTCAGTGAAATACAGTCAATATTTGAGTTTTGCTATTCGAATTATGGTGTGTTTAATGAAATTTTAAAAGCAAGTACTTTCAATGGTTATTTTGCAGAGCAAACAAATTTGTCAAATGATCAAACTTTAAGGCAGTATGAATATTAAGTCATTGAGACGGATGAAGAGACCTTTTGAGATAAAGGTGACTTTTTTATGAAAAATTTACTCTACTTTTTGTGGACTAGTAGGTTCAGATTGTTAGTAATGCAGTTAACTACAGAACCTTCAAGCGAAAGAACAATATTTTTTATGCAAATTCGCCCCCCCCCCCCCACACTCTATTGCTGAGCTATGGGGCTAACTTTAGAAGACCATAAGGAGCACAAATCTGAACAGTAAAAGGGTTCCATACTCAAATATTTTCATTCCTTTTTTGTGTTTGCCTTGCCTACAGGAATTGAGCATGTTTATGGCACAGTATTTTTGGTACAACTCCTTACTTTTGCTGCTGGTAATATGACCACACTGACCCACTTGGAGAACATCCAGTTCTAAAATTAGTCAAGGAATAGAACATAGCATTCTTCTTGCATTTGAAGGAAATCAACTTCCACACATCACAGTCTCATCACATCATCAGGGATGATTATAAGAAAGAACGCTTCCCAATTCAGTCACGCCTTTCACCGACATGATGTGGTTCGATTCCTACCGGAATCATGTGCCAGTTATCTTCCCTATCTCAAAATGCAGGCCTCGATACACTATCAGCACCCCGTCGTGTCCCTCCCATAAGTAGGCCACTCCTGGTAACTCCAACACCAAACGGTCCCTCAACAGTGATAAAATTGTCAACATCCAGGGGATCAATCTTCATAATCCACAAAATTAATGCAACAAGTTTCGAATCAAACATCTGGCTTATCATATTCAGTTGATGAATGGAAATTTTAGCGAGGTGATTCAATTATGTTGTAATCGAACACCACAACAATCACTGAGGAAAAAACATTTGTGTCTGAAGTCATCAGTTTCACCCTGACCAAAGCAGCATGTTTCATGCAGACTCGATGCATGAAATAAGCATAACACAGAAGGGCCGTGCCGATGTCCAATGCTGCCATTCAATGTTTGTGAGCAGCAGGAAGGTGGTTGGCTGAAAGAATAGCTTTCTCATCAACTACCAAGTACACAGGATTGTAGAGTGTGTCTATTACTTCAATCAACTGCTGTCCCACTGAACACAAGTGCGGGAGTGCTGCCTTTTACCAACAGGGGGGGGGGGCAGAATGGCTATAAACAAAAAGAATTCAGATTCCCTCACGCCAGGGAACCTGTTCACATAGAACTCCTGATGGTTTTTGGCAACTCTGCAGACTATTTCTTACCAGCAGACGGACAGACGGAGATTGTTTAGAATAACAGCTGCTGTAGGCAGCCTATCAGATTTTGCCACTGCAGGTTTGATCTTACACTTGCACTTTTCCGACAACAAGAATGCCTGGCGAATATCGCATCAGAATTTCACATTCTTGAAAGTGACCTCCGCCGATGCAATCTGACTGAAGTCTCGCAACAAACTTTGCTACCAGAGAACACGACAACTTCAAAACTCTGACTGTGCAGCCTGTGGGTATTAATAGTGCAATCTGGCTTTACACTCAAAACAGGGGAATATGTTTAGGATATCCTCAGACTCACCGTCCAGTATGCCTCCTCCATCCTCAGTGAAAGGAACATGAGAACAAAGTAAAATGCTTTCTCCAGGAAGGTCCTTTCTGTCAGACTGACTGGTCCTTCCAATGAGCCTTTTATACCTACAGACTGGCCTAGGCCTAGCTGCTGAACTGTACTTTGATAAAACTAATCAATAATGTTTGGCTAGACTAAATTATCAGTGTTAGGATGGTGAACTGTAGACAGGTTTGGTCAGCAGGCCAACGAAGAATTTGGGCCAGCGTACTACACTTCAAACACCACGAGACATCGGATTATCTACCTGGCAGGGCACCAGTCTTTTCAGACCAATCTATCTAGATAAACGTCTAGGCCTAGTTACCATCAATTATGTTGCAACACCCTTAGTTTTGTCAGTCCTGACACTGCAGCCACCATGATCCACAACACAAACTAAATCAAATGCTTCTATGCGTCAATATGCATCAAAATCATGATCTTTTTTTAGAGTCGGAGGCAGTGGAATAACACATTCTTTTATGATGCAATGCACATCAATTTCAGTCTAGTGGTGCATCAGACAGACAGACAGACACTGAGACAGACAACATATCAATGATTGGGAAAATATGCAGGTCACCAGACGGGTGATGAAACCCTTAATTTAGTCCATCAACATGTCAAACACAGACATTGATTACAATTTAATAACCTACTTCTTCTGATATTCTCAGAAATATTTTGAAATAAGAGGTTGATTTGACCTGGCACCCTCAGATTGTTTGACATCACCTAAATTAGTACATACAGCAGACGTGTGATTGAAAGTGCCCATATATTCATTTCCAATATCATCATTCCCAACAAAAGTGCTCTCCTGTGAAAACACTGCATCCCTCAAGCCCCATCTTTCTAGATAAAAGTTTCTATTTATACCAACGCTGTTAAAATGTAATGATGAGGATTTTTTAAAAGCAAAATTCCGGCATAATGCATAGCAGCACTGTTGATTTTCTTGCAGTGCGGTGCAGGGCAGCAGCAGATGACGGAAAACACCCTGAAATTCCAGCAAGCCCTGCATTCTCAGGTTTTTCGCTTCCATCATTCAACATAACATTTCATAGGACCAGGGAGGTCCACATGGTGCCTGGTGTTATCGCCATGGGAACTGTGCAGCCACCAAATCAATAATATGAGATAATAACAGTTCATTACAATTCAGTCATGTTTCATTTTTTAATGAGACTTCCAATCGACAAGGTGTGTTCGGCAATTTAAATGAGACCATTAGTCTCAACTACCTGTAATCAGCATTTCATTTCCCACGTCCACAACCGACAAGTGGTAGGACTAGGAGCCTTTCAGTAATGAGGTGACCAAAAGTTAGATAAATCCGGTAAAGAATTCCTGACATGCTTTCAAACCGAGCAGCCCAGCAGAAGCCTGAAGGATATTTTCCTTCTTGTCTTTATCAAGGAGTCATTCTAGCCTCTTGAAAATACCTGCTACTGAGAATCCCAGGGAAGGTAAGATACCATGAGTAAAGTGCAAAGGAATTAGCTGCAGTTCAAGTTGGTCTTGCATCAGACACATCAAACAAGACCATAATAGGATGCCTGATGGTCTTTCATCTTGATTACCACTGCACAAACAGAATGAACGAAATGGTACTTCACATATCAATCCCTTTATTGATATATACTAGTCGATGTCCACTGCCAATGGCTATAGTGCCTCAAAACCCATCCCAAATATCAAACACTGTCATTGAGGGAGGGATCAAGGCAGATCTGCCAAGTAGAGGATATCCGAGGGGGACTGAAAAGGGCAGTTCATGATCAGCGATATGTGTTACTTCTGGCACATTATTGCAGTTTTGAACGATGGGAAAATGCTGATATTACCACTTTTTGGTTTTTTGCAATAATGTAAAACTGGGCTGTAATAACAAAGACGATGTCAGTGCGTGCGTTGGTAGTTGATCGAAATCAATAAAGTCTGCAGGGGATGCACAGAATGAGCAGTATGAAAGCTTAGCCATAAAGGAAACTGCTTGTCGACACAACTGACATGGTAAACTTGGCAAGGAAAGGAAAAGGCACCTGTGGGAATATGGCTGATAGAAGTGCGAGTCCTTTGAAGGAAAAATTGTGATAAAGCAAAGAGACTGTACCAACAAAAGCTTAGATCTGCCCCCGAGTGGAAAAAGGAACCACCCTCACAAAAGACACATTGGGAACTGGTTGCTTGGAAGTCAAGCTCACCAGTAGCTCGTAGAGTATGGCTATTACTTGAATCATATAGTGGTGGTGGTGGTGGGGACTTAGAACAGTACTCCTACTGATGCACAATCAGCATTTTCAAGTCCGTAGAAAATTTCCATTGCTCAGAGGTCAAATGAAATTCAAATATTTAAGAAACTCTGTGATTATAACGTTTTAACACCAAATAAAACCTCCCTAAGTATTTTACCACATTGGCCTAGACAATTTCTATGTTACATGCAGAGCAATAAGACCTTTTATTAAGGTTAACTCTGAGGTTAAATTCCTTGATCCATAGGCCCCAGGATAAACATGTCACAGTTATGGGCAAAGTCAACCCAAACCAGACAGAGAGAGCTCTGGAGATAAGATGCATGTTGATACAGTATAAATGATGCATTGTGCATCAATAATGCTCTGGATGGATGCATGGAATGTGCACATGCCTCATAAATACAAGCGACAGATGTATGTTTGAGGCAGGGTTTGTGTATATTTGATGTGTTGCTCCTGAGTGGGGCATATGCTTCCTTTCGATGCAGAATTAGTCTCATCCTGAGGAGATTATTGGTCTGGACAGATCCATGGATTGTACCCAACTGAACCAAACTTTTGATAAACGTTGAAATAGCTAGATGATTTTTAAAATCTTATTGAATTCAGTATTAAAGATTGGTCGACAACATATTCATCACGAAGATTAATGAAATTAAATCCGTACCACATGGCAAGCCACCCAAATAAGAAAATCAATGTATTACAATGGTGACTAAAATTTTGTGCAAACTCCACTCAGAGAGTCAGAATGTCAACAGGTGTAGCCATCAATACCTGTCTTCTGATTCGATATTGATCCAGACAAAAAGTGGTCTGACTTTGATATGATTCAGTAATTTATTGATGGATACTGCACAATTCGTGGTATGACACATACTTTGAGACTTCAACATCAATTGATCACAAAATTGATCAATAAGACTAAGAGCTGTCTACTTGGGATCAAGTCACTTTACTCGTAGTTTGACTCTGATATCCACCATAAACTTCTCAAAGGCTTACCTCTCGATCTAGCTAAGCCCTATTGACCCTGAATATGAATTTTCAAAAAATCTTTTGAAACAAAAAATCTTTTGAAAAATTTGATCTTGTCTGGTGGGTATATGGTATAAGGTGAGCTTTGCCTTATTAACCTTTTCTTCAATTACATGTAGTACTGTCAGCAAAAAGGGGGAAGGGTGCAAGCAGAATGACTGTCACAGGACTGTACGACGGGACTGAAATCACGAAACTAGTTCAAGTGAAAAGATTTCTGAGAACCATATCAAAACTCCTGACTAACAACAACATGCAACTTTTTCAAGTTGTTGGGAAACAGTCTGAAGAGCCTTTACTTGTCTCACCACAACTGAATGAATGGGAATGACTCAAGTTCATACTTTGACTTGAGATAACCCTGTGGGTAGCCTATACATTTTGACCATGTCAAGTGCGACAGAGTACATACATAATCTTCTTCAATATAAAGGTCATGGCGGTCATTATTGTTAGAACAAATTAAACTTACATGATAAGATAACAGAAATTGAATTATTCAAACAGTCATAAAGACAACAAATTGCATGGAAAAAATGATCTGCCGGGATTACAGTGTTTGATAGGACAAGTGCAGTTTTCAGGGTCAGGATCAAAGACACATCTTTGAACAGTACTGAAATTCTGAAGTCCACAAATTATGATTTTACTGGCATACATGTATCAAACTGATGTTATTATACAATTTCAGGGTTTCCGCCAGAGGGTACTAAGGGTACGTACTATGCTAGTACCCTCAAAGGAACAGAAAAGGGCCATTTTCTTTAAGTTCATGGGGTTTTTGCTGATTTTGAAGAAATTAGTACGGTACCCTCAAAAAAAAATTCTGGCAGAAACCCTGAATTTGATACAAATACATACCTACTGTCCTAAACATTAGAACAATGGATAATTTCTGGGTGAGTGATTTATAGAACAGGGCCCGGTTGCACGAAACTCACGACAGCGCTATCTTGGAGTTAGCGCTAACTTGATGTTAAATGACGTAAAAGAACAATGGAGTTTTACGTCATCTAACATGAAGATAGCGCTAACACCAAGATAGCGCTGTCGTGAGTTTCGTGCAACCGGGCCCTGGCCGCTACATTTTAGTTTGCCAAGGATCAGCGAGGCCATCTCTGTAACTGAAAAGCATTCATCAGACTTGTAAAGAAATGCTGAGTTATCTGTGACCAGCTAACCAGCAGCCAGATCAATAGTCACAGACTGTACACACACTGGCACCAGTGCTGTGCTAAGTTGGATTCAGCAGCAGTGTGTATTGCCCCTATAGTATTGCATCCTCTTGGACTAGCACTGAACTTGCCAATACAAGCTGTCAGTTTTCAACAATCTACCCTCTTGAAGACAAGCATTCAGTTCAAACATGACAAACAATTGCATCATGTGCCAAGTTATCACTTTCTTGATCCTGACGAGTGAGAACAGCATGAAAGTATCCACGCTCTGTGAGAGACCGAGTATTTCAGATCATCTGCACTTTAGTGAAGTATTTTTAGCAAGTGGCATATTGGTAAACTGTACGATGGATGCAAGAATTTCTAAACGCAGGAGATGACATCGTCAGCTTGAAATAGCAGAATAAAAACTCACATGTACATGATGGCGACTAAAATGTTCTTGTAATGAAATACGCAACAGTGTATGAATTACATATGACAAGGACTGTATCTGAGTAATGTGATTTGATGTAGAGTTGGGCTCCAGACAACCCGGTAATTAGTGGAGGTAGGGGTAATGATGATGATGGATACAGACATGTTGCAGACCAACAGGTATGCAGCTTATCAGCCTAAAGATGTCGAGGCAGAATACATCGAAAATTAATGGAGGCAGAAGTGCTGCACACGAGGGGAAAAAAGTTGACTCTCTGTGGAGAAGCTTGCGATGTTGTCTCCAATTGAAAAGCAACAGCGAAAACTCCTATTTCTGTCAGTGATCTCATATTCACAGCATACACTGAATAAATCAACAAACTTCAGTATACTGCCGATGAGTTTGTACTTGCTCTGAACCCCAAATAATGGATTTTGGACATGAAGAGCTCTTCGAGCCAACACACACAGTTACATGATCGCTTGCACGCTGCGCCGCAGAACTGAAGTGTCGTTATGATATTGTTGAGGCAAGAGTTGATTGTCTACACTTTTTCTTGACATCATGACTGTGTATATGTCAGGAAATGATGTTATCATACTGAACCTCCGGTCAAACAGCCTTCTTGAGCAACAGCCTGACCATGATAGTGACACACATGAAAACTCTGACTTGAGGATATGCAGGGTGGATATCAGAGCTGGCGGGATGACTGTCAAAAACCTGCACGGCAATGACCTGAAACCTGGAGAACAACTCCGCCTATGGTATGGCAATCTGCAGGACAACAGTCAAACAACATTCAGACATCTTCAACGTTCATATTGTACCAGAACATTCCCCTCTATTGTTTGTGAGGTGTCAATACTCTGGGTCATAATTTGTAGTGGAACAGTCTAATTAACGTAGTACTAGATGACGATAATGCCAGTAATTATTTTCTAGATTGGGCAATTTCTCATTTTCAGGCTTGTTCCAAACCGATCAAGTCACAACTCAGCCTTCTGATCAAAGTCGATGAGTTCCTAGCTGATTTTAATTATGACGATTTGAAGCTGGAGAGGTTGAATTGGACGGACAGTATTTTTGACATTCAAAGATAACAAACAATGTTATTTTTATAAGCTCATTACTTAGGTTGATCAATTTCCATCACAGGACACCGAGGCTAGTCACACAATCAAACGAATAGCTCCGCAAACCCAGGCCAATACATTGCCTGATCAGGGCACTAGGTCAATCGGAGCTTTCATAAAGCCTGTTGAACTGTGAAAATTTCTCATCGGTAAAATATATTGACATGCATAATCTCACCCCAGGGACTTGAAACTGATCCAATGTAATCAAAGATGCATAAGAGAGCAGTGGCCCAGAAACTGTCGAGGGCCACTGAATAAATTAAACTGTATGACCTATATTTTGGTTAAAGACAGGAAATAATCCCCTCTCATTAGGAAGTGGTACGATCGGACCCGGAAGAATTACAACAATGGTTAGTGCATGTATCATTAGTGGTCATTAAAATATGCTAAAATCATATTTTTTTATTGCAATGCAATAGAATCTTTGAGATGACATCAGTAATTCCATACCTCATAATACATGAGTGGTGCATAAGTTTTTTTTGCACTTGCATGCGAGAACGAGCACTGCATAATAAAGAATGAGAAGCGGACACTAAAGAGGCTTGATTGGGATGCACCTCATGTCATTCCCAGTGCTATACAAGTTCCTGCTTGACCATCTAATCTCTCTCCTCCATGAATGTCAGCAGAATATAAACTGCATTCCACCTTGACCCAAAACATGGGAATTACACTGCAGTATTGTGAACTTGTTTATCTAGAATTAAACTCAACTTTAATCATGTCAAGGCTTTTGGTGATGATGAAATAACATCCATCAAAATGCCTTGACATTCGAATTCCAGGTCATTGGCCCTGGCCACCACTGAAGAGAGCTGTGCTACTATGAAAGTAAATAAGAACGCCACAAATAACTTCAATTCAAGATCAAAGATTTTTATTATCACTAGCAACTTCTGTCTTGCGGACACCCAATTCTACATCAGCAGAAGTTTAAAGTTTGGCTATGCTTACCTCCTCATCGTTACAATCCACCGGGTGAACCTGAAAAATATCAAGTATGAAACAGACTGTTAGAACAGTGGAAGACAAAGGGACAGATCTAAAATCGCATACTATAGGATATGCCTCTGTTGACCATGTTCCTGCATGACACATAGGGAGATTTATACTGTCTTTTCCCATTGGACAGCAAAGTTGAACATGACTACAAACCGAATGCTTTTTGTCAAAGATG
Source organism: Notospermus geniculatus (assembly GCA_002633025.1). Taxonomy (NCBI): domain Eukaryota; kingdom Metazoa; phylum Nemertea; class Pilidiophora; order Heteronemertea; family Lineidae; genus Notospermus; species Notospermus geniculatus. The sequence goes on along the minus strand of NMRB01000992.1, from coordinate 224,600 downwards.
CCCCAAGACAATCAGGTGTATGTCTTGTCCTGGGGACATTCACGAAATAAAAAATACATTATCTATTTTTGAAGAAATACAATACAAATACTTGAAAGTTTTGGGAGTATAGGAGTCAAGACTTTCCTCAGGAATACCACATTCATGACAGCAGTACTTTATTTTAACCCAATGACCTGATAATCTAGAGCTCACCACGAACGGTTTCTTCTTTTCTCTCAGGCGCTGTATCCCTTTATGAACCCTAGGCATCCTAGCAGAAAGTTGTGAAAACACTCAACCTTTGATTTATATATAATCCCAACAAGCGAATAACATAAAGATATCTGCACAACGAACGACCTCAACCACTGAAGTGGGGGAACTGCGTGCATTGTTCACAAGACCTTGGCATTGGTCAAAGACAATCAGTTGAAAATCCATAATTACGGTGATTACCCATTGCAATTTGTCATTGACAACAGGTTTGAGGTCAATGACGTCACTAGATAACAATCCAATGACTAATTCATCAATAAATTGATTTGAAATTGTCAAAATTGTTCTGATAGGAGATAATCTTTCATATTAATTACCCTGTGGCGGCACTGACCAAGGCTCACTCAAGTGGAGCTCCCACAGTGTTTTTAGAATTATCTGCTGAATTTATTTATCATGCCTAGCAGAGATCTGATTTTTCCCTCAAGGATTACCCGCTACGCCAATGTAGGCCCAGCGTCAGCCAATTTTCTATGTAAATTCTCAGTTGTGGGCCTTAGGCCTCAAGCCCCTACATGCCCGTATGGCCTTTCTGCCACCCTGAAAACCTTGAAGTGATTCTATCCTTGCAGTGCATTATGTGACTTTTCCACGCAGGCATTGCGAGCATTTCTATCGACTTCCCAGGTCTCAATTCAATTACACATTGCCCACAGTATCCTACCTTAAATCAAACAAAGTACACACATTATTTACGATCTTATTTTTGTTGTGAGGTACACGTGCTGAATCAAGTCCACATGTACTAATGACCTTGGCCCGACTCCCAACTGAATGCGGATTGGCTGTCACATATGGTGTGGCCCAGGGAATCAATCTGATTGGCTGACACTGGGGGCGTGCTGCCAAGTCTGAACAATGCAGAGTCCTGAACAGATAAACAATTGCAACGGCTACAAATGACAGAGGACTTTTCACGACAATGTCAAGTGGCTGCATTCTGAGGATGTGATAGAAGTCACGAAATCAAAACAGACATTCAGTTGGCACAATATTTGGGGTTGACACAATGCATCGTCCAATTCTGTATAGTTTGCAAAACATCTTTTTTTCAACAATTGCTTATACAGATTAGGACTAGAGTGACATCTGTGCGTACAGCAACACATAAAAAATAACCCTGAAAAACATTGTAGTTATTGTTCAGCAGAGTCAAATGATCATACACCATTTTGTGATGTCATGGTTGGAGTGATGTTGACTGAGGCATGATGTCATGATTATAAATGTTATATTGCGGAAGTACGGTTTGATCTGCCATCAGCCTCGATTATTAAGACCAGAAGACACCGGAGGAAGAATCCCAGGGGCATCGGGCAAAGTTCCATCAAGTCATGACGAACAAACACGAAATGTACAGAGGCAATAAATCTGAATTGTTGTCTGAGCTCAATATCGTATCAATCCATTCTATATTCAGCATATCAAGACAATGACATGCTGATCTCTTAGCGACTAACAGTGATCAATCACATTAAAGAAAATCCATGGGTGTGGTGTCTGGGACACTGTACGAGCCCCACTCAAGAGTACTTCGCAACATGATCTCCCATTCTGGCAACTACAAGTCGACAATATCAATCAATGAAAGCTGAGGAAGTGAGAGAATGCAACGTTCTATCTCAACTAAGCCTGTAAAGCCAAGTCAAAGTGTCATTTTCATATCCTTTTCCCCTGAGTCCCTGGGGAGAAATATTACCGATAAGCCCTTTGTTTAGAAGGATAATTCTCTGACACCTTGCATCCATACATGTACACAAACGTCACCTTTTCAACATCGCAGTGTTCAAGACCACGGTTACAATATTTATACAATCGCAATCGTGTTGTCCATTTTCCATTGCTTTTGAAAACTAAGAACAGTGAGAACTCAAAAATCTGATAATTTCTCAGACTTAAAGGGACCAAGACACTTCCTTCCTTCTTGACATGACTTACCTCTTCAACAGGAATAAACTTGGTTGAACCAATCCTCACAATATGAGGCAGTTTTATTCCATGGTCCTGGAAAGAGAAGACTTGGAAATCAATAATAGGCCTACAGAACTTTTATTGAGCAGAGCTTCCCCACCCCAGCATTTCACACCATGAACATTGAGATTCACTTCTCGCTTGACTTCAGAAAAAAAGAACTCTTCAACGCATCTGTCATGTCTGAACATTTCATAATTAATATTCACACAAAGTTTTTCTACTGCCTAGCTCTGTAATGGAACTTTGTAAAATTCTGTTCACATACAAATGTAGATAGGATGAAGTCATAGAATTGCATTCACTATCAACATCATTCAATGTACCATTTCAACAGATGTTGCCAAGTCAGTTCGATTAAAAACTAGGTGTAATCAACAAATTCAGCCATAACAAATATATAAAAAATAATGTCAAATTACAAGCATTGGGAAATTTGAAAATGTTTCGTTCAACCATGTTCAGACTTCTCATTTTTTATGCTTTTTCCCCATGAAATGAGGCATGGTAAGTTGATAATCTCCTTACTGAGAGCCACAACTAGCAAGTGAGGTGAACTGTGACACCACACCCCTATTCATAATGGATTTTCCCCACTGTATTGGTGACAGAAGAATACAATGTAGAGGTTTAGCTGGCTGTCTTCAGAATAATTTAACCACATTCAGAGAAACACCTTTGTCATGTTTGTGATTCTAACAGATACTGCATCTTATTCTTAACCGAGTAAATTATGCACGTGCAAAAAATGCAAGAATGCAAAGGAAAACACCAGTTTATTTATTGTCATTTTGAAGGTAAATAAATGATGGGAGCAAGCATCCCCTGAACAGTCTATTTAATATTTCTTATTATTTTGTTGCAGATGCTGCAAAAATTAAGAATTATCTGGAATGCACTTTTCGGATTTTCTTGTTTTCCTCATCTTACGCTCAACCAGTGGCAAAACAATCACAAATTGGGACATGGAAATACAATACCGTGAGCTTGACACAATCATAATCGAGACTTATTCATTTCGACACTTTTGAAAACTTACCTTGACTTGACTCAGGAGATTACCCAAGCGTTCCCTCACATCACTGAATGGACAAGTAACAGACAACCGCAACAAATCAGGCAACTGTTCGTGCACTAGTCGCAGACCAACTTTTTTTATGTCCTTGGGATGACCGTTTTGATTTTCTGTTATGCTGGGTTCCCTTGTGGGGCTGCCATAGCCATCAAGCCAATGTTCAATTGTCTGGGTTATCACATCGAGGGCCTGAGATCTTGTAGCAGCATCTCTACTTGACAAGCCAAAGAAAAAACGGAGAGACTCTTCGTCACGAAATGGTCGCTGGTCTTCCTCCGCCATCAACGGACGGTTTTCTACCAGCATAAAGATGTTTTTTACTTGTCACCCTATTCAGAAATAAAAATCAATGACAGGTTAATAGAAACAAGTTCATTCGTCAATCAATAATGACGGTATCCGGCGGCAGCAATTGGTGGAGGTGGACTTGCCACACTGAATGCACTGTCTATGCACCAATACACACAGCCTCTCAAGCAGTGTCTGTCTGCAGCTGATGCACTGTCCAGCGTACCGGCGGTTAGAAAATTCTCGATTATGATAATGAATGGCACAGTAGTCTATATCTCCTTGAAATACTCAACGGAGTGGATGTTAAGGCAAAAATGGGGGTACAGATTTACACGATAAGATGCGTTAGTCCGGAATATAAGCATCTGATGAGAATTTTCACACTAGATTACACGGTCTCTGCACCATTCTCTCCGTGCACTCATTCTGTACATGTACAGTGATGTATGTCAAGCACGTCGGACATTCCATACAAAACTATCCGATGATCCCGCTCATAGTATCAGCAGTTTTGATTGGACAGACGGCGACACACCTCCCGCATCGACCAATCACAATACCTGTTACAATTACATCATGGAAAATTTCCCAGCGCTTGACTTCGGGTACTTTCGTCGCAATCCACGGAAATTACCGAAAGAAGACAGGACCGATATGGGGCATAATTACGTCATGATGCCGTAAATAGGTAATTTTGACCCAGATAGGCTGAGGACTGGTTGTTGGAGAAAAGAGTTCCTTCAACACCTTTCTTGCAATAAATAGCCTATGATTGATCCAGCCCTAAAAAAACAACGCAGGAGCGCCTTCTGTTGTAACAAATGAAAAAAACAACGCTAACAACAAGAACACCACAAGTGATGAAGATGTACAAGAATGCAAATAACAAAATCACCTAAGTCTACACACCAAAAATACTACATACTGATCAGCTCGACAATGAACAAAATAATACCGTATTTTAACTAAATAATGAAATGAACATCCACAACTATATTTGATGGAATAAGAAAAAATATCTGATTAATTTCAGTATGTATTCAATTTAATCTTCTGTAACAAATTAACATGAGGTAAAATAAAGTGCTGACAACTAATACAATACTACTGATAAGAACATATTGTTTACAATTTATCACATATGTTGCAATTGTAAATCACGCATAACATTTGTGGGATATCAACATGGTATAATTTCATTAATTAAATAGCACCATTGATTTGAATCTTTGATGAGCACCAGCCACACTGTGCTGAACAATACCCAGTACTTGGACAGCATGAATACCGGTAAACACAACTGATGTGAAATGCTGATCAGACTTGTTCTAGCAGCTGCAGGTGTCTTCATCCGTCTCCTCTCCTTATTCTTTTTGCTTCATATTCGGGTTGCCTCCCTCCCTCCTGCAAAAAAATCAAAATGTTAACTTATGACATATGGAGCAACTGCTCCAAACCTTGCACATTGTGATTTACTGATTGATAGCAAACTGATTGATATCATCTGAAGATCCAAACCATCAGTTAGAACAATTTGTTTCAGCAATGTCTTTTAAAGCAGGAGGAGGCAGTACTTCAGTAAGAACACAAGAACGCGTACCTGCCTATGGTGGGTGCATTCTGCACCCACTTCCAAGGCAATTCATCTGCCTCTATTCTACGGAGCAAAACTTTCTTATGGAACATGTCAATCACTAGGCCCATTACTCATGCAATGTACCTGTAATCCCATTCACTGATTCCCCATCCATCCACTCCATTCACAGTGTACTTGCAGAATCTCTCATGAATTCGTGCTGACCAGTCTCTGCCCATGTAAAATCGAACGGAATCAATGCGAAGACACTTCAGTTCATACTTCTTGCCACCTAAAAATCAGAAGTAAGAAAATGGCAGTCAAATCATTGTCCATTTTAGTCCTAATACCACTGCTTATAAAAAGAACTAATGAAGCATTCTGGGTCAAATAATTCACCTGCTTCAAAGTTGAAAGCAAATTCTTCAGGATCTTCACCATCTTCTCCAAACTTGTGAAGGTCAAGGTCGCAGGATTCCACAGCATCTATCTTATTGTCTGGATGAATGACATACCCGACAATCAACCTGAAAATGAAAATGGTTTAAAGAAATAAATATATCATCCTTGTAGCACAGTTCAAAAGCACTGAAAAAAACAGGGAAATCAACATCAAAAGAAGCTATCATTACCTTCTGAAAGTTGGCATCATGCAGATATTGCCAACTAGAATAGATGTGCCATCACTAAGGGTGAAATACTGCATTGCATAGCGGTAGAGGTCAAACCAATTCCTAACATTACCTGCAAAATTGAAAGACATATCAGAGTCCCTATGCAATTTTATCATTTCCACTTCTTCTGGAATTTGGGAGTTGGGATTCACATCATGGACAGAAACATACCATAGCTGTGGTCCCGGACACCAGAAAAACTCAACATCTTTTCACCAATCCCTTCAATATCAAATGTTCCTTCAATCTCTCCGAATTGTTCATAGTGGGTTTGATGGGCACTGGAACAGAAAAGTAAGGAATCATACCAATAAAGAACATACATGTACAGTGGAGGCGTATGGTATCTCCACCATGGAAGACGTCTATATTTTCAAGGGAAATAACGCACAAGAAGGTGTGGATTTTACCAATAGCCCTACCTCCTCAGACTGTCGAAGAATTCAGACGACCATTTTTCCCTTGCCATGGCATCACACAAGGTTTTCCAATGCATGTCAGTGTCAAAATCAAAGTAGGGTGTGGTCGCAGTCCACATAAGGTTGAACTTAACATGGACTTCTTTCACTTCACCTTTACTTTTAAACCTGAAACAAGTAGATATTACAATACGAGTTTGAAGATTGATATAGATGATATACAAGACAATAACTGTCTTCCTAACCCTGAAGATCAGGTAAATCAGGTAAATTGAAATGGGGACCCCTTTCCCTTGATCCCATCAGTAGTAACCCACCTCATTTTTCCATCATATTTGATTGTCCATTTCTTCATAGGTTCAACTGGTTCTATGATCAGATCCTCTGTTGCAAACTTTGTCCCATCTTTGACATAAATGTTTGTGTCTGGTAAGCAGGGCAACTCAAACATTCCAACATTTGACAACTGGAAGAATTGAACAAAGACATTCAGTAGTTATGAGTAAGGCAGCACATCGATTCAAATGAAATACATACTCTATCTTTATCACAATCAAAATTTATTCATTTTGTCATAATTCATACCAAACCTCCAACTCACCCTCAAGATGAGTATTGTTTGCAATAGATTGTCATGTCTTCGAGCAGTTGCTGCAACAAAGAAATCTTCATCTGCATTTCCACCATTGAAATAAACAGCATCAACAGCCTGGAATACAAAAGGAATTCTTTCAATTGGTCACAACAATGGATGCCTGTCACAAGCAATCACTCTTGTATTGTAGTCATGCAATCAATTCTTGATTACATTAGACATGATGATTAAATGAATGAATAAAGACAAGCTTGGGAAATGACATCATTTTATTGAAGAGAGTGCAGACTTGACAAACCTGTCCTTGTAACGTAATGCCCGTTGTACATGGTAGGATTTTTTTGTACTAAAAATTATAAATGAGGCTCATGAAGGGTGATTTCGGTCATAGGCTACTGATTGCCTGCTGAATAAAAGCATTGTGAACACCCATTTAAGCCCCATTTATAATTTTTAGTACATACAAGAAAATTCCTACGTGTACAACGGGCATTATTGGTTATTCTTTCCTCCAAGACACAATAACAAACATGCCTATTACATAACGCACTGGCTATTCGTACCGTCACGGTGCAAATAACGCCAAACTAGATCTTATTCACACCGTCGTAAACAGCCAATCAGAGAGCTTCATTCAAGGCATGCCAGATGAAGTTACCGGTATCATCTTGCACAATGCCGGATTTTTTTCGATATTCTTGGTGAAAACGTTAATTAATAACCACTACCAGGAAAAAAAGTTTTATAATCAATGCTTTTGGGCAAGGTAGGCCTACAAAGTATCTAATGATTCCCCACCGCTCGTAGCATGAGCCTCTGTGGCCGAGTGGTTTCCGTGGGTGGTTATCAAACGGAAGGCCGCAGGTTCGAGCCCCGTCATGACAGTGTTCTTCTTTTATTTTCTTTTAGTTCTTTTCTTTTAGGTCTTCTTTCACCTCCTTTTATTCTTCTTTTCGTCTTTTTATCGATATCGTGATATCGATTCGTGTGACTGTCGGAAAACGGGGAACTGCGTAATACTTGAGCCAATTTTTTTTTAAATTTAGGGCCTAGCCCTACTAGGCCTAGCCTAGGCCTATGAAAAAATTTTATCATCAGACAGCAGAGGCCAACATTTCATCATTAACTGTGAAAGATGGGGTCACTGGACCCGTCAAAGGAAAAAAAATTGCTCAGGCTAAAATATCATTTTAGATCTGCTGCCACAGTCGCACTGTCCGAGTTACGGTGCAGAAATTATGCATCACCGTCACGGTACGAATAATCATTCTCCACGCACTATTCCCACCGTGACGGTGTAAATAAGAGCTATTCCTGCACTATTCACACCGTCACGGTACGAATAAGAACCGGCGGCGCACTATTCACACCGTCAC
>NMRB01000992.1:187594-207183 GCA_002633025.1 Notospermus geniculatus | reverse complement strand
TAGCAAGTGATAGGCTCCTCCTGAGTCGAGGCTGAGGCTAAGTTAAGTCAAGTGTATTTTTGTACGGGTAATGTAACATCTGGAGATCTTCCCTCTTTGATAAAAGTTTTCTTTTCTTTTCAAGTTTGACGACTTAACACAAGACCAGTCCATATCAGTCGATGGAAACACAGGATTTGACTACGTGGAGGATGTAATACAAACTTAGCGATCGCGGATGTATCGACCGTGACCTCCGTCTAGACATGAGAGCACACCCGAAGTGTGACTGTACAAATTGTGTCATGTCATTGCTGGAAGTATGACAAACTGTCAGGGATATCCACTTAATTAAAAAAGGCAGCCATTCTGTGATACCTGTGTGCACAGACAGCTAAAATATATAACATGTACAGAAATAACGCCAAGCTTGTTATCCTGTGTCAGGATAAAATGTACTGTCATGATGATAAGTTATGAAGTACATGTAGGTATATGCGTAGAAAACAGTAACCTTTTGTTTATGAAAGTGTTGGTTTTATCCATGTAAAGAATTTTATCAACCAATATGTTCATTTTGAAATGTTCTTGTGAGGCAAGTTATAGAATTTAGTAAGTTAGTTCGGAGAATTTAGTGTAATATTACGATCATGGAGGTTAAAGTTGAATGACCTCAGGAGATGTATGCAAAGTGTAAAATATAAAAATGACGGGTATATTTTTGGTAGCTGAGTGTTTGCGAGTTCTCTACTCTGATTTAAATACAGTCCTTCTCACTTTAAGAATATGATGATCCATTAAAATCTCACTAAAAGGTACAAATTTTTTATTCTCCTGATGTAAATGTCACTGCTATAAAGACTCGTCTGGGAAGACAAAATTGGCTGAAACTTCTCGAGCCTTTTATCAATTATGCTAACAACAAATCTGTTCTTGAACAAGGACTTGTGCTGGGCACAAGTAAATCTTTTCATGGATGTGAATATACTTGTATTTTGTAATGTGAATATCAGACCTGTTTTGAGAGACAAGGATCCTTCTCCTGATTGTTCTCAGTGGCCATTGCTCTCCCATTTGGCGGGCCAAGAGAGCTTTGTACCGAGAGGAATCATCAGTTCTGGCCGGGGTGTAAATTTTGTTTGGTTCAGACACTGTTTATTTAAAACATGCAAAAACCTGATAAAGTGCATTCTCCCTTGGCTTAAGTTCTGTCTACTTAAGTATGGGGAGGGGCACTTTGAAGGGAAACACTCTTGAAGGATCATCTAAACTGACATTTTTGTTAATTCACTTGTAAGTAATTTCATTCCTGTACATATAAAATCAAGTTCATTTTCATGTTTTCAACTGTACAGTATTATATCTGCAAGCATTCAACATATCATTCATGTTTGAGAATATATTTTCTAAGTAAAACTCAAGATAATGGTACACCAAGGCATATTTTCCAGTAACACACCAAGGCATATTTTCCAGTAACACGGTAAGCCTAACATTTCAGTGTTTGTACGAAGTTGTAATATGTGCGATAATATCACCCATTTTATCTTCAGCGCTACATGTAGGCTTACTCTTTCAGGGCCTGTAACGTATCTCCTTAGCTTCTCTGGCACATTTCCCCTTTGGTTATCAATCAATTTCGTGCCCAGTCGTCACCAGAGATTGGTGTGCAGGCTTTGGAACATGCTTTATTGACTGTCTATTGGCCAACTCTATGGCATCTTCACAAGCTACCGGTAGTATAAATTCAACATACTTGGCTTGCCGGGTGTCTCTAATGCATAAGCTGGAGGCCTACGTGTGGAAGTAGGCTACAGTACACTCAGAATTGAATCTGGGTTGGTTATTAGTCTCACAGCCACAGATGTGGCTGTTGAATAATCAAATGACATAATGATCTTTATACTGACTTGTAACTGTAGATAAAGTTGTAGAAATATTGTACAAAGTTGAGAATAAAGGTTGTTTATAAAAAACTGTCGAATGTCATTTGAATCAGAGGGACAGGTCAGTTGATGTAGTATGTCACCAGGTGGCAGCACATGCATGGCCCAACCCTTGGCCACTGAATGTGAGCTGCTCTGGCGAAACCACATGCTTGTCGCTCTTACCTTGGCAGGTTGAGACCAAATGTTTATCAGTTTCAATATTTTCTGCCTATTCTGTAATCTGACCGAATTTATTTCTTCCATTCTCTCCTGGTGTCATCTTAGTTCGTTGTGGCTCAATTTCTGAGCGACAAGTGTCTGGTTTTGCCAGAGCGGCCGCTCACAAATAGCCACATAATGCCGCTGAACAGTTCAAGGACTTCCAAGTGTGCAAAGCATTAATATGTCATGGTCGGATGAGCCAGGCCAGTGATACCAGGACAAGAAGTAGAGCCAGGAAAAGCAAGAGGTGACTTTTCAATGGTCATTCAGTGGACTGATAAGGTGGCTTTATTGGTATAAAGAACTCTCAGCAGTTGAAATGTGAATCATCATGGTCGGATGATAAGGGTTTGTGATAGGACAAGCTCCCAGCCAAAGAGCCATGCTGTGTACCGCAGAGCGGCATGCATGAGGATACCCTTCCAACCTCATCCCCAGGGAAAAGTATGCTCTACAAGGAGCAAGAGTCAAGGTTGAAGAGGGTCCTGTACCCCTGGAGACGTGGTTGGATACCCTCAATGTTCAGGAGGCCTGCCATATAAAGATCTTGTCCAGGGAAACACAAACAGTCATCTTGGATGAAGAACAATACAACATACAGGAATTAAAGCAAAAAGGAACCTCAACAGAGTTTTATCAAAATAAATATAATATATTTATTTACTGACATCTTGACAATCTACCTACTTTTCTAAAGCAATTCCAGATAGCACCGTTATCCACATTTATATATTGAGAAATGGTTTTACTCGACAGGAAAGAAATCAGATACCACACTTTTGGCTCGCAACACAATTTTTACAATATCTTCCCTCCTTTGGTTTGTGGACTCCCTTCATTTGTATGTTCTACTTTAATTGGTAATATGGTATACCAAGTAGGCACCAGTATGGAAGTATGTTCCATTCAGAAGCTACAGCCTGAGAAGGAGAGCCCTTCTGTGTCATTTGGTTTTCACTTGGTTTTCAATATTTGCCAAGCTATTCTGAACATGAATTGACAGTCACTACGAAAGCACCAGTTAAAGTATTCATCAGCATGATTTCACAGGTAGTCCAATAAGTGATTGAATCTGGCTTAGGTCCGCCTTGAGTAGGTCTATCTACATGTATCTCAAAATCCTTACGACTGGCCTTTCTTTTTTCAAAACACTGTCACTGTTGATAGCAAAGTACCGGTAATACGAGGTACTTCTCTTAACACACTAGCACCCTCAAATAGAAGGAAAGAGTGCTTCACTCGCCAGCTTTCTTCTAAATAAATTGCCTGCAACATTCATAAATGCACATGCAGTTGTTCCTTGAAACAACTGGTGCTGTGTACAAACTAACATCTAAAACTGAGATCAGAATGGAGAGCATAAAATCATCCCAACAAGAAACATGAAATCCCTGGAGTCAAATTAAACAGACAGAATCCAACAAAGGTCACCGGACAAATTGACATATGAAGAAAGGATATCCATTGTCAACTGTTACAGTCTTACAAAGACAAAGATGATTACCAGTAACCACAACATGGATACTTGTGCTTGAATGAAATCTACCTCATAATTCTCATTTAAACTGATTGGCATCGGTGTAACTTAAAGGAGTAGGTTCCTGAATTTACAAGCACATGTACCAGTACAATATGTACACATCCACACAACAGATCCCAATTGACTTCACCAATATATACAAAATAATTTATTCTAGATTATACATTTGGGATATGTAACATCACATTGACAACTTAGTCAACATTAACCGTCAGGAAGTTGACAACACCCCCACCCCCACCGAATATGCAACATTTAGAAAGCTAGGTACCATTGTTTGCACATCTTACGGACATGCACGGCAACCTCTGTCATCATGAAGTGGTACTCGTGTAAAAGTTTCAAATGACAATTTCATTCTTTAACAGACCAAGAGAGTATGGAAGTTAGGGAAATAATTAATCTGCTTGAATTCTGCATACATCACATCCAAAATCTTGTGGGTAGTAGGTCAGAACCAAGTCTTACTGATTCCGTGTTAAGGTTGAAGCCTCACGTCAGGATGGCAACTCCCAATATTTAGCCAGAATGCATAAACAAGGAAATAATCCTACTATCGTACATGGACACCAAACCAAGGGAAACCAAGGCACATGCTAATAGGCCTATCATGTCTGCTGGAGAAGCTATGACGCAGACAGTAAGCCCTGCTCATCTAAGAACACAGTTTGGTGGCTTTCAACAGTGTCTTGTGATCATGTATAGCCTGGAATGACTGTTGTATGTCGTTGGTTACATAATACCCGTATTTCCGAATACAGGTTTATACATGATGACGGTGTCAGACAACGGGCAAAGGCATCTTGTTTGATAATATGAAGACAGACAGCAAGGTGTAGCAAGGAAACTGCTACTAACAGCCCTTATTACCACGAGTAGTCAACATCCACTGATATGACCTCTGTTGGAAAGCTCTCAACAATCACCTCACAACCATAGCTGCTGCCTTGTGTTCATGGATCTCATTTGAAACTTAAAGGATCGACAGGTTGAAAAGTAATTCATTTCACCTTTGTCCATGGGGTAGCAGAAATCACAACCTCACGAAAAATAAAGAATAAAGACTGGAATGTAGCGTTAATGTAGAAGGAAAATAAGTATAAACAATAATAGATAAAAACATCAATAATAGATCAATTATTCTCCGACAGAAATAAAACTGTACCGGTACCGGTATGTATGAATTCATGACTTGAGCCCATGTTTCTTCCACATCCTCTATCCAGTCCAAGCTGACATTTCCTGGCCTGGATTTCACATAAAGATCATTTTTACCTGACAGTGAGATACTTAATGAATGTTATTCGCATCAAATTCAATACTTTCTCAAATGAGTTTCAATATTTCTTGGTAAATCACAGAAACAGTTTTTAATGCCATGCTTGGTGTACCTGGGGATCGAGTGACCAAGATGAAACAGAAACCCTGGAGAAATCGTGGCAAAGGTCCCTACAAACCAAAGCAGGAATTTGGCATAAAGCAGAACGATTCAGCGATTTGTATCAGGAATTTGAGTTCACAGTCATCAGGAATTAAATCATTTGTAGTGCCTAGACGCACATAATACAAATGGTAAGCTCAGTGGATCGCAATAGTATGGCATTATTGGTACTCCTCAGCAGTTGAAATGTGAATCATATGGCACATGAATTATTTCTGATCAGAAATGAAAATGGCCTCCACGGTCAACCTCCACTGATGATCAGTGGCAAGATGACTGTTTGAAGTAACAGCTCGTTGTCTGACTAAGTAGGCCTACACAGTAATGTAGCGAAAGGCAGATACAGTACAGGTCACAATTGACATCCCTATGGCTTCGCGTAAGTTACTCGTAACTTACGCGTAACTCACGGCTTTGGTTTCGCGTAACTCACTGCGTAACTCGTCAAAATCGCGTAACACGCCTGGTAAATCACTGCGTAGCTGGCAAAATTCGCGTAACTCACCGCGTAACTCGCCTCGTAAGTTACGCGTAACATAGCTCGTGAGTTGTTGCGTAAGATACGCGTAACTTACGCGAATTTAGGGATGTCAATTGTGACCTGTACTGTATTCCAGTTAGTTGGTCACACTCCCCTCATCTTGCTCGCCCAGTCTGAGTGGAGATTCTGCCTAAATACCGTAGGAGGGCAGGACCACATGATCATAACTTCGTTGAATTCAGCACATAGTCAGTGTGAAACTCATCGATGAAAATTCTCCAAATCAGGCTTGACTTTAACAATGGCCCAAAACACTGGGACACCTTCAACAATGTCCAAACAACAACACTTCACATGAACTTCCAGCTAACATGGTACGGTATAGGTTCACTTGACCTTTTTTGGTTTACCCTGTGTACCTTGACATCATTTCTACTGAAACTACTGATAGAGCATTTAAAGATAATTTTCATCACTAAACAAAATACTCCACAGAAACTAAGAGGAAGGTAGTGAGGTACCAGACTAACAAATACTGTACTGAAGAACTCCTTAACTAACACAGAATTTGCTTTGATGCAATTAACACTGAATCTAAGTGTATGCACATCTGAAGTGGAGCACGTTGTAAACAAAAAACATGCTCATTAACTTGGCTTTTTGACTCAATACAAATATTGTGCCAACTGACCAAGTTATAATGAACTCAATACAATGTATAACGAGATTAGCAAGCAGCCTTGACTTAGTTTCACCTGAACTCATTCAATTCTGAGGGTTACAGGCAAAAAATCCTACTCTGAAGGTCATTCTCATCTTCTTCCTTCAAGGTGACACGACCATACTTCGTGTCTTGGCAAAGGTCGGCAGAGGTCATTTCCTACTCTGAAGGTCATTTTCATCTCCTTCCTTCACGCTTGCCCTTTGTTCTCATCAAATTCCGTAATTTTTTCAAATTTTCTTGTGTCAGTATGTCATCTGGTTTCAACTTCAAAGCCCGCAAGTAACTTTTCTCAGCCTCTTCTAATTTGTTGTTGAAGTGTAGCATTGCACCAAGATTCATGTGGGCAGTGGCCATCTGGAAAGACAACAAAAGAAACGTGAAAACAGCAGACCTGAGAATAAATCTCATCACTTGACTATCAAACCCCACTCATTCAGTGAAATGTCCTGTCTAGTACTTACATCAGGTTTGAGTTCGGCAGCTCTTTTATAGTATTTCTCAGCGTCCAGATTCTGCCCCGCCTGTCTTAGGGAGTTGGCAGTGTTGAAAACGAGCTCAAAATCATCAGGGGTGAGGCGCATGGCCTGGAGATTCATCTNCGACCGAGGTTGAATAACGCTGAGATCTTGGTACTCTCATGTAGTCGAGGATCTTTCAGACCAGATATATCAATATTTGAGCAGTGTAAGTAAGCCTGTAAACAGAACAATATGAAAATCTGAATATGATGACTAAAGTTTCACTATTTGAAAAGGATATGCTGACAAATAGCCAAGGGCCAGGTAACCACTGGAATAACCTATTAGAACAAAAAGCAAGCAAGCCATTTTTAACTGTAAGAAGGTGACTAAGACCAGTGAGAAAGTTTCTAACAGTGCTTTTAAGTTTCTACATACAGTAGTAGTTCAACAATAGAATGCACTGTGTCAGAGAAATGAGGTCCATACAAGATATCAATGTTATCAACCTTCACCAGCATCAAGATTGAAATTGGAATGAACTGAACGCCTCATACCTTTTCAGCCTCTGTATTCCTCCCCAAAATACCAAATACTATACCCAGATTTAGATGGGCCACTGGAAAAATCAAACGAAACAGTTACTTTATGTATTGAAACACGTTGAAAGAGTTTTGCTCTGACTAGAAGCGTATTCTGGCTGGGACCCATGGTAATGAATCAGACCTCCCATATCATTTTGACGACCGGTACAGAGAGCATTTTATAAGTTTCTAAGTAAAGCATCATATGTCACAACTGCCATGGCTATCAAATCTAGGTCACTAATGCAAAAATGTATTACAATATGACTTGCTCGCAATGCTGACTGACCAGCATTTCTGCCTGTTTCGTTCACATTTTGAAGTACGGTACCAACAATAGTAGAAGCCTTGAATAGTTCACCCCACAGTGTCGGAGTATCAACACTTCTCATTTCTTTACACAACTGTACACATATTGCTTTCATGCGTGTATCATATTCATGTATAATTCGATACAATTCTGACAATACCCGCCCGTCCACTTGACAGTGTGGCGAGAGCCACCAGTTCACATCCGTGGATGTACAGTCTGGTGCTGCCATCTATGTGAGCTCAATCTTGTTATGGTCAGGATGTTTTCTTTGTTGGCAGATGAATAACGCCACGTGGCATAAAAAGGTTTATAGCTCCCATTATTGGACAGATATTTTATAGGAAATTAATGATAAGAAAACAATGAGAGCAGCACATCAATAACTCCAAACTCTCATTACTTACTCGTTAACCTTGGCCTAAAATTGATGGCTAGATGGTAACTCTCTATTGCTTCTTGGTATCGTTTTTGTTCTTGTAATAAGATGCCACTGAAATGAAACAATGGTCAAATTGAGATATCAATGTTTAATCTCACTATAGACAGATACGACGGATTCAACCATGGAACTACATCCAACAGAATTTGAGCCAGCTGGGGCGGGATCTCTGACATGAGGTGGAGGGTCTTGTGGTTGGATGGTCATTTTACAATCCTCCCCTACCAGGAACTTCTGTTAGGAGAGCACTTTTCTATCAAGGCAACAAAGACGACTTCTAGACTTGTAATTCTTAATCAATGAGAAAACTTACAGATTGTAATTAATCAATGAGAAAACTTACAGATTGTAATGAACATCGGCCATGTTTCCCCGATATGATAATGCAGCTCGATAGGCCTCTTCAGCCTCCTTGACTTTGCCAAGTGAATTGTATATATTAGCTAAATTCCCCCATGCTGAAAAGATAAAGGAAAGTTCAGACATAATGAAATGTACAAATGATTACATGGGATCCCTACACTAACCAAACAAAAACACCTCATCAAAATGAGTTTCTGATGACCAACTTAACAAGAAAATACACATTTTTTGACAAAACATGTTTCTATGTAAAACCTGCTTTTTGCCAAACCCAACACCAACACAGAATTGGGCTGAACTGAATGACTTTTTTCTGGTATTATGGATTGTCATGGCTAGGCAAGCAGTCGATGACATACTGCAATGTTATTTCATGCACTAGCACAGAGCAACAATACATGAACACAATAAAACATATTGACAAATATCATAATTATTACTTCTTTTGTTGTGTATTCTATACTCATAAATATGTGTAAAGTAACATTTGGACAACCATATTGCGATTAGTACGGCCAATTACATATATTATTACTGGCACTGCTGCGTCGATGACATAAATGAGAGGAAACCAACAGAATTATTACTTAGCTTTATTACCATGTAGAGTGCAAATTTCATGTCTCTTGTCGGCCCATTCATGGCCTTGTTATTGTTCATTTAATCCAGAACATTAAAGAGGACGTCCCCTCAATTATTTTGCGACATTTTGACCCTCATCATAATACTGTCGTTTCAACTTTTACAATATCCAGGGGGTTGATACAAGATAGATAGGTGTTCAATATTCCACATTCGTGAACATCAACGAGTTGGCCATCCACAAAGAAATTTCGTCATAGATTATTGAAATAAACCTCAGACTGCCCTCCAGCGATGCATGAAATAGATGATCACAAACTATAATTGACAATTGCCGGGAGGTGTGAACGATATTCTAGGCCTACTAATAATGCCCCCGGGGGACCTGAAATTCATAAGCTATGCTGAGACACGAGATGGAATCAGATCAGTGACAGAACCTGATCGTGCAGAACATAAATATTCTCACAATGTCATGTATTTTTATAAAATATGTTAGACAACATCCCTAGTAGTAACTTTTCTTAATGCATTAGACTGAGAATGAGCATTACCGGTAGTTACACTAACGTCAGGAAGAAAACTGGCGTTTGTGGTAAACAGAAAGAGTTGGGCGGTCTGCTGATCATCCAAGTTTTCTTTGTTTATTCCTCCCATTATTGATGACAGTAGCATAAGTAACACCTCCCACAGAGAAACTAAACTGAGATCATGGGTTTGCTTAGAATGGGACAAGAACATGCATGCAATATCTATTGAAAGAACTAAGTTCTCATCAAAGCCATTTTCATGATATAAACATTGATTGTGTGCTCTGGGGTTTATACGATATATCATCAGCCAAGAATCGCTGGCATGACAACACGCAGAAAAATTTTGACAAAAATACTTCTAACAACTTTACCCTGACTCTGAATAAAGCTTCCACAGCTAAACATTAACAAAAATTCCAGCATTTTGTAGCTAACAATAGAAAGTTTTCGCAAAGCCCCCGAAACACGGATGCGAACGCCTATCCTATTGCTTGCTGCTCTCTTCGTGTCATCAAACAATAGGATGGGCGTTTCGGGGGCTTTGCAAAAACTCACTACTATCAGTATCCTTACCTTTAGGGGGGTTTATTGATATGCCTGATCTGTAGAGGTTTTCTTCATTTTCCCAATCCACATTTCTCAGCACAGTTTTTATACCAAACATGGCCACAAGTATTGCACCACATGCAACCACAGCTCGTCTCTTCTTTACGAAATGTCTACACAGGATATCAGCACCATGCGAAACTAACAAACAGAACCCCAAACTCGGGATGTATAACACTCGTTCGGCTATCACAAATCCTACATAGAAAAATAAATTCGTAGCAGGTATGAACGGGAACACCATAAGTGCGACTGACATGATGATGATTTCTACCGTTCGCGTTGACACCTCGTGAACACTCTGTGAATCATCTTCATTGCTGTCTGTCGAACTTGATGAATTTCGCCGACTCTGTTTCCTACTTTTTTGGGGTATATGTGGCTTGTGGTACGCGTGACTGGTACTTAATTGGTGTGAAAATCCATTTCCGTTGAAACGATCTTTTGAGCCTTCTTTCACATGGAATGACTTCATGATGAAAAATGCAAAATATCCTGTGGCACTGTAGAATATCACTGTCACGATATTCCTAGGGTCTGTCAATCTTTCCACAAGAGGTATGGCTTCCATTGACCAGTCAAAGCTAAGCACCCTTGGACACACTAATAGCCAAAAATTAAATGTTGGAAGTAGAAAATATGTTAATGTCCGTGTCAGTAGACTGTCTGAGTCAGAAGCTGGGTTGTCTGCTGGGGCAAATTCGGGTGGCGTCTTCTCCATGAAGTATAAACGAAAAGCTACCATTAAGATCCCACACAGGACTAGCCATGCTAGGCCCTCCAATAAAGCTCTATATTTTTTCTGGAAAGATAAAAACAAACAGGCATTTTATTCATTTTTCATGTGAAACTCTGCATAAGTTATTGACGACTTAGAGCCTACTCCGTAGGCGGAAAAAAAGTTGTCTCCAGACAGCTGCCCATGGACAGGAACACATAAAATGCAACCAAAATTTGTGTCAAGTTGCTGCATCCATATCAAAATCAAAATATCAAGAGGGGGTACACAACAAATGAAAACAGAGAGAGGGCTAAGAACTCTCTAAGTATTCAATGAGACATTTGACTTTCAGACTGTAGCCACTTGAGTAGGCACTTATCACCAGAATTGAAAGGATAAATACCGTATCAGAATATTCGTAATATTACAAAACATCACGTTTCGCATACAGATGTCTGAGAACTCATTCCTTGACATCGTTATTTTCAATTGAACTAGGAACATAACAATGCAGTTCTCAAGTTGGCGCCGAGTAGGCACCAACTTTTTTAGTCAAGTTCTCCTATTGGTATCCTACATGGTCATGTTCGATTTTTTTTCCAATTTTGAGTTTGTGTTCACGCCATTGAAAGTTATCAACATAAAATATGAAAGCCACACCTAAACTACGCTGTCTGCCATTGGCGCCAGTAAGTAGTACATTTCAATTGAAGTTCCCACTTTACATCAGACGTTTAGTTGGCTGAAAAAATATAATCTTTGCAGCAACTGGCGCAATTCTCAACCATTTGCCCCTACACGAAAATGCGCTGGGGTGGAAGAGATCAGAAAGGAACTCAAGACGTTTCCCCACCTCCCAGTTCCCATAGAGATCTCTAATTCTAGTGAGAGAAGCAAAACAGACGAAAGGTCCTACAATGAAACTCACAAGTCATGACAAAATCATTTTCCATAATTGATTTTATCAGAGACAGATTCCATGTTCCACAGCCAACCACAAGACAATATCCACGCCTGTCACTGCCAAAAAGAGTAACAGTGAATTTCGCATTAATTTCACGGTCCATAAACATGAACGAAAACGTGAAGGGCAGCTTGAATGAGCGATGAATTGAGCATAAGTGTCAGTTCCAGCCCAGCTGAACCCTAAGTCACATCTCAAGTTGGAATCAAAGGATTACTGAAAGGAGGCATGTTGCCGGTAATGTTTCCAGTGTTCTTCGTAACGGTCCCTGAACTGGCTAGAACAAAGATCCTGATATACCTACAGCAGTGTTGGACTTGAATTACTTCAGCGAGGGTTTCGTGGTGATATTTGATACGTAGGAATATTGTCACGGACCCCTGGCTTATTCATAACCAGAGATATTCCCACACAGATGTGATATGGTAGATAACCGTGTTGGTAACATTAATGGAAATCTTCGGTCAGACTGAGTGAGTTCAGTTGACGGCCATCACTGGGTTGCTGTTGTGGGAGGAGGTCATAAAATTGCTAATTTTCACTGAACTGATGCTTTCCCAACGATAGAAAACAATGAACATGGTAACTTCCATGGATGCTTACTATTCAGGATCATGGTTTCAAATTCGCTGCAATGATACGGTACTCTGGACAAACAGCCCTCAGATGTGGTAATTCTGTATACCAGAGCAGCAAGAAGCATCACAGAAGAACAGCATACTTTTTTCAGTGAGAAAAATTGCACATCAGTGATGAATAATGTATGACGTATTACCGATCACTTCTTATATTAAACGACCAAACAGGGTCTTTCCATATCAAGTAGGCCTAGTACCAGTACTAAACTTGTTTGATTCCAGAAAGACACTTGCGGCTGTTCCGCAAAGTTGACAGTCGAGATTTGTTTGATATTTTCGAGGGCATCGTAAATAAGACAGCGCTATAGAGCCAATGGATGGCGGCAGTGTTATGAAAGATTGTTGCCAGGATGTAGTCATGGCAATGATGCCACGTCTTTTCAACACGTCAAAATCACCGCTGCCGTCCTAGGATTGCGTTGACAAAAGCTCAAGGGAATGTTGATGTTATCTTAGTATCAGATTTCATATTGGTATTCAAATCCTTGCCAATTCCTCCAAAAGACATTAACAAACAGCCAATCGCGTTGGTGGTTGGAATAAAATGGTAGTGTTTGATCACACGATTAGCAATCTTCGTGACTCATGAACGACTCTTTGCTGATGTGATAATTTTGTAGCTGTTTCCAATTCTCTTTGGTAGACAAAGCAAGGTTATGAATCAGACATTCAGATATGCACAACTCCCGCCAGTGGTCGCCAAAATTCAACTCCAACTCTAAAATGACGTGGAGAATAAAATACAGAACACACAGAATGCCCTGGCCTAGCTGGTAATAGCAATTGATGCTAGTTACCTTTGCACCTTATTCAAACTTTTTCATGTCAAACAATAGAAGAGCATGTATCATTTTACATGTAATTCTCAAGGCTGTTACACTATTTATCATCATTATTGGCTGTTTGGCTACCAGCAGTTGTAAATATTCAGTCAATAGCAGACAATTCACAGTCAGACAAATTTTCATTGAATAGCACAAATGTAGCTGTCAAACCACAACAAGGATTATTAGTTCCATGTCATTAATGAGATTGATGTAGTGGGCCTAGACAAGGAAGAATAGGAATTGGTATCAATATTGTAACAACTAGAACAAAGGTTCTCAACCCAATACCTGCTAAATATTCACATTTTTTCTACTGGCAGATGATAGGTATTGGCATAACATTGCTAACTCATTTTTTATATGTTTTTATACCTCATAACCTTTTGTGAAAATCAAAACTCAGTGGAGAGTCCGATGAGAAATTGTTGTCAATTCTCAATATCAATATCATCCATTCAAACCGCTTCCTGCCTGGACTAAATAATATAAGTTTTACTTTCACTTGAAAACTCAACACCACTTATGAGTGAAAGGTTCTCCCTAAATGTGTTATTTCCTTTGACTACTCGAGATTTGCTATGCATTGTTGAAGTCAGTGTTGAGCTTTGTTGTTAATTCGGAGCCAACTTTGACAAGTAGTATCGACTTTCCTCATTTGCATAAAGCCACATGCATCATGTGTTTGAAGCACTTGCAATGGTGCTTGCAAGAATGCTGAGGTTAAAACTAAACACACAGAAGATCACTAATGTGGTGCAAAGCAACCAGGCCAATTAACACTTTTGGAAAGTACCAAATGACACAGGCATGACCTCATAAGGTTTTGGAAGGCACTGGATTGCCGTACACCAAAGTACTGGCACATAGCACCAACATCACTGGAATGAGAGTGGCATCTTGTGACTGATCGAATCAGAAGTCATCTTTCATACCTAAGCGCCAAATGCAACCATCATAAACCCCTGCTTCACCAACACTGACCATTAGGTCAGATATTGATGACAAATCTCTGTCAATACCAGACTCGACAAAGGTGATTTCAAGACCAGGAACCAGGGTCATAAAACATCCCTCTATTCCCATCTCCCAATCACGCCCACAGAGGAAAAACACAGCAGCTCAGTAAGCTACCTCATACACCGCAAAACCTTATTACCGGTATCTAGTATAATAATGAAATGAGCATGCTAGGTTAACAAGATTAGGCGTAGACATGACTGCTAAGTGCTTCACCATTTATGACAAATGACATTTTCTGACATTTTTGCAATTTGCCTGCCAACAAGATATTGCAACATGCACGAAATCCAATTATTGAGCGAGAAGGAAGATGACAAAGCTGATCTTGTTCATCAACATTATTGGATTTTTTGAGCAAGTCGTGCACGGACATAACCCAAAAAGAAAGACTCTTTTGAAAACATGACAGCTTCAATTCTATTAAAAGAACTTCAGCGTCAGAACCATTTGAGACTGCCAGTGTTGGTGGTTGCTCTTCTTAAATGTTTGAAGCAAACCTGATGATTATGAGACACCATCTTCTGAGAAATTCAACACCCACAAAAATGATCTCCGCAGCCACTGTGCAGTAAACCGCAACGTGGTGGTGTCGGAATCTTGGCAAAGCAATCTCACTTGAGACATTCAACACCAACAAAACCATTACTGCCAATTTTTAACACGCCTCTGCTGCAAATGGTCCCACTTGTAATGCAACGGAACACCATTTCTCCACTCTG
Source organism: Notospermus geniculatus (assembly GCA_002633025.1). Classification (NCBI taxonomy): domain Eukaryota; kingdom Metazoa; phylum Nemertea; class Pilidiophora; order Heteronemertea; family Lineidae; genus Notospermus; species Notospermus geniculatus. Next base: position 192,101 of record NMRB01000992.1, on the reverse strand, counting down.
TATGGAAATAGATTGAATTGGAGAAGTGACAGAGTTTCATCTACCAGGTGACAAGATAACCAAATCACGCATGTCGAAGCATAATAAGCGCCGATGGTGATAACCAAGGCTTGGAGAAGGAAGACATGGATGGCTTCCTTAGCGATGGTAGGTGTACTGTTCCAGCGATGGTGTAAGCTACAACAGAAAGCATTTGCATTTTACACCGAGCTTGAGAAGAAAACATCACGTGCACAGAATTACCAAAACGCTTCCAACTTGATGAAGGAATATTTATCTACCAATGTTGGTGATTTCAATGTACCAGTTCAAGGCATGGATGAACATGGCTTCAGGGACAGGACCAACTTGTCGAAATAAACATTATATAGCAGCTAATGAATATGGCACGGCTAAATAACGGAGATATTTTATCACTGAATCATGACATCATTTGAAATCAAGGTAATGTGACCCAACCCAGTCAATAACATACAACCTCCTCTAAGTCTTTCAAACATTCCTGAGTGTCTGATCTGAGTATTTTTTTGTAATGATTACAAAAGGATACTTGACTTAGTTAACAATTCTTATCCTGACATTTGACACATTTCAAGTCGTCAAGTATGTGTTTGCATGCAGATTGAGATGGGTGTAGATACGACATGGACAGGTATGTATAGACCCATGGGGAGTGCTTGAATTTGAATATGTATGCTGAGTGAGATGACATGGTGCAAATTTTATAACTATGTAACATACCTCCACTTAGGCAAGAATTTTAAATGAGCTACCGGGTAGCGATAGTGTGATGCCATGCTGCTGGTCTATGATGAGTGGGAAAATACATACACTGTACCATATGATATGAGTTCAGGAAGGTGACTGATTGGCATGATTTCGATGACCAATTTTTTATTAGCAACTGAAGTATCTCCCCACAACTTATTGACCAATCTATCCTATGTGTATGGTGACACAACTCAAGTGTCATTCCAGTGTACATCATATCACCAATTCGTGTAAGAATACCATTGACCTTTCCTCTATTAACCATGATAAGACACGAAGATGTTTCCAATACAAACACATCTCAACAAGATTGGGGAAGATCACATGTGTGGATAACATTCCTGATAAGCCGTGGGGAAGAAGCAGACAACGACAAACTGACCACGTACGCCAAGAAACTACCCTAAATGTACGTGATACGAGAGGAATATTGCCGAGGGAGATACAGAACCACAGCAATCAGGAGGATGAGGATCTAATCAAAAGGCAATTACGACGAAGGATGTGAATCTCGTCTCACAGGGAATTGGGGCCTTCCTATAGAAACCACAGAGAATGCTGGCATCTTCAGTTTGTCATCAGGTTTTCAGTCTTCAGCATTTATTAGCCAAATCTGGCTCCTTTTGGTAGAGGTAAACTACGAGACAAACTAGCAATCAAGATGAGAAAGGACATGATGTGGATGCTGCATTGATTTCAATGACATGCTGCTTGAATCATTAAGAAAGAATGAAGGAAGCATTCCTTTCCAAATGAATCAATCATGAATTTTCACCAACACATGTACAGCAACGACCGAGCTTCCAGATGGAATTCAAAATCAGCCTTCCCAGGTTTTGAATGTCAAGGAGCCAGAGGAAGCTGCTCTGAATCCCAAATACGTTCATTAGGGAGGGTTAGAAGTTGTGGAGCAAGACCTTGGGGGTTTATTTGATTTGAATGCAATCAGTGAACGATGAGATTTGCTGTCCTGAAATTCCAGATTACCGGCTAAGTTTCTTAGCTCACTGTACTACTCCATTCCTGATTTCAGCTTCAACAGAACATCATCATGAGCAGACTTCTTTTGGCAATAAAAGGTTGACATATTGTCTGATCCAAACATTATTACATTAAACCTTTTGGGAAACTTTCTCCTGCTGGTTCCATTCCTGATCAGGCCTATTCCGTCATGAAATTCTTCCTTAAAAACTTCCATCTTTCTCTCCTTTGCAGCCATGAAATCTTTTCGTACTTGTTAATAAACAAATTGCCAAAGAGCCCAAACCTCTTCTTCTGAGCCTCCACTGACAATCTTTTCCAATTTGTGCATGCAGGAATAAATGAAGAAACCTGATCAAGGGATTTGACCAAGTCAGTGTTAATCTACATTACAACCTCCAGAGACTCTGGCAATCTGAGGTAAAAGCTTTTTTTGCTCCACAAACTGACACCGGTGGCATTTTATCACACCGCTCTTCAATAATTCATCCAGAAATGTGGTCTTTCATCAAAGCTGAACTTAGTTGAGCTCTCAGAATATGTCAGCCAGGTTGTAGAAAGGCAGAGATGCTTCAAATAAAGAAGTCCCACACCAAAGGGCAGGGCAGGGCAAGGACTTCCATCTGCAGATGATGGCTCATCAAGACTATCCTTTATTACAGACCAGATTCAAGTGAGACCACTGCACAACAATAGATTACTCGCATGTAATTTCTCCAGGGAGCTGTGGACTCCCTGGGATGTCAACAATGTCTGTATCAATCAATCAGAAGCTGCAATAACCGAGTGGAAAGATCTGACCGCTTCGATGACTACTGTTGACACAAGAGGGATATCAAACTAGAATTGACCATTGACCAAGTTACTGTTGAGCTTGGTTGACTTCTTTCCACTATCATGACTGATCCGCATGGAGCCATTAACCGGCGGTAAAGTCATTTATGCATTGATACAGTTTGTCTTGCATCCATTCCTCAAGGCTTATGGGCTCGTGGCTGTTTGCTGTTGATGGCAAGGGAATATTCAAGCTCATAGCTATGAAATCCTTATTAGCAACCACAGGAAATTGCTTTAACCCTTTCAGCTTTTGCCATCAATGGACAGAAAGTTGATTTCAATGAGCATTTATTGCTCTTCAGGAAGAACAGCGACAGGGATCAGCAATCAGTTGAGACCTCTTATGCTGGAGTCATTTCTATGGATTCTGAAGCTGATCATATAAGAGGTTTTAAGGCCAAATGGGATGATGACTAAATTAGCCAAATGGAACATTTTTTTACTCCGTTGGCTGGTTTTGTTCTACATAGTCTGCTACTTGAACAATTCTAACGTAGCAAAGAGGGATGTGGTAAAACCAGTTCTTTAGACTTTACCAATCTGAAATGAAGCAGAGGCCTAGTTACTGCACATAATACGTTAAGTGTGATCATTCCGGACAAATTTCATAATATCACAAACCCTTGGGCAATATTTTACTGACAGTGGGCGGGACCCCATTTAATGATGATCTGAACCTTTTGCCTAAAAAGCAAAGCACATGACAGGTGCAATGTCTCGTTTCTGTGTACAATGTGTTGTAAAAAATGCTGATTTTGACACATCGCATCAAACTGATGAAATGAGTTGTTATAGTCCTATTATCAAGAGGACTTGAAATATCTCTACATCATGGACAATTCTGTTGTATTTCAATTTATTTGCCAAAGGTTATATATTAGGAATATCATTGTCCATGAAAGAAAGTGCTCCTTTGGCCACAGGCATGTTGGACTCAAGTAAACACGACAATTGTTTGGATGAGAAGTTTTGAAAAGCTCATATCAGCCTAGAATAATAAGTGTTCTTTTCAGGCTTATGTACAAGGTTGATAGGTACTACGCTACATAAACCATGAGTATATTAAACGTGGACACAAAAAATGAACCAATCTGTACCAAGATTTACCTCTGGCGACCATACCAACCTGGAGTGACAAAGCAGTGCAATAATTTCAACCTTATCAATATTCAGTGCATTTTATTACAATTTGATTACTGTATTCATCTTATAGGTTGTCATAACATTACACATTCTGAACAGGTCTTTCTTTAGGTGGGTGGGCAGGTGTGATTGTAAGTCCCCTACCTGAAATTTACTGATCTGTTGGTCATCCGATAACGATACAGTAATGATCTTTGACCGATCAAGCCATCGTATACCGATCCAAGCGATTGGATGTTGATCGGGTGTCGATCAAAGTGATCTGATGACCATTCTACTCATCTATTTGTCATCCCAAAATGATCCAGAAGTCATCCAATGAGAATTTTTCTGAGTTAAACTGATCCTGGCAGAAAATTTTCGGAGACGAAGTGATCTGATACCCATCCAGCGATCATGAAAAAATATTCTAAGTTTTAGTAATCGGTGCATAAAATTTTGGAGTGCAACTGATTGGGAGATCACCAAGCAAGATCCGATGATGATCAAGGTCATTGTTGTGTACCTACCATGTGACCGCTGTGCATGCTCTGGGGTCAGTTGAAATGGGACAGGCGTACAAACAAGATGTCTGACCCTGTCTCTCTTATTTTATGTGTGCTGATGCAACTATCAGCTCACAAACATGTTGGCGACTACTCGTGGGTACGGTATCTTGAAAAAGAACAACTGAAGACCCTGAGATGTACCCCCCAGGGTTTGCATGAGTAATCCACTCCTGCACTCTAGCCTCTGGCCTTATCCAGTAGGCCTAGCCCTAGGTCCATGGGGGGGG
>NMRB01000992.1:162160-177256 GCA_002633025.1 Notospermus geniculatus | reverse complement strand
ATATAAAGAGCGGTTTACACATGCAACTTTTCATATGCAACTTCATGCAACTTTTGTTGCATAAACCTGATGAGACCAAAAAGTTTCATCAAAGTTGCATGTGTAAACGGGCCTGCAACTTGTTGCGACTAGATCACGCTGGATGTTGCAATGTGTAAATGTCACAGGTAGACTGCAACAAGTTGCAGGTTGCAGCAACCTGGTGCAACCTATAGTGTAAACCTCTTTTAAGACACATTTTCTCCCTGCCCAACTCCTTGAAACTGATCCAAGATGGTTAATTTAACTCAAGTTCAAATTGAGGAAAGTGTAAGATTTATCAAACCAAGATCAACTTCAACAGAGTAAGTAGCTGGTATAACGATTAATAGCAACAAAAAACATGAACACGGCAGTTAGCTGTGTTATTGCCAAATCAAACCAATCATATTTGAACCCTGCAATCAATAAAGGAACAAAAATACCAATACAACCTGACAAACGGTGTGTTATTCGCTTTTAAAACACCACAGGAGCACAGCAGGACCAAATCATATCCCACATTGAGTTGGGAATTGCTGATCCAACACTTGTGGCAAAGTCACGGGTTAGCTGTGATGGCCCCTGCTGGGGGTCGCCACTAGACCATAAAGGGTTTATTGGTGGTCACTGAATATATTGTCTGGGAGGATCAGCAGACAATGTGGCCAAACAGTGCCATATAGATTTTACGGGCTATTGTGGTCGATGGTCAGCATTACGGTCAGGTGGCCATTAGTGACTGTGGACAAGTCATTATTATCTCTTATCTGATGGCAGTGCATTGAATCCAGCTTTCTTGGCTGTGCTATAGGACACCATGCAAGATAGTAGAACGCCTTTTTGCATGGTATTGTTATCAGCCTCCTTAAGCATTCACCACAAGCTCGCTATGGAGTTTTTGCATTTTAATTGAGAGGTGAAATTGCTTTATAGACAATATTGGTGATTTATAGAGAGGGAGCCCCAGGAGAAATGGCGATGAGTGTTAGAAGATCCAACTCGTGACTGAGTGATATATGATGCCTTTTGTAAGGGGAGGAATTCAATCAAAATTTTCAGCATAACATTGAACATTTCAATAGATCATCAGACATGCAAATTTTTTAGTTTCAAGTATGTCGATTTCCATCAAAGGCAATGAGAGAGACTGATAACTCATCCTGCATGATGAAATTGATATAAAAAGAACATAAGTTCTCATAAATGTTTGCATGTCAGACTCATATCACATTTCCAAAGAAAGCAATCGTAACTTTCGTCATTCTTGAATATTTTATTAAATCTGGCCGTCCTTTGATGGGCGATCCATGTCTCAGGGTGGTGGTATGAATCTTTCATCAACGAATCTTACAGGAACAGTAGACACTAATACCCTGTTAGAAGTGATGATAGATTGCATGGGCAAAAACTGCCACCAGGATTAGGATGAGAGGCCAATGAAGACACTGATGAATTGCCAATGCTGTGTTCAGCCTTCTGATGAGACGTTTGAACAACGGTGTTGGCCAATACATGTATCTGCAATAACCATGGCAGATGATGGTTACAGTATTCTGCAGGCACTCTGGTTTCCTCTGCTGCCCAGTTATTCATCTAATATTGTCTATCGAGATTGTCTATCTGCCCAGTTATCATCTAATATTGTCTATAGAGCTAAATAATGCCATATTTGGTCCTACTTCTCTCTCAACTCAAAGATTCAGTGATAGAGACATGAAACTGTTCTTGCTAAATTTTGATGTGGCTGTCACTCTGGCATCTACAAAGAAATGGAATTTAGAAACCAGAGCCTCCTGGAGCAAATACTGCACTCAGTAACTGCAATATCCTGCGTGTACACTGGCCCCTTGATTCATGAACATGGCATGGACAACAACCATGAGCATTGCTACACTGTCTGCTGTAGTGCAACCTCACACATACGAAATCAGATGTTTGTCTGGCTTTCTGCTGAAAACTTTCCCACAATAAGGAAACCATTTTTCACATATTTTCTCAAGTCAATTCAATTTATATTTGACTGGCTTCAACAGGTTAGTATAGTACAGCACTCCAATGGAGTGCCGTGGTGAATTATCATTAACAGAAACAGACAGATGCCCTCTCTAGTTCTATACATCAATAATCAGTAATAGAAATCAACATTAGGTTTTCAACCAAGTTGACATCTTTAAAATCTCAACCCTTCTGATGACAAATGCTCAACGGATGTCCCCTGAGTGCCCTGACTGCCCCATTTAACATGTGAATTATCTCCTATTTTGCTCATCAGCAGCGGTTGCCATGGATTCAAAGCATCTTTATGAATAGAAGGACCTTTCCAACCTGGGTCAACATGTATCAACACCACAAAACCAACCGAAGTATCAATCATAAATGTGACCGTCACACTTAGGTAATTATGGCCGGTGTGCGGGTGTCCTCAGTGATAAGATCAGAGTGGCTCGACTATAGAGGGCACACCACCCAAACACCACCACCATTCTTGAACCTTTATTACCCTGAAGACTGGATGAAGTGGATAATAAAGTCATGAGTAGTTGGGAACTGAAGCTCAGGTGACGCCAGTCAAAAGACGACCAATAAAAAGTTTGCAGAATTTGAAAAGACATGCACCATTAGACAAAATACATGAAGGATTTGAAATTGCCCACCCCCCTTGTTTCATTGAGCTATTAAGTGGATAATCAGATACCAGTAATCAAAGAACTTTACAATGCTAATTGTAATCTAAAATGGTAATCCCTGTAAGAGGCAACCATGGCATACACCTCATTGTCAATTCCCACTGAAATATGCAACCTCAACCGACTCAATAATACTAATTAAATGTAAGGATAATACTGAGCTGAAATCTTAGCTTTGAGACATGGATACAATGTGCTTCACATGAATTAAAGGGATTTCTATTGGAAGATGATGTATCGCCTATCACCAGATTGCAGCCCCTTGTCTTGAACTACACATGCAACAGGATATGCTTCACCTTCCAACATCACTGGCGCTGATGATTTGAAATGAAAGAAGCAAAGTTTAGCTGTAGAGCGATAGCTGAATTTGTTTCAGTTAATGCCTCACTGATGGCAATACCACTTTAAAGGTGCAACTTATTCAATTAATCTCCAGGTACTGAGAGTCTTACCCATGGGAATAGTGAGATCTGACCATGGCAGTGAGTCTACTTTACAACTGTCCGTGGTGACCTGCGTAAGAAGGAGTCGCATCAGATTTCCAAAGATTTTCTTCAGAATAGGACTCCTAGGAGATTCGTATTGATTCATCCAGGAATTATTCCGATGAGATGGAACTTCTTAAAAAATGTGTTGTGACATCACAAGATGATTGGCAGAATGATTGACAGCTAATCAATTGGCTGATCACTGCTTGACTTCGAGATAATTGGGTTTGCTTTGTTTTTTTCCATCTGCGCACACAGAAGCTTGATTTTAAGATTAGGATGCCATGGTATGGTTACCAAGTGTGACAGTGCTGTTAAATCACAGTCGTGACATTCTGAGTGATCCAGTAGCACAAAACCAATAGGTCAGGTCGCTGCATGATATAATAGGAGACAGATCACAAACATCATTGGATCATATTGCCCAGCAAATCCTCAGAACTTAGAGAAGCTATCTTTTGACAATAGAGAAATACCAACACCAAACGCTTGCAGATCAACCAAATAAGCAGTGCTTTGCATAAGATGTAGGCCTATACACACACCATGTTGCATGACTGCAATAACATGGATTTGACAATCAAGTTGGATTCCCCTACATTTATCATCTAACCACAGAAGAAGACCTCTGTCCCAAAAGTGACCCCTGAAGAGCGGTCCCTGGAGCCAAATATAGACCATCAACCACCATATTGAACAGACGACAGGAATGTGTCTCATGCAATCAGAAGAAAGGACCATGAGCCATTTAGGTAATTGCAGGAAAATTACCCCAAAATGACTTTTTTTCATTCCTCAAAGTATATCCTGAGGCAAATTCCAACCCTGGAGGCCGTCTGTCATGGCAGTAGCCTGGCCTGGGTGCATTTGGGTGTTTTTCTTATGAAGCCACAGTAATGCAACATGGTTATCAACATCTATAGGGAATGAAATATGGTAAGCTTTCCATCTAATACTGTCACATGGAGCTGGATAAAAAATATTGAATATCTCGCCAAGAAAAGAAGCCCCATCTATCTCAACTAACCACATAAATATCAACTGAAAATGCAGGTTATTGCATGCTCTTCCTATGTAAACAACTTGAAATTAGTCCAATGATGAAAGGGAGCCAAGAATTGCAAGCGTTTATACGAACACTTACATTTTGTTTTTAACCTGAAGCATAACAATTCGACCAAGCAAGCTTCCAACAAACAAGCTCCTGGTAATGTCCTACATCATTGGTTCACAGGAATTATCTGGTGAACATATGATATGCAACATATAGTCGCGAACGTATAAAAACAATACATGGTATTTAGCTCGGAGCTAATAATCACATGATCGTGTCTTGCATGACAAATCATAGCTATTTTTGTAAAAAGTAACTACTACTGTGGATTAGCTTGAAGGTAGAGTTTGAAAGTTTGAATAAATACAAGCAAAAAGTTTCTGGCTGCATTTCTGATAACCCACACTTTTTCTTTCTGGTGCTCAGGTTGTCTTACATCCCGTTGATATTTTTACAGTTTTTCACGCCACAGCCTCAACTTGCATATTTTGCAAGTGCCGATTTTCAAGTACCGGTAGTCATGAATATCACGGATTCTGCTAGGTCTGACCAGGTGGTGCTTTCACCATATCAGGTGACAGCGAACCTTTTTTGTAACTCGCAGGAACATCACGGCAAATCCTTTAGAGATTTCATGCATGTCCTAACAAATGAAACACTAAGAACTAACATTCTTCACCTCGCCATTCAACCACGACACAGGTCGCTGGCGATGTACAATCGCCTGGTCTTTTGGATTGATAGGCATAATCTTGAACGATTTAGTATTGATAAAAACTCCCATTGATAATTACATTTTCTTTGACCTCATTGTGTGTTTAGGTTCTTATTTGAGAGAACGAGGCATGCTGCTTATGAATATAATAATCCGACTATCGCAGTTGACAGACAGGCTAAGAATGGCTGTGACTGCTTGAGTGAGCTCAGAAGTGTCTTTCGTGAACATGCATCTCAAGAAGTTGAAAGTTGACTACAAGTAGATAAATCAGACTGGGCCGTCTAGAGTAGGAGGCTTGACAACAGCATGCACGACATTTATGCATTGAAATATCTTCCCACCCAAGTTGAATTAGATACTTTTAGTGAATCTAGTCAACATTTACTAGTGATGACTCAAGCTCAAAGATACATTTTTGGAAAATAGCTATAATGGCACATATATCGATCTTTCACCACCTAGTGTCAACAAAGTCACGGAACTGATGATAGACCCATAATATCATGCCTCACAAATATCCACATGAAATCTTGGTCGAAATTGGCCAAAGATTTTCTCGCATTACCCCCAGGAAGTCTGAACTCAGGCAATAAGCCCACAAAACCATCTGACTTCCCATAAACCCACTCTAATCATACCTCATACTTCTCGCCAGGAAATTTTTTATCCTCATCAATGCAATAATCATTCGAGCATATCTGACACACCTCCCAAGGAGAGAATCGATATGGTGACATTGCTCTTTTGTTTCTAATTGGCAACGTTTTGCCAATAATTCTCATCTAATCCACAGTGACAGAATATGGAAGCTGATTATCAATATCTAAACCAGTAGGTGGTAGGACCACTTTCCTTCATAGTCTGGTCACTACTTGTACATTTGCAATCAGAAATGCATAAATTAATTCTCAGCTGAAACTAGCGCAAGTACAAAAGTGCATTTTCTCATGGCTTCAAAATCTGATATCAACAGAAACATGATACAGATGTTATTATTAGATTAAAGTTCTTTGTAATAGTAGAGTTTTCTATTGCACAATTATAACCTGTAAACATATTGATTCCGGGTGATATTTTTTCAATGTATCATATGTTTCCATTCTATCTTTCACTCATACAAGTCTATCATATTCCCATACAAGTCCAGAGTAGAAAATCCTGACCACAATCAATTGTTTCATTGTCCAGCTGTAGTTTTCATAATACCATAAATATATCATACCCATATTTATGATAATATCTTTCAGCTCTCAAGCTGGTGAATGATGAGACTAATCCTCAGGCAGTTTCACAAGGCAGATACCATTATCAATATTACTCCACCCAACTTTCTTTCTCTTCTACCAAACTTATCCCAATCCCTTTGATGTCAAAGCAAAGGCAAACGCACAGGGTTCTCAACATCTTTTAAGTTACTCCCTAATGGATGATGAAAGGATGCTTTCACAAAAGCATCCAGGATTGGTTCAGTCTTATTGGTAGAGAGGACTTGTATCGAAAAATAATGATATTCTACCCGTCATTACCAGGCACAGCTCATGAGATCATGTTTACAAGTTGACACACCAAGCAGGGATATGATTTCACTTTTTGAGTGCTCTTGAGTTGCGCAGAGGAAATGTCCTTAGGTGCACGCATCATGCAGGTGCTGATGAATAGCTATTGTCACTAGAGTATCAAATGAGATGAAACTCACTGTTTGCTGCATGATTTGCACTCATATAGGCGGCTTCATGTAGAGAATAAGCATCATTGGAATCACCAGTCAAGCATTAAAACAAGTACTTGAGAGCGATCTCATATATCACCATGTACTATCCCTTGTTCCATTCTATATCAGCCTTTATGCATGTGTGCAATATGACACATGGTTTGTTCTAAGATGAGTTGTACATTTTTTTCCTATATAATCCAGGGTAGCATTATAGCAACCAAACCAGCTTCCCACTCCTAAAACAGTGGTGCATTGTTGCATCATATATTTGACAAAGATGAGATTTTCCTTTGGCATAACAACAAAGACACCGTGCTGAATAATCTTTCCGCAAGACATAAGCTAAGCCTGCTGCTGGGTGAAGCAGCCAAATCTATAGAAATCTCTACAAAGATTATTTCTGCATATACAGAAACAACAAATTTGAGGTAAACCTTTCAAATCTCCAGCTATTTAGTGAGAGAACGAAACAACCACAAAAAACATTTGTGTTTGAATGCATGATGTCAAATTTGCTCAGCCATCCTCCTAAGCAGATAGCAAGTCGAGTCAACATCAGCCTTCCAAAGTAAATGAAGGAGGAATATTTTCATATTTTTAATCTGAACATGATAGTGCCTGGGGATAGCTGCAGAGGATGTTGTAAACTACCACCACCCAAACAAGGCAAAGATTTATATATCCTTAGCATATTATCTTAAAGTGCATGTAACCATTCCTGTACTTTAAAGAAGCTTACACAATCTCCATCAGTTGAAATGCACACTGTATGCAAACCTCAACTATGTCGACCCCTGTCTGTCAGTTGCTGTCACATCACTCCAGCTACTCCATAATGAGTGCAAACAGTGACACAAGCTCCAAATGCCAGCGTCTTGCTCTCAACCCCTTGAGGACATGCTGCTGGCATACGAATGGCACTTAAACGGATGAGTCATTTCCGAACGAGAAAAAGGAAGAGCACTATCGAGGCATTGGCTGGTATTCATAAAAGCTAGCAAATGCTTTTACTTGAAGTTTTGTAGTACATTTACATTGGACGTCGCTGTGCAAATCTTAAGTAAAAGCATTTGCTAACTTTTATGAATACCAGCCATTACTTCCGCGCATACCTCATCTAGAAGAGTTATCAAGGAATCCCATGGTGATTGCAAAGATGTTCTCATTTTCACAAGTAGTGACCAGTTAGTTAAATGGGGAAGGGGAAATTTTATCCAGGGAGATGAACAGCGATTTGCATTACAGCGGTGCAATATCACACCAATGGGAGTAGATCAATGTTTTTATGCTGATGGAGCAAGACGGTTCACAAGGAAGAAACGAACAAGCAGGCAACCGACAACTTTTTTCACAGGATAATGTTACTGGGAAGAAAGAATAACTCATGAGAAGAACTCAGTGTTGTGGACAGCATGGCAAACAAGGAGGGAAGCTTTTTTGGGGGGTGATCTTGAATACAAATATCCTAATCAAAGGTCTCCTGTTGTTGACCTATTGATTTTATTTCCCAATTATAGTTATTTTCCTTGCATATCCAATGATGGGCGATACAAACAAATAGTAATGGGACTGATCTATAATTGGCTCATTGATTGGGAGATGATGGGTGATAGAGAAATATCACCAGACAAACCATGCTTGGAACAATCAACATGATCAATGAAATTCATAAGCCTTGTCCCACAAGCATAGACCATTACAAATCAACAGTACGCCATCAGCTGCAGCTCAATATTATGGTCACTTTTTTAACTTATTTACAAGCAGACCATGGTTCTGGTGACACGGGCACCCGTTACCAGACAGACTTTGTTGTATCACATGGGTGAGATCACACTCATCTCCAATGAATAATGCATAAGTTCTCAAAGAGAAGTCGACTGATAGAAAAACAAAGTAACAAGATTACGGCCAAGACGTGTGGATGAATCACCAGTCAATTGGTTATCATTACTCTTGATTAGACCCTGCTCGACATGATCCTCTGATGTCGGGACACGAGATGAAAACATCTAATAACAATGTCATCGACGTGGAAATGAATATGGATAGAAGCAGAGGACAGTAGTGTTGGTGGACAATGACAGCTTTTATCTCCCTATGCCCAGGTGTCCATCAGGATCTTACCACCTTGCTTTCACATCCGACTTGCATGTACATGTATGTTCACCCACAAATCATCAAATAAAGATGGTGGAGGCCCACATAGTAGCTTGGTGATTGATTATTATGGTTATTCCTATCAGAATCATCCAATCAGTCACATAACCAAAGGATCAATTCATATTTGCTGAACCCTCTGACGACAATATGCAGTACATGTACACCATGATTCAATACGGTAATCCAGGTCCCCTGGGACAGCTTCATGCCTCACACATGCAGGCAAACCGGAATTCATACATGTCATACTCATGACAGATATCTCATCAAGACATCAACATCTATGGCAACTCTTCGCATATTGACAAATTCAATTTCGGAGACCAGATATATCACCCAACACGAACTTTCCCTTCAGTGAAAATGATCTTTGACTCTATGGTGGCTGATCCACATACTATAGCATTAGAAATTGGCATGCAGCGAGAATTTTGAAATAATAAGAGATTTCCACTAGATTGATGATTGGCCCTGTTTGGTGAAATTCCAGGAAACACCATCTGGAAATCAAGCCAAAATTCTGACATTTTTTGAGAAGGGTTTTTATTTGAGCCCCAACAAGTTGATTCTCATTCACTGATTGACAACTTGACACTATCTAGTTTACTGACAAGATTTTGGAAATCTCTCAAGTAAACTGGATCAGCTTGGTCTGTCTAATTTACCCTTCTCCAATCACAAGCCTTTGTGGAAAACAAACATATTGGTTTATCTAAAACAGCAAGGTACACAGCTCAGAATGAAATGAGGTAATTTAGGCAGGTCAAAACACATATTGATCAGATACCCCCAGCAAGTCCTAGGATGACAGAAACCCTCTGATATCCTGAAAGGACCCAGGGCCTGCAAGTTTTAATTGTTGATAGAAGACAGGAAACTTTCTGCTTTCTTGTAGTTTCTTTGTGCAGCTGCTCCATGCATGGGTTTGTGTGCACAGGGACGTCCAAGGTAAACACTAAGGGAAAGGGAACACAAACATGAGAAGGGCCCTAGATTTGTTCTCCTGCTCTGCAAAATCATGTCCCCAAACAGCGTGTGGACAGGCAGACAACATTGTGTTTGGTTCCCATGGCGTAATTGAATCTTGCACTGTAGTCTGTTGACTTGAAGTCTGGTACATAGAAACTTTATCAGAAAAGGACAAACAATCAAAATTCTGCCAAGAAAAGAATCCAACAAACTTTTAAGAACTTGCTCTTTGATTTCATAATATCATACATTAGGAAATACTCAACACTTAACTCTTGTTGGGTTTGGCTATGTGTGGACACTTATTGGCCATTCTGGTGTTCTATCCTCTTTGAGGTCTTGTGTATTTCTGCCTGGTCATCTTCCAATACCATAATACTTGACAAAGTATCAGTTTCTGTTACATAATTTCTACCTCCCAAGTCAGGAAGTGGTTTTTCAATTTAGGGGTGGGTAAAGTGTGTGTCTAACATTTTTATAATGTTTCTGACTTTACAAAACTGTGAGCAAAAGATAAAAGTGAGAGCTTATTACATTGGCGGCAGAATTATCCAATCTAATGTCGACTGTATGCAATGACAGCTGTCAAACACATTCTTACAACCAAACATAGGAACAGCAGTAATGGATTTCCACACTGTTGCAAATCAGCTCCAAGTCCAATACTAAGAAAACTTCATATTTTTTTACAGGCAACACCCCAACATGTATGTGTACATGTACACTGGTGACCAAAAGCAAAATCCACCACACTGCCTCAGGCAGAAGCTTTCCACCCCTAAAGAACTAAAATGACCATTAAATGAGGTGTTCACGCCATGGACATTATGAGAATGGATGCTAGTACAATGGTCCATCACCTAACCTTGTCAAAATAACCCACTCACTCCCCATGGTGTAATTGGTAGCTGCTTTCAGGGATGGTAAGTGGCACTCCAGAAGAAGGGCACCATNGGATAATGGAGATGTGGGTAATTGTCCTTGTTCATCTCACGGTCCTGGTTCCTCAAAAAGCGAGCAAGTTTTGGTCCTCGTTCTGATGAAAACTCACAATGGAAGATAAGCACAAGACGTTTCTCTGTTTGCTTCACACAAGTCAAGAATTCACTTGTTATATCGTCCTTCGTGTAAAGATTCTCACCATTTTCGATATGGCCTCCTTCGTATTCGTACGGATATCGACAGTCGATGATTTTATATTCTACAGCTTGCTCATATTCTCCTTCAAGCAGTTGCTTCACAGTTTCAGGTGTGACGTATTTGAGATCTCTGTGTTTACCGTTCACACAGGGGAGTGAGCATTTTTGTGAAAAGTCACCAGTAAGATTGTCCTCATCAGCGCAACGATTTAACACCGACTTTATATGAGCCTCGTTCTCATTGGCGTGTCCTGTCTGTTCGTCCTCAGATCCAGTGGAGATCGTCGACGAATTGATGAAATCTACAGCCAACTTGGAACGTTTCAAGAATGATTTCGATAGGGATGCCTGCTTTCTCTTAGTTCCAGAACGCTTCTCGTGGAGCGTGAACGAGCAATCGTCAATTCGAGTTGGTGAACGACTGGGAAAAAGTGACTCTGATAAAGGAGATGTCAGCTTGAGCCCATTTAAGCCTGTCACGTATGATGCATCGAAGCTGCTGTCGATTTCTTTCCAACATATGTCCTCCAACTGAGAGAATCCGAACGAATCTCTGCGAATTGGTGAATCAGAAGTCCTGCGTGAAGAGGCACGTGATCTCCTTGCTTTGATATGCACATGAGAGCTGCTGGCTTTTGGAGATTTGACATCATGCCCAAAAATATCGGAAAATGTAAAAGATTCATCAAAATGGACATCACTACCAAGGCCGCTGTCTCTCGTGTCTTCTTCGTCAAGTGACAAATGGCTGACTCTGTCTTCTGCTGTAGACGGAGCAATATACGAAGAATCCATTGTAGTTTGGTAGATGTGATGTGATGCTGTCTGATGTTGGAGAAGGTATGACTGCCAGTCTGTCTCTGGACGGTATTTATAGGTGGCTAATAACTCTGTTTAACTTCGAAAGGTGTGAATCAATGAATGACGTTCCTGTGGTGACTAGCAATGATTTTATACAGCTTGCATGATCGCCAAGTCAGCTAAGCCTTGGTAAATTTCCTGACATTGTTTCAGATACAAATTTTAGGCAGCTTGGATGAAGTAGTTGACTACGACCCCTGACGTGACGCCGTGGTCAAGGAACTGTCCATGAATCAGCTTGGCCTCTACACCACCTTAGGCTTGGGGTATCCAAAATCCAGGTTGAACCTATCGTCCATCATACAGTTTCCTTGGTCGTTCACGCACCAAGAAATTTTAATCACTAAGCCCAATTAACCCATTGTTAATCAATCACAGGCACTTATCAATATGTACATGTACAATTAGTCAACTCACCTCAAAAATTAAAATTTGATATATTAAAGATAAAGTATCACGGGTATTATCGCGGGCCACGAAAATCACTCTTTATTTACATTTTTTTTGTTTGTGTCCAGTCTTTCTTTGTCTTATGAGTAATTTATTGGTGGCATGTCACTCTATAGAAATTCTTTTGATACCGAACCTATTCAATTTGGTGGGTTGGCATGTCTTAAAAGTCCAAAATAACATAATGTAAACATCAATGTTTACAAACATTATATGTAAACAATGAAGTCGTGATACATTATCTTTAATTTCAGTGGAATATATTTTTTGTTTTCATTTAATACTCTCGCTACCGGATTTATTTGAAAAGTGTACATTGTGTATCATGAATTTCGCGTGTGTTGACAAAAAGGCGCCTAGCTCCGCGAAATTGCAGCCAAAACTGGCGCCAAGCCACTCATTCTGGAGGCAACGAAATGGGCCACGATGACCTATAGGTTTGCTTGTTCCAAAATGTATGTGAGAGAAACAGGCCAGAGCCAAAGATGCAAGTTGTGACGAAATAGTCACATTCCGCCTACGTTTTCGTAAGGTTGCCAATCTTTAAACGTCTATATCTCGATAACCGTTGCTCATACGCGTCTGAAAATTTGTCGTTTGACAGACTACTTTTTTCTCCTCTTTCTTCCTCTTACTTCCTATTTTGATGTGCTATGTGGTTGAACCATATGGTTAACGATGGTTGAACCCAAGGGTTGCTTCGTAGCTCAAGTGAAAACAAGGCCTCTGATAAAGTCGTCATTGCAATCATCAAAATACTGTTACCTGAACAATAAATAGTGAGTTTAAGAAACCATACGTTAACGTTAACGCTAACGTTAAGGACATCATTTTGACATCACATCGAAAGAATCTGTTGCATTTCTTCTGGGGGTGACGTCATTTTGACGTAATTAGCGTTATCGTTAGCGTTAACGTTTGGTTTCTTAAACTCACTATTATGCATTACCGTGTGTTTTTCACGTGAAAGGGAGTAAGAAATAAAAGTGGAAAATAAGAAGTGGGAAATGTTAGAATTTTGCGCGAATTTTTCAATTCCTTAAATTGGGAGAAATTTTTTCCCATTTTGAGAAATTCTCTTAAAATGACATGACTTTTTGTGTGATTTTTCGGGCGATATTTCTCAAAATGGAAAAAGTTTTCTCCCAATTTGAGAAAAAGAAAAAAATTCGCGCAAAATGCAAAAAATCCCATTTCTTATTTTCTACTTTTATTTCTTATTCCCTTGTGAGTAATTCATTAACAATAGGTTACTGGCCCATCTTGATTCAATTCAGTTCACTTGAACCTTGGGGGAATTAGTAATTCCTCCAAGCTTGAACCAAGACTGATAGTCAATTAACAGTTAGCGGGCGCTGTCTGATGTAGGTGACCAGAGAAAGAATGTTGGGCGACCCCAAGCTGAGGTGGTGTAGCTGGTACGTATGGACATTTCCCTGACCAAGGCGTCAGGTCAGAGGGGCCCATTCAACTGCTTCATCCAAACTGCTTCATCTTAACATCGAAAACAATGTCAAAGAAATCTGCCAAAACTCCATGAATTCTCATATGAAGCAAGCTGTCGTTTATTTTGTACTGCCGCTCACCACAGGAACATTATGATTGATTCACACCCTTCAAAGTGGACAGGATTCACCGCGACAGGCATCTGAATAACCACAACGCCCGGGATTACCTCATAGGTGTGCAGAAAACAATCAGATCTGATTGGTCCATCCTTCTGGTCACCTATAAATACCGTCCAGATACAGAATGGCAGTCATACCTTCTCCAACATCAGACAGCATCACATCACATCTACCAAACTACAATGGATTCTTCGTATACTTCTTCGTATATTGCTCCGTCGGCAGCAAAAGACAGAGTCAGCCATTTATCACTTGATGAAGAAGACTCAAGAGACAGCGGCCTTGGTAGTGATGTCCATTTTGATGAATCTTTTACATTTTCCGATATTTTTGGGCATGATGTCCAATCTCCAAAAGCCAGCAGCCCTCCAGTGGATCGCAAATCAAGGACTTCAGTTTTATGTTGCTGTAACACACCAGTTGGCAAGGCATCATTTGCGTCACCTCAGCCGGAGGATGAGGACATCTCCTGGGAGAAAGAAATCGACAGCAGTATAAATACATCGTATGTGACAGGATTCGATGGACTGAAACTGTCGGCGTCTTCATCACCAGCTTCGTATCTTCCCCACCATAAATCTCTGGCGGCATGCAGTTTCGAATCAGAATCGGATGACGATTTCTCGTTCACGCTTAACAGGAAACGTTCTGGAACTAAGAGAAAGCAGGCATCCCTATCGGAGTCATTCTTGAAACGTTCCAAGTTGGCTGTAGATTTCATCAATTCGTCGACGATCGCCACTGGATCTGAGGACGAGCAGACAGGATACGTCAATGAGAACGAGGCTCATATAAAGTCGGTGTTAAATCGTTGCGCTGATGAGGACAATCTTACTGGTGACTTTTCACAAAAATGCTCACTCCCCTGTGTGAACGGTAAACACAGAGATCTCAAATACGTCACACCTGAAACTGTGAAGCAGCTGCTTGAAGGAGAATATGAGCAAGCTGTAGAATATAAAATCATCGACTGTCGATATCCGTACGAATACGAAGGAGGCCATATCGAAAATGGTGAGAATCTTTACACGAAGGACGATATAACAAGTGAATTCTTGACTTGTGTGAAGCAAACAGAGAAACGTCTTGTGCTTATCTTCCATTGTGAGTTTTCATCAGAACGAGGACCAAAACTTGCTCGCTTTTTGAGGAACCAGGACCGTGAGATGAACAAGGACAATTACCCACATCTCCATTATCC
>NMRB01000992.1:137566-150976 GCA_002633025.1 Notospermus geniculatus | reverse complement strand
TCATTACAAGCCCTGTACCCAATACAACCCGTCCCTCCTTGGTATTCAAATGGTAGAAGAGAATCGAATGTTATATTAGCAAGAATCAGAAATGGCTGTAGTAACCTAAACGATCACCTGTACAAGAATTTTGTGTCAAATAACCCACATTGTAATTACCACGTGACTTGTATTGAAAATGCACTTCATTATTTTTTTGAATGTAATAAATTCGTGCGTGAGAGGGCTCATTTGTTGGACGGCATTGCTCTGGACTTTGCCCAGTTTATGCAGGGGGCTGCTCTCCCTACCATTAACGTAAATCTACTTCTATATGGCAGTGATATTCTTCCAGCTTATGTAAATGAACTTGTAAGTAACCGAGTGTGTAATTTTATAAGAGAAACGAAAAGATTTAGTATGTAAAATGGCACCAGTAACGTATGTACAAGTATAATACAAATGTATAGGAAAGTGAAATTTGCACCTGCACGTCATGCACGTTTTCTTTCTTCTACACGCCATCTTACTGTCCATTTATTTTCTTGTCACTCTTGGGGTATGGCGATTTTAAGTACCATTTACTTGTGAGCCATATCCCTTATTGATTTATTCTCAATAAACACCCATATATATCAAATAAACAAGTGATGTCGCCATATATAAAAAAAAAACGTTTCACACCCAGTGGGTTTCGAACCCAGGACCCTCTGATCGCAAGTCGGACACCAGAACGACCACACCACCGAGTTCCTCATGAGCAGATTTTGGTTCCGCTCGGTGTCTTTCCAATTTTCTCCAGCTGATGCCCTGTCCCATCGACTGGAGAACTGAGAAAACTCAAAATGAGTAGACTTTGTCTCCACTTCAGAATGAGACTCCAGTTGCAGTTATCTCCAGTCGATGCAAGAAAACTGGTAAAGCCTTAGAAAACCGGTACTCATTTCTGTGTTCGAGTAGCAAAGAAACTCATTTTAGGGACAAAATAGCAGGCTAGAGACTCATTTTAACTCGAGCTGAGGTCGATTTTTTTCTGTGTTGGACATCATCATACATCATCATACAAATGTATGATGATGTTTTGAACAAATGTATGATCGTGTAGACGGACCTTCATTCATGGATGAAGTATGCTGGGGCAAGGAAAACGAAAAGAAAGTTTTTGAGACTGCCGTTCTTGAGTTGAGTGAAAACTACATGTACATGTACATGAAATGGGTCAGCACGAGAGTGGTCAAGAACGAGGATACGAATACGCCCAGAGTTTCGCGTTTGTAGCTGAGTACAACATCTTCAGAACTTACCCGAGCAGAAGCCCCACTTCTTGTCCCGATCGAAGTTTTCCGTCACGCCGCACCATGGTTTCTTACCTCCTGCACGAGTACATTCATTGTACCTCATACCATTATATATAAAAGGGAAAAAGCAGAATGAGCCTTTGGCGTTTCCGTCTACTGTTGGGACCTTCTCACCTGCAAAATGAACAAACATCGATGTACGAGTGCTGTCCTAATCAACCATCGACACCTCTTCCACAGAGTGGCGTTCACTCAGCAACTGATTTGAAAACGTGTACGTACAATATACATGGACAGTCATTGACATAAGTTTATCTACACCTGACACCTTGGATATTTAACAAATACTATATTGGACCAATTTAAACTCGGTTTGTTCCACATGAAAGTACGTTTTGTTGGTCATATTTCTGCATCAAAATTTTGGAAATTTGGAAATATCGTAAATATGTAATAGCTTATCAGAAAAACCCCTAACATCAACATTTTTATTATGAATTTTTTGTGATTTTTGTTGTAGTTTTGATAGAGTGGAACTTTCTAAGGATTTTGGGCTTTGTTTCATCAAAATTAATTACAAACATACATAATTACATTATTTCTAAAGTTCCAAAATGTTGATGCAGCAATATGACCAACAAGACGTACTTTCATGTGGAACAAACCGTGTTAAAATTGGCCCAGTAGTATTTGAAATATTCAAGGTACATGTACCAGGTGTAGATAAACTTATATCAAGAAGCACACAAGTATTCTTGACTTAAAGTGCCACTATGCATGAGGTATGCCTCAGTATCCCTCCCCTGGCGGCGGAATCGGAAACCAACGTGATTAGACTGGTGTTCTGTCCAACCCATACAAAGCCAGTGGTAACATCTACGCTAGACTGATACTATAACGAAACCTTAGCTGACAAAAATGGCCGCCATCCTTTTCATCACTTATTCCGTCAGACAACAGCAAGGGAACACTCCCAAATGGGGGACGTTCCAAAACGTTGCTCCGGTTAAGGCCCTTTCGTTCCTTCGACCACCCTAAAGCTAGGAATCCACTGCTGATTTTCTGCCTTGCGACTTGCGTTGCAACCTGCTACCTGCGATTGAATAATGACCGCAAGAACCTGGTACCGGTCGCCGACCAATTGCCGACTAAAATAGATCACATCTTCGCCATTGGTGCAAAACACGTCTAGCATGTCTAGCTAGTCCACTACGGCCATCGAGTGCCCAGTTGCAATGCAACCCAGTTAGCCTACAAGGCAAGTCGCAACGCAAGTTGAAAATCAATGGTGGATTCCTAGCTTTAGATACACTGTACATTGTATAAGTTTGTGTAGCAAGCTTTCTTTCATCTTACCGAATCGTATGAGGGAAGTAGTAAAGGTAATCTTTCCTTTTCGCTGGCAGTAGCAGTGGCTGTCAAAATCACCGTACAGAAAACAATTGAAGTGCTTCGTCCCTGGAGCGACACACCCTCCTTCAGCTGTAGGGCAATCGGCAACTGAAAACACGTGGGCAAAAAACGTCTGTAAATTCTACAGAAACTTTTGAGTTCATGTCCCCTGCTTCTGCTTCATCTTTGATTGCGAAATATTATAGAGGTTTCGCAATGCCCCCGAAACGCCAACCCGAACGCCAATCCCATTGTTCGATGCACACCCATCAATATCAGATTTGCATGCGAATTGGAGAACTGCCGACTCAGGATGATGTGGTATCATAAAGGAATCAAGCATAAAGGTTCAACTTACAAATTTAGCGTTTTATAAATGTGGACAGTATCCATTTAAACTTCAACAGATTTGCATTCTGACTCTTCCATATTATGATAGGCAAGACCCTTCTGCATGTTTAGTGAACATTTTGTTGAATTCCGACTAGTTGATCTTATGATACAAAAGGACTGAATTAATGAGAACCCCAGGAACGATGAGAGCGCAGGGTCGTCTGTGTACATGTACATTTGAATAGGCAAACGTACATTTGCACCTGGAACACTAAATGTGCTGAAAATAGCTCTATCCTCAGAAATGGACGTCAAGGCATCAAGTTGACAGTTTCATGTACCCCACTACCATAAAAAAAGTTGAAGCGCCTGCCTGTTAAAGCCAAAATTC
Source organism: Notospermus geniculatus (assembly GCA_002633025.1). NCBI lineage: Eukaryota > Metazoa > Nemertea > Pilidiophora > Heteronemertea > Lineidae > Notospermus > Notospermus geniculatus. The sequence continues at coordinate 147,583 of NMRB01000992.1, read as the reverse complement.
AGGCAGTGAGAGACATCTGGTGGTAACACATGAAGTGTATCCCTCAGTTACTTCATCGTTCGCAGTTAAACCTTTAAGTTTGATTCCTTTATGGTTTTATCCAATGATATTTGATGATACGATGTGGTTGGCTAATAAAAACTAGGATTATGTCCCAAGATGCTAGCAATCTGTAGATAATGTAAGACCGTCCTTACCGACACTAACAAAATTGGCATTACTTCTTATAACACCGTCAGCCTTGGACCGAGCCACCGTACACATCTTTCTGTAACATCTTTCGTCACGGAACTCGTTACCAACGAGATAACACTTGTCCTGGTAATAACAACCTGAATAATCGAAAATTCACCGGTTTTAGGTTATAGTCAGCCAGCCAATAGCCAAAAAGACCTCTAATAAAAGTTTTGATGCCATCGGATGTTAAAGTTGTTCCAATGCATGGGTGAGTAACATCATGGAATGAACTTTCAGAACCACCCGTTGGCCAAGGCGATTTTGACCTCTAAAGGTCAAATTTTAAGGTCAAAGGTCAAATAACTGACTTTACCATTGGACCCAAGAACTGAGCTTTGTACAGGAGAATGGGACCCGATGTACAGCTAACTTTTGAACTGTTGGATTTTCACCCCATAAATGTATTACCAACAGATAGAAACATGGTGCCTCTTAATCAAATAAGCATGTTTTTAATTGTTTTCAGTTGTTATGTAATAAGAAAAGACGTTGTTTTCTAAATTAACATAAAATGGGTCAAAGTATATAAAACCGCCGTTCCCAATTACGTAACTGGTTAAAAACTACAAAAACATGCTCATGTGATTAAGAGGCACCATGTTTCTATCTGTTGGTAATAGATTTATGGGGTGTAAATCTAACCGTTCAAAGGTTAGCTGTACATCGGGTCTCATTCTCCTGTACAAAGCTCAGTCCTTGGGTCCAATGATAAAGTCAGTTACTTGACCTCTGACCTTGAAATTTGACCTTCAGAGGTCAAAATCGCCTTGGCCAACGGGTGATTCTGAAAGACAGTATCATAGTCATACTTACCTACCCATTGGAACAACTTTAACATCCAATGCCATCAGAAGTTTTATTAGAGGTTTTGGCCGGCTGACTATTAGAAAAATGCGTGGATTTGACAAAATATGTTTCGCATTATACGTATTTTTGACCATCTGAATAAAGACTAGTAAATGCTTTTACTTGGATTTTGCAGTTCAAATGGACTAGGCAATGCTGTACAAATCTGAAGTAAAAGCATTTGCTAGTCTTTATTCATATATGACCCATTATGACGACCAAAAGATTAAAAGAAAGTGGGGCATTGAAGCCAAGAACGTGTTAATTGATTAGAGGTTAGTGGGAAGACAATTTGGAAAATACATGAAAATACATGTACATGTACTACTGGTTCCTGAAATGGCACAGACTTTTATTAACTTACCATAGTATTCACTAATCAATGCCACATCAAAAGTTTCGGTTTCAAATACCTTCAAACACGTGAACTTTTGGCAATCAGTAGAGTCTACAGTTGCGCCCAGTTTCATCGGCTTTTCCTTGTCAGCAACTCCTAACACTGGTAAGTCTGGGAGAGTACAGTCTACAAAACGAAATAACTCATACGTTTTCATAGGCCAATTAAGAATTTTAAAGGAACGCAGGAGTAGGTCAGGATCGTACGCGCCAGTCTGTCACCGGATTTAGGCTAAGGCGGTGACAACACAGACCGAAACAGCCTACCGAAGAATCTGATCGGCGGAACGCCTGCACGACGCGTCACGTACGCGTGCGCCAGTCTGTCACCGGCTTATTCACGCGCCGAATAATGTGCGATGAGGCAAACATTGTTTCTTTCCGCCGCGTTGATTACGGACAAAGGATGCGGATCCTTAGGTTTGTTTGGGTCGTAGCCGAATAGGAGCAGTCAGCCGCGCATATCGCCAACAGATGGCAGCAAAGTTCTAGCGGACCAATGTACGTGATTGCTGTTCGATCAATAACAGCGAAGCTCCCCTTATTTTGAATCATCGGAATAAGGTCACTGACCCAGTTACAATGAGAATTGCGTTCTGTGCCAGACCGTCGGTCTAACGACCTCGGAGTAGCCTATGAACGAGGGGCTGGTTGCGCGAGACTAGCTTTACTCTGGTCCTGTTTAGCGATTGATCACATACATGTTACTATCTAATACTAGTGTCCCACTGGCGACTTTTTCAGACGACAAGGGGCGAATCTGAAGTCTGCGACATTCCCTCGACAAGCTGCGATATTTAGCATTAATGTGTTTCGCATAGGATCATGACGCCAGAGAATAACTGCGAACATAGACGACAGTCTACGAAGAGCTACGAATTTTTCATTTGTCCCTTGTCGCAGGCCAAAATTCGCCAGTGGGACGCTAGTATAACGCTGTAAAATAAAAGGCGTGCACGATACTCTCCAGGCACTTGGACAGACCATTCGCCATGCATTTGCAAAGAATGACAAGAAATTCAAATTATACGGGCTTACTGGCGTTCGTCAAATTTCTGCCTTCTTGGTAAGAGTGGATAGTCACCAATCTTGACGGGTTATCTGAAATTTACATCGTGGAAAACATTCAATTAATATTGTTCGATGATCAGCTAATATACATGTATCAAAAAATGAAAACGGTAGAACCTGTCCGAGATCAGGGCCGAAGCTAGCTTTTTGTCGGGGTGGGGTGGATTGGGCATATGATTCTCTGCGGAGGGAGGCAAAATTGCACCCATTTATCACGCTTTCCGGTGATGTCTGGTGGTGTTCCTGTGCTGGCTCCGTCCATGGAGATGGACTGCTAATGGTACCTTTAACCAAATGGAAAATGCTTTGAAGTTAATGGTACCATGAGCTTAAAGTCACTTTATGAAACAGGTCGCTGTATCATAAAGTGACTTTAGCTAACGGTGCCATTGACTTCAATGCATTTTCCATTTAAAGGTTAAAGACACCATTTTAATTTATAAGGAGCCGGACGTCCAAGTTGTAAACACTCACTCACTGGTTCTCTATCCACGCGACGCCTGCGGTGCTGCCACATACGTGTGTATTGTCGGTGATTTGTACTGACGTAAATATCGTGAGTGAGTTGCATTGGACCGGGCACCCGTCTAACGATCACGCGGCGCTACTGGTGCTGCCACCTTCACGAAGGAATAAAACTAGTTTGCTGGCCACTGTTTGTAAACAAACCAGTTTGTTTACAACTTGGACGTCGAGCTCCGTTAAAGTCAGTTTATGAAACAGACCCCTAGTCATTGTGCAGTCGATCTTCTTCATTAGTTTGACGTCATATTGGGCCGATTTAATAATAATAAACGATAGTTAAGGTAAACCTCGGTTTAACCATCGGCTTTTCTGACAAACAGTGAATTAACCAAAGTAAACTTTTGACTTTTAGAATGTTTGGCTATCAACGATTCATAAAATCGAAAATTCACTTCGATTAACAAACAGTTTGTCAACTGAGGGTTAAAGCACCACGGTATTGCCACTTTCTATCGACAGCCGGCGCCACCGTACCCGTTCTCCAATACTGTAGTAAAGCCTTTCTCCCCAGTGTTGGAGAATGTATGATTACACTACAATGCACGTAGTAGCATGCGTAGTTTACCAAGTCATCAACAGAGGTCTCCCTTAACGTGGGTTGGTGTAACGCAGGATTGGGAAGCAATACTGTGGTCCTTTAATGAAACCCGACGGTTATCTAGCCATCGTTAAAAAAATCGGCCCGTTGTCGTCATACTCCGTCGATTCGACTTACCTGATATGCCGGGGATCCAGACCTTGCTGAGGTCAACTGCAGAACAAACAGAATACTATAAAACTTAAGGGCTCCGCACACTGGCGACTAAAATAGGGGCGACTACCGATGCGACTACTACGTCGCCTGCAATAATTACCTTTGAGGTCGACCAGTGATGTTATCCACGACATCACTGATCTTCCAAAGAAGTATTTGTCGCAAACGAGTCAACAAAAACCAAAAAAACTAAAAATATGTTCAGTCGCCTCTGTGGTCGCAAGGGCGGTCGCCTAGAAAATCGCTCGAAAAATCGCCAGTCTGCGGTGCCCTTTATGGATGCACAATTTCGAAATTACATTTTCGGACTTTGGAAACGATGTCATATCTAAATTTCGAATACGGTACATTGTACTTCATTCGATTAGTAACCAGGTTCACTACACAAGGTAAAAAATACAGTCAATCCTTTTATCCTGTTATCTCAGTCTTTGCCTTTCAGTCACCATGATTGGGATTTCAAAGGGATTTATCAGTAGTGTTTTGTTCAAATATACAGTAAAATCACCTTTTATTGGTGGTGCTTAGAATTTCTGTAGGCTCTGAAGGTATTTGAGGGCCAGAATGGGGGTGGGTTATAGCCGATTATGTGTCAGCTGAGGGCCAGAATGGGGGTGGGTTATAGCCGATTATGTGTCAGCAAAGGTACTTTTGGAACTGCTGAACTGTGAAGAAAATTCGTGGAGTGTGGTTGGTACTGAAATGTGATCACAGTGCACACATTGGATGAGGTCAAAATCCGTGTTGACAAACAAGAATACTAAGCATAATAAGAGCACCAAAGAAAAATGCCGATCTTGAAATCAACACTTCTCATAGCCATTTTGTGTCTCCTTCACTGATCACACAATTTAATCAAAGTTAACCACATATCCCCCCCCCCCCATTCTACCCCTCAAATACCTTCAGAACCAGGGCCTACAGGAATTCTGAGCACCACTAATAAAAGGTGATTTTACTGTATTTTAGTACGGAAAAATGGTTGAGTTAAGCGTGGCGCACACCTGCGATTTTTCGTGCGATTTTTTTAGGATACTGCCCTTCCGACTGCTAGAGCGACTGACGATTTGCAGGATTTGTCGCCTACTCTGCGGCAGATCGTTGCAACAAGCGACCAGTCACTGTGGTCGCCCGATTAATCATATATCGTCTCATATCTGATCGTTTGAGTGGTCGTTACATTGTTTGCGGGAGATTGTTGCACTGGGCGATCTAAATGACCGGTTTCAATGGCCAAAGGAGGCCAAAGAATATCGATCGCATCAAGAGACCAAAAATTCAACATGTTTAATTTTCGGTCGCAAAGGCCGACTTCTTTGCAACTAGTTGACCGATACAAAAACGATGAAACTTTTGTCCGCAAACGATTCCGATGCGACGCCACAATAGTCGGCGACTTCAGTCGCTTCTCTGGAGGTCGTCAGTCATTTGCGGATGGTTCAATGAAATGGTCACAAGTGTGGTCGACGAGCGACCTCGCACGCGATGGTTGCCTGCGACGTCGTGGACGCCAGCCTCGTCGGTGGTCGCACGATTGTGGTCTCAGGTGTGCGCCATGCTTAAGAGTGTTTATCCCTCCTTACCTTCTTTAGCAGCTGAAAAAGAGAAATTATTGAAAATATTAAGCAACGCGATTTTTCTGTATTTGTTAACGAAGTTGGCCTACACAACGGTGCAATTTCCGCCTCAGCCTACGGGAGCCCAAAGAGGACTTTGAAAGATGATTTGTTTTCTACATTTTTTCTAAAGTTTCTGACATTGTTTTCCGCCGTAGCTGCGGCGAAAAACACCAAAAAAAATCATAGACCTTTGAAAAAATGTATAGTTGTAACTGCGGCGGAATCCGCTGTCGTGTGGAAACGGGCCCTCAGTGTCTTCGGTCAATACATGTACATCTGAAGGTGGATGAAATAGTAGGGAGTTTTCGCAAAGCCCCCGAAACGCCAACGCGAACGCCAAAGCCATTGTTCGATGCCACGAAGAGAGCACCGAAGAAAAGGACAGACGTTCGCGTCGGCGTTTCGGGGGCTTTGCGAAAACTCTATATTACATGCACCAATCGTAGCCGGTGTCCCTTTCCTGCCTATAGCACTGTCCGTGATTCTGGTAGTGCTCAGATATCACGACCTCATCATAAATTGAGATATTACAAGCAACGCCAAAAACTCATACAGTCAAAGTAGGCGGAACCCAAGTTTCATGGGCGACTTGTGTGGAGCGAAATTCTTGTCCCTTCGGTCACTTACCGCACACGGCGCAGAAAGCCGTCAGAATCATAATTGCAGACCACATCGTTGCCTGAAAAAAATTAAAGTCCAAGTTCCATCAAAAAAATTGTTACACAGATTGTTACTGAAGTGTATAGAATACACAAATAGACATATTTTGCTTTTTGTTTTATCACATTCGGATGAGTAGTTTGGGAGATATCGAGGAATACATTATGTGTGTGAAAATGCCAGTGCTATTTTCCGTACAGTAAGGGTCGAAAATGCAAATTTATGCGTTAAGTCATTGCAGGGATGAATGAAATAAAATCTGAGCCATCCAATGTGGATATTTTCATTTACATTTACTAATAGACAAATTTCTGATTTCATTCTTTCACATGAATTATTGCACTAAAATGCATGCTTGTTATGCAAATTCCTGCAATGACGTCATCAAATTAGGCCAACCATCCTCCTCTGACCAAATCTAAGAAATACATGTATGTTATAATTTTGTAACCAATTGGAATTTTACAGAAACAAAAATAGTGCCAATGGCACTGTGCCCGCTTGGCTTGACGCATAGTGGCGTGGTGGGAATCATCAGCAACCCCATAAAAGCCATTTAGGTACAAACATGTGAAATTGCCATATAAATGGAAGTTTCAAAGCAATAGGTCAAATCATTACAAAAAGAGCCAATTTCGTAATTACAGAGAAACTTTGACCTCTGCGACCTTGAAAAGTAGGTCAAATTAAACAAATTGAATACTATCTTATGTATCATTATTAGATATACCCATGAAAAAAATTTGACAAAAATCCATCTCTTGGTTAGGGAGAAATAGCACTTTCAGTGATTTTGGTTTTGGCCCCCTAGTGGCAAAGTTAAGAATCAGATTTCACCGAAATTGTGTGTGTAAGTTGATATAACCTAGAGGTACATGAGTACAAAGTTTCAACACAATAGTTCAAACCATTATCAAAATATAGCCCTTTGAAATTTTTCACAAAACGCCCCCTAGGGGCCAAAATAGGAATCCAACCGCACTCAAAATCGAACTCGACCTAGATCTTAGGCCCATATATACACCCACCAAAGACCAAAAAGATCCGTCAAAAAATAAAGGCGCTAGAGCGCTAACAAACCAAAAGTTTACGGACGTACCGCCGTACCGCCGTACGTACTAACGCACGACAGACCACCACTAAATGACCCCAACCACAGCATAAGCCCTGCTGGGCCTTGCGGCCAAGCGGGCTAAAAAGCATCTTGATCAGCATTATATCCCCTACCTTTAGAAAGTTGTAAAAAGTAGGCGGTCCTAGGACTTTACAAATTAACAAATTATAGACAAAGCAACATAAAAATACTCGATAGATACATGTATTACTCATTCTCATAGGCTTTTGAGCATCACCAGACAAAGCCTGGAAATGGTGAGTTGATGACGAGAAACAGTTACATGTATTACCGCAATGGCGAAGAGAAGGTTATGGCAAGCAGTTTGTCCAGGGAGTTATTAAAGAAATAGTTTCTATCGATAAAAAATAAGTTTCCGATTAAGAAAATAACGTAAGTCTAAGTTTTTGTGAAAAAAACAAAGTTATTTCGAAAAGGAGTAGATTATTATGACAAAAACTTAGTTTCTAATCGATAAAAAATAAGTTTCCGATTAAGAACATAGGTTTTTGTCATAATAATCTATTCCTTTTCGAAATAACTTAGTTTTTTTCACAAAAACTTAGATTTACGTTATTTTCATAGAAACCTGGTTTTCATCAATAGAAACTTAGTAATTCCTACCAACTTGCTCTTTTTGAAAATAACTTGGTTTCTATCGGTAAAAACTAAGTTCCCAAGAAAAAATACTATTCTTTTTTAATAACTGCACAAACGGCTTGCAATAGGAGGTGATCCGTTAAATCCTTACCTTGTCTTGGCGAAATTATTCTTGGTCCGATATTGTCAGCTGCGAATTTTCTAATGTTCAATTACGGTGTAGGAGTGTCAACAGATTTTATCAAATGAAGTCAAGTGCGTTGATCAGTGAGGCCAGGGGACACGAAATGTTCGTCTCTGAACCCTTCACCAGGAAAATTCCACGGAAATGGTTACCTTGGTTAATGGAAGACCTCATGTACACTGAAACCCTTCGCAAGCTGCCTTAAGGTTAGGCAATGGCTAGTACATGTATTCATACATGTAAAAGTTAGCAAATGCTTTTTACTTAAGATTTGCACAGCGAGGTCCAGTGTAAATGCATTTCAAAACTTGAAGTAAAAGCATTTGCTAGCTTTTATGAATATCAGCCATTATCTCATCCCAGAACGTGCATCATGTTAGGCATTTTGCCTAAAGCCAATGCCTTAGGCAGATCGCCTCTGTAAAGATTGGCCTAACATGATAGACATTCTGGGGATGAGATAATGCCTAACATAACATACATGTACATGTATATTAGGCACTTTGCCTATGCAAAGGCTTTCAGTGTATACGCGACTGAAAGGAAAGACTGTGATTACGAAATGGTGCGTGTTTCACGTTATTTGACCGTTACGATCCTGTCGCAGGCGCATAGAGGCTCGGATTGTGGGGGTTTTCACGTAAAATCGGGGTATCTGGGACACACCATGACACTGTACACAGTGTGTACAGTATATAAAAGAGTCTCTTAGGTTTTACGTGAAAACCCCCACAATCCGAGCCTCATGCGCCTGTGATCCTGTTAAGAGTTGTAACACTTCTAGGCCGACCGCACAGGAAGTCCGATAGTGCTACCGGCGCCTATCGGTAGTTAGTTATAACGCATTTTCCCACCTGAACCGCCGATAGGCACCGAAAGCACTATCGGACTTTCTGTGCGGTCGGCCCTGGTTAGTGGCCTCCAAACACAGCCCCATCACACCCGGATATTATCTGTCTCTGCCTGTGTAGACAGACACACATCTATAATTGGCCGGAATGTATATTTGATGATTTTGAAAGCATGCTTGCAAATTTACCCAGTTTCTCACACAATCCTTATTTCCCGTCGATAAGAGAAAAACATGTCCTCAATCATATGTTGTATAGGCCTACCTTTTCACTCGATGAAATGGGTGTGAGCGGGAATCCAAAAAGAATTCTCTACTGAAGGGATGTGGCGAATCTGTTAATTTATACAATGTACATGATCCAGGAAAACTAATACAAGGTTATTTTCGAAGTTACATGTAGGTGAAATAGTTTGTAAGATAGAAAGATAGACAAGTAAGAGCTCATCGGGGAGAAAAAATATAGAAATGCACGTACACAAAGACATTTTGATTGTAAAGGTCAATGTATTATTTTCCTCAGTTTTCCATTTCTGCAATACATACAACAATGTACCTATTACTAAAATAACAATAATTATGCACATACGAACATAAAATAAAATGTACATACACAACTGCATGTAAATTACTTTCAAATCATCATCAAATTTAAATGCACCTGAACAACGTTCTGATAATAAGCAAAGTGCTACATTCTGATATTGAAACCGCATTAACTATCTGGAAGAGGTACTCTTCAATTGTGTCATAATCTCATAAGCTTTTTGAACCCTAACAATAGCAAGAATGTGTCTTTACTGACAGATTTTATTGGTCAGTCACACTCTAATGCAAAGAATGGTGTATCAACTGGTGACCAACCACTCCATTGTGGCCATTTCACCCCACATGTAGGCCTGCATGTAGAGTCCAGGGGCCATATGCATAAAACTTCCTTAAGTTAAGTGTAAAACTTACCCTTAAAGTCTAAGGATTTCACTTTACCAAGTGCCATACTTAAGGTGTATGCATAAAACAAACTAAGGGCATACTCAGCTAAGGGCAACCCTTAACTAAAGTATTTCCAGGAATTGTGGTGAAATTTCAGTATTCAAGGGGTTTCCCAGATTTCTTGAGTGTTATACTTAAAGCTGAACTGCATGAACAAAAACTGGAGAT
>NMRB01000992.1:93675-130724 GCA_002633025.1 Notospermus geniculatus | reverse complement strand
CCTTCAATAAGATAACACTATTTACATTTAATTGTACAACCTGTACTTCGACACTCAAGCAATGGTTTGAATATATAAGGTGGTCCAAAAAAATGCAACCTCATACAGTACTTCCTCTATCCAAGGACCTAAACAATTGATATGTATGTATGGATATAAACTCCTCCCTACGCAGTTGTGAGTCGCGCCCCTTCGGTTTACCTGCTCTTCACAACTGCCTCACTTCGTATGGTCGCCACGTTTGGTCAACAGATGGCGTCAGAGCCTGGCGCGAGTTTTATAGCCTATCGATCACCATTATCAGCATGCTGCTTTCAGAACTCTTTGGCACGTTGGCAACGGATGGTCTTGTGCTACCATGGCCAGCCTACTAGATCACATGATCTGCTCAGCCAGTGAAAAAGTGTCTCAGGCCAGCTTGGTTACGGCTTGCTCGGTCCTCTCATTGGTCGACTCTCTCACCGCCATCTGTTGACCAAACGCAGTGAATTTTACGAAGTGAAGCAGGTGTAGAGAGCAGGGGTCTGTTTCATAAAGTGACTTTAAGCAAATGGTACCTTTAGCCAAATGGAAAATGCATTGAATTAATGGTACCATTAGCTTAAAGTCACTTAATGAAACAGCCGCAGGTACCGGGTATACTGTTTTGCACTTTGTGCTTGTCCGTTCCCTATCATGTGTGGTACCAACAATAAAATTACTTTTTTCTACCACGCTCTTACATGTAGGAACGGACAAGCACAACGCGCATACGTTACTGGATTTTTACCTTTGACCACCCCTGTTCACGACGACAGACGACACGTGAAAATGGCACTGGAATCAAAACTAGTGGACCGAATCAGGGTTCTTGTTATCATTTTCTCTCAAACAAAATTGCCTATCCATATACCGTACACATCAACAGTGCATGCAGAGCTCATATTCATAAAACTACTTTACCGGTAGTCTAAGTGGGACACTTATCCTTTGTTCAACACAAAAGATAAGTATCACACTTTGACTTAAGTATGTTTATGAATATGGACCCTGGCGCTGTATGCATAAAACATCTTAAAGGAGTTCGACGTCCAAGTTGTAAACAAACCAGTTTGTTTACAAACAGTGGTCGGCAAACTAGTTTTATTCCTTCGTGAAGGTGGCAGCATGAGTAGCGCCCCGTGATCGTTAGACTGGTGCCCGCTCCAATGCAACTCACTCACGATATTCACGTCAGTACATATCACCGACACTAGGTGGCAGCACCGCAGGCGTCACGTGGATAGAGAACCAGTGAGTGAGTGTTTACAACTTGGACGTCCAGCTCCTTTAAGCGTAAAATTTCCCTTATCTTTTGTTTGGAACAATAGTTTAAGGGAACTTTTATGTTTAATGCATACGACCCCTGGTCTCTGAATATTGGAAGTAGGAGGTTTTTTGTACACATTTACCGGTACACACATTTCTGTATACTCTGTATTATAGCACCAAGGGAATTGGTCACACTGGACAATTCGGCAGTGAAACTACATACGTGTACTGGTACAGTGACTCCTAAACTTACGATCCAAATGTTTAATGCAGAAATGGACTTAAAGCTCAGACCGAATGATGAACACGCTGATTGAAAATATGCAATTTACCCCTTCAAACAAATGGCGCTAATGACAGAACACATGTATGCACAAGAACCATACATCAATCAGTACCACGCTCCTCTGTTAGATGGGTTTAGGAGGATCAGCACAGCCTGTTACAATTTTGTGTTTTAATTGGCTGCTATTTAAAGATGAAGAAATACCACCGATGAAATGTACCGGTAATTCTCGCTCAAAGGCAAAAGTAACAGAACGTCAGAAATCGGCTCGCTTAAGTGGTGATGGAGGTCTATCTAGGCCAGTACCTATCAATTCAACTGTTCAGCGCATCGGACCTAACAGTCGTGTAGGCGGTACATTTTGGTTCCCGAAGCCACCGCTAGGGCTAGAAGGCTTCGGCTCTGGCTGCCATCTTTGCGGCATAAAACTCGCCACGGATCTATTTATAGATCATTATGTTGAAATCATGGGTTATTTTTAGAATGGAGTACCAGTAGCCACGTGGGTGCTAAATGTCATCGAACACGCCAAATCGCGTGGAATGGCAACACCGAGGAAGTTTCTAGATGAGAATGTTTGTATGTGTTGCAAATCTCTAACAAAAGCTCAAAGTCATCGCCATTTGGTAGACCGGGGGAGAATGAAATTTTACGGGCAAATGGACTCCTAGTCAGCAATAAAATGACAGCCAGAGCCGAAGCCTTCTAGCCCTAGCGGTGGCTTCTGGAACCAAAATGCTGTATCAATCCTCCTAAACCCACCTAGTGGAGGATCATGGTATTAATCTACCAGAACCAATGGCTCCAAAATGCACTCAAGACTATGATGACCTGTACATCGAAGATGAAACATGTACTGGAACAGTACGAGTAGACAATGCCGCAAAAAAAACAGGGTTGCAATAAATACACAGCAGTATAAATCTCTGCATTTCATCTCTGAAAATGTCTGATAAACACTATAATTTTCATGATTCTCACATCAAGTAGGCTACAACTCATATTTAGCTGCATGGTCGCTCAAAAAGAATCACACACATTCTGGCAATTCATGAGTCGGGGGACTCACCTTACGATTATTTGCAATCACCCACATTTTATGATGATTTGATTGACAACACTAATATCACATCTCCATGATGGACTGTTATCACACTTTGGCCCGTATTCTAAAACCCTCCCTTAAATAGGCCTAAAGTAGACCTTTACAGAGGCTCCTTTACTGAGGAGTTCCTTTGCTTAAAGGGACTCATGCGAAAAGTGCCAGTATAACACTGTCAAGGTAACAGCGACTACGATCTATTTTTAGACCGCTTCATTTTGCATTCATGGCATGCGCCATCTAGTAGTTGATTCTGGAACTGAAAAAGTAGCTGGAAATATTTCTTGGGAAAATGCCTGCTGCCACCTGTCGTTAGACGGTAGTACTTTAGTGCCCGGCGTGCAGTAACTTTTCACATGAGTCCCTTTAAGGCTCCTTTAACTAATGGTATTCAAGAACCACACTTCCCTTATGTAAAGGTCTTACCACAAAGTTGGACACTCCAGACCAACCTTAGGTCCTTGAAACGACCGAACCTTTGCTAGAGGGAGGTACCTAAAGGTGTCCTTTGGCCCAAGATAAAGGTTAGTTTTTGAAATAAAATTTAGCTAAAGGTTGGCTTAAAGTCTCTCTTAAGATTAAAGGAACATTCTAGAATACGGGCCATAATTTAGAATAATGTATATTTGTGCTGCTGCTGATCATTACACAACAAGATTAACCAGAAAGATGACAGAAAGTGATGGCAGAATGTAATAGAACTAACCCCCTGAAACTTGTTGCAACCAAATAAAGTCTGGAAAAATACTATAACTAGAATACTACAAAAACACATGTAACTAGTTTATCTCCCAGTTCTAGATGCAACTGAAGATTCTTGAGATACATTTACTTGGTATACATTGGGTCACATGAATAAAGACTAGTAAATGCTTTTATTTGAATTCTGCAATACAAATGCACTAGGCAATGCTGTACAAATCTGCTAGTCTTTATTCATACATGTATGACCCATTGGCAGTATTCTATCATTCTGGGAGTGCTCACTCAAAAATCATAACGATTTTAGACCCTGAGAAACATGTAAAATAATGACTACCAGGCCAGACCCAAAAATATGTCTGTTTGCTGTAACCCGACCCTGCCCTAATAGCTTGGGTAGGTAGGTAGGCATATATTTTTATTTTTTTTAGTTGGAGGTGTAAAAAAATTAGCAATTTCCACAAAATAAAATAAAAATATACTAGTGTTTAAAAAACAATGTCTTTCGGGGTTTATGACACACTGGCATTCAGTTTTGAAGTGTAAAATGTTTTAGGTCGGCATACTTCGTCATTGCCGGTCGGCAAATCGGGTCCTTTGGGGCATAAAAAAAAACATATTGGCTATTACCCCTATAAAAAGTTTTGGGTCGGTACCATTTATGTAGGGTCGGTCGGGTTACAGCAAACAGACATATTTTTGGGTCTGGCCCCAGTACCATAACCAATCTAGCCATCATCTTTCAGGATAAACCTGCTCTTAATTTCATTACCTTGACAAAACAAAAGGGAGCAGTCATTTCATAATTCCCAATGTAAAATCTTGGCACGCAAATCTTCATATACATGTACATGTAAGCTGTACTTCCACCTATCCTAAACCCACCAAAACCCCAGTTTTCTTGCGCGTACAGCTATTTTTGCCGTGTCTAATAGACCAGTGTTTGGAAACCCTGTGTTCATGCGCTAGTATAAACCAAACAACCCCGCGAAATTTGAGCCGCAAACGCGACCTCTCTCGCCGTGTTTAGTAACTAATGAAATGTAGCGTACTGAAAATAGGTGAAAGCGTGTGGTGGGTTTTTTCAAGCAAGGGGAGACCCGTGTCTCAAAAAACCCACCAATTTGGGATAGGTGGAACTAAGGCTTTAGATTTCATTTTGGTTCTAAATGGTAAGACCAATTGTCACTAATGTCCTCCATGGTGTTCAGCATGTCCGGTCTCTGGATGTGGGTCTTCCTCCTCCTCCTCGATCACCGGTGGTGGCTTTGTGGCTGGGATCGGAGGCAAATAACCAAGATTCTGACGAATTTGTTCAAAGAAGATAAATGTCAGAATGGTTTGTGGTGCAAGCCTAACAAATGCTGGAACAAAGCCCTGCAAAAAGAAGAAAACAGCTATCAACTATCACAGTAACTGACATACTCTAAAAACACCCTTTCTAATTTCACTGACAGAGGTTTTTGTAATCAATGCCAAATAATACGGGTAGAAATGGAAATTCTCAACGAGTTCTCCAATAAGTCAAGCTCTGATTCTAAAAGCTACTCACTTTGAACCTGTCAGTGTTTCATTGACTAAAAGCTACTCACTTTGAACCTGTCAGTGTTTCATTGACTAAAGTATGTTTCTCATTAAGAAAAATATTGTGCTTCTACCGGTAAATGGCAGTTTTGTGAAACTAGACAGCCTGTGTGTAAAGCTGCTTTCCCACGAGGCGTGTGGAGGCGCGGAGGCGGGCGCCGGCAGAAAAATCGATCCACCCGTATTTCCCTTTAGCTGTTTCCACAACGTGGGTGCAGAATTCCAGGGGAATTCCCACCGACCGAAGACCAACTCGTGGACCCACAATGCCCACACCTGCACCTGCACCCATCACTGCCTCCGCACCCACCTCGTGGAAAAGCAGCTTAAACACTCATCAACACCACTTGCGCCAGCGCTCGATTTATATATACATGTAGTTAATATAGCATTAACAAGGCACAACACCCTCACTGGCAAGCTGAATTATAGGGCGTATTCAAATCCCCGTTCTTGACAACACTCATGCTGACCCAATTCATATAATTGTTGACTCATCTCGAGAACGGCAGTTTCGAATGCCGAGAACGCAACCCGTGTCGGGTCTAGAACTGAATGTGTTCTTGTCAACCCTCCGCTGAGTGGGGAGTGAGAAGAACACGTTCATGGCCTGACTCAGATTGTGTTCTCTTCGTTCGAAACTGCCGTTCTCGAGTTGAGTCAGCAGCCACATGAACTGGGTCAGCACGAGTGTTGTCAAGAACAGGGATTTGAATACGCCCATAATGTTGGGAGAGACGCTATCGAGTATGCGGCCATCAGTTTAATGTGTCCATGGGGCTGAGCCTGCAGTGTGCGAGGGAGTGTGTATCCAGTGTGATTTCCTTAACCCATTAGGCGCCAGCCAAGTATAAATTAGGTCAGCTTTTTTATTTTCCCAGTGCTTTTCACTTTTTTACCATATCTTGGTTTTTTGCTCAAATGACAAAAAGAAAAAGTTGAAGATAAAGTGAACAAGTGATGTTTATTTTGTGGCTTATAACACTGGCTACATGATACAACTGGAGCCGAGGTTAGATTTTTTTGTTTTTTTGTTGGTTGCCTCTGTGACAGCCGGAAATCACACGGGCGGGTTTGGGCTATATGGGATTATGCAGGCTTGGGCGGGTTTGGGCTTTATGGCGCCTAATGGGTTAAGCTGGTAGCGCATTATACAAACAAGCATAGTGTTCAACGTCCCCATCGCCCTCGGTGCAAGTCTGAGAGTTGTGTATTTTGAAGATTTCCTCTTTACAAGAGGAGTGTTGCAAAGTTACAGAGTAGAAGGGAATTTTTGCAGCTTTTACAAAGTGCCCCCTATACGACCGAAAAATCAATCAAATTCCAAAGTCGTACATATTATATACCATCACTACATGAGCCTGCCATAAAAATTTGATGAAATCCATTCAGTGTGAAATTGCAGTAGGTACATATATTTGTGTTTTTGTTTGTAGCCCCCTGGTGGCAAAGTGGAGAATCGGATTTTGCGGATTCTTTTACATGACACACCTTTGTCCTCTCATACATCCCCACCAAACATGAGCCCAAAATCTTCAGTTGTTCAGAAGTTTCAGAGCGGAAGGGAATTTTTGTGGTTTTTACAAAGTGCCCCGGGCAACAGGGCTGAAAAATCAATTTATCCAAAAAATCATAAGAAATACAATGTACTATGTTCCCCGGCTAGATGAGCCTACCATAACAATTTGGTAAAATTTTGTTCATCACAGTTTTTGTGTTTTGGCTTTTGGCCCCCTGAAGGCAAAGTGGAGAATCAAATTTGGCCAATTCTTTCATGCGACACACCCGCTTTGGCCCATCATACCCTCCCCCCCCCACCAAATATAAACCCAAAGTCGTTCTTTAGTTACATAGTGGAAGGGATTACTTTCAGCATGAAATGGTCCATGGATCATGTGCTCACCTGGCATGCTTGGGGAATGTACCAGAAGAAATGACAAATGTTAAATCGAAATGTTCCAGGGCAAGTTTTGAGTTCCAGAATCGAATCGGACCGAAACTTGGTGTCATAGCAGGTCAATTGACCTTAGGGTAAACATCTACAGTACAAAGTTTCAAGTCAATATAGCCCCAGCAGTTACGAAACGTGCCCTGCTATTGAGCTCACCAGGTGAGCTAATGATGGCTGGTGGAAATCAGGAAACAGCACAGTCTTGCTTTCATTAACCCATGTCTATTAGTCCACCCTTGATATGTAAATTAAAGGTTAACCATAAGTGAACTAAAAACGTACACCTCAAAATATGTCTCGGGCATAATAGAGAGAGCAAACTGCAAAGAACAAAATGTCAGGTGCTTGCCTTCATATTTCTATCACCACACCTAGCAAAATCAGCACACACCGGGACCCATCACCTAGAGGAAAATTAGGACAGGACTGCTCCAAAATGCTCAATCAAGTTGATTTATTGTCATGTTTACACAAAAATTCATAAGGTCATGAATTTTTGCTACATGTATCCTTTGCAATCACCAAATCATGCAGGAGCTACATATGAGAGTACATGTATTTCTCAATTTTACCTTATTTACTTTTTTTTTCACGAGTGCACAAAAGCAAATTCAGGTTAAGTTTTGCATAGTTCTGACAGGACATCCACAATAACTGAAAGGTTACTCTCAACCTACTAGCAGGAAATGGAGCATCGTATTGAGGTTTCATTGAAAGAGAACTCCTTCAAAAAATATCTGAAGTTGATAGACATCCATGTTCATCCTGAAGACATCTCTGAAGCAAAGTCATTAGCTCATGCAATGTCTTCTAATAGAAACACCAAGCAGGCGGCCATCATTTTCTTATATCGTGTTAATAACCTGCTGCTAGGGATAAGTCAGAAAAGTGGAAAGAGAAAAAAATGTCACGCCTACTTTTTTATTTTAAGGGATTTTTTAGCCCTCCACTATACAAAAATCACAAAAACAGTTCAAAGAAATTTTTATTCTTATTTTCATCCCGCCCTCCACCCATTTTCTTTCTTCCTCCTCTGTGTCATTTGAGACTATTTTTACCTTTGAGAAACTGTGAAATATAAATAATATTTTCTTTATTTCGCTGGTGCTCGTTATGCAGGATATCATCACATGTATTGTCCATCATCATTTATTTCATTTTATGAGTGAATGAATAAAATGCAGATTTTTTCTGAAGGAGTCCTCTCCAGGGAAAAACACACGTCTATTGGCAACACAAAAAAGAGGACATTTACATGTTAGATGCTCATGTGTGACAATGGACTCTCCAATTTGGCATCATTTCTAATTCTCTCCTTTCATGTAACCAAAATTCATACGGAGTTGTTCAAGGAAAATAAAAGTGCAGATAGTGTGCGGGCCTAATCGTACAAAGGCTGGGAGAAAGCCCTGAAAAAGGGACACAAGAAATAAATATTCAGCAGTCTCTTTAACAGAAACAGGAGGGCATGCAATAAAGTTGCACTAGTTGATATGAAAATTTACCAAAACATCATATACTTCAACTGGTAAAATTCTGATCCAGCCTCGAGGATATTGCAAAATTTTGCTCATGCTGAAAATAACCAACTTCCAACTATCATGCTATCCACTGTCATTGAAAATAAAGGGGCTTACAGGTCGACATTGCGTCTTGAAGCAACTCGTGGCAACTAGCTTTCCGGCGATGGAAGCAACTCGGAGTGACCGATCAGATGCCGATTTGGTGGACCTGAGTCAGGGGTTTCATTAGAAGCCGGCGACCGGCGAAATTCGGCGTCTGTTTCGGCCTTGATCGACGGCTACTTCCCGCCGAGGTTTAGAAAACAAGAGGCCCATGGGCCTTGCGCTCAGCTGACTATGACCTGCCAACTCAAGAGGCTGAAAGAGGGGAAACGAAGTACGAATACATGTAGTATGCCTTTTTAATGGTTAGCAAGCAAAGCGTTCCTCGTGGAAATCAGTTCAGTGGAAAGGGGTTAATATCACTGCGTGAATCGAAAAAAAGATATTTTATCAGACCACTTGGGTAGGAAGGGGTTACCATAATATCTCTTGGTGAATCGAGATACCGGTAGATGTCGTATTGCACCTATTGGGTGGGAAGGGGTTAATATCACTTCATCAATCGAAAAAGATATCTTATCAGGCCACTTGGGTAGAAAGGGGTTAACATCGCTTATTGAATCGAGATAGATATTGTATTACACTCATTTGGTGGGAAGGGGTTAATATCACTTCATGAATCCAAAAAGATATCTCATCAGACCACTTGGGTAGAAAGGGGTTAATATCTCTGGATGGCNCTTGAGATTAGACACAATACTGTTAGTGGTGGTGGTTATTCGTGCTTCTCAATGTAACCAAAATTCATACGAATTTGCTCAAAGAATACAAAGATAAGGATTGTATGGGGAGCTAATCGCACAAATGCTGGCACAAAACCCTGGAAAAGGACACAAGACAAAAGTTTGTAAACACAAAATGCACTAAATAAGACAAGGAAGAGTGAAATTAATAAAGCAACCCAACACAACAAAACTGAGAATGATGTGAATTAGATGGTAAAAAAACAATTTTTCCCCACACAGACCAAGACCTGGCTGACCTAGTCATTTAAGTGAACTCAGGTCACGAGAGTAAAAAGTCATACAAAGCATTGTAGCAGCATTCTCTCTCATTTCACGATGGCAGATTTGTAAGTAATTCTCTGTTTTCCAGTGGAAATCAGCCAGACTGTATTATGCATAAGCATTTTGTTATATCAAACCTTCCGATGTTCTCCTTTGTTAATCTAATTTTTAGGCGTCCGAATTCGGAGGCTCTGAGCTTCCGTATTCGGACTCCCGAGCCCTCAACCCTCATGTGTGTTAGATTATTTAGGCCAGGCTTATTTCATTGTTGGATTGCGGATTTTTACCTTAAAATGAAAGTGACGGAGGCAAAACTCTCATTCAGAGGATAGTTCTTCCTCCTTTGTCACCATGTTCAGTTTGAATCCATGAGTTAAACACAAGAACCACAGCCACCAGTATCACCAAGTGCTGCGCAAGTTTTTGCTTCACAAAGCTGATATTGCTATGTAATGACTGGCCGGAACAGGATTGCAGATGATTTTTTAAGGGGGGGGGTATGCCTGAATCAGAAAAATAACTATTTTGGTGATGTTTGGGAAGAAGAATTAAGCTATTGAAAAGGTTGGAAGGTCAGGAAACAAATATTCTTCAGTTTTGGAAATTTGACTATTGGCAGGTCCGTAATCCAACAAATCAAATACGTGTGGCCTTATGGTTAGTTATGTTTGTTCAAGGCAAACGCTAGTGCATGAAAATAACTAACAGTAATGTCACTAAAATGCACCTCAAATCATAAGGTAGTTGGCTATCGTCATGAATGTGTTGTACATGGCGTAATGCATATTTCTACATAACCAAAACTCAGCCGCAGCTGCTCGAGGATGAGGAACAAACATATCGTATGGGGGGCAAGTCGTGCATAAGCTGGAGCGAAACCCTGAAATAAAACCATGGAGGATTCAACAACATAAGCTTAAGACCACATGCAGGGCATTTCTAAAGGCCTGTTTCCACTACAGCGGATTCCGCTGTGGTTTTCGGCAAGCGGTGTGGTTTTCACATGGTTTTGTATGATTCTGTGATGGCTTAACAACACATGGCATGTTAATTAATCCAAGAGCCTGTGAAAACTGCTACGCTCGCAGCAAACCGCAGCGGAATCTGCTGAAGTGGAAATGGGACTTCACTACAAACTAGGTGAATTTTATACTATCCACATCCCAGCCAAGCAGGGCTGAGAAAGTCAGATGCATGAACCAAGTCAAGTACATCTTGTGGCTTAAGCTGCTCAAGAAAATGGCATTTTAACGCAGGCAAATTTGACCACCAAGGAAAGAAGTTCCCAAATCAAACCATCTCAACTGGAAAAGGCACGTTTTGTTCTAAGTTCTCGGTGTACAATGCAATTCTTTTGCAACATCCAGCAGGAGCTCAATAAGTAAAGCTGGGGATCCACTGCTGATTTTCTGCATTGCGACTTGCTTTGAAACCTGCTACCTGCGACTGAATACGATCGCAAGGAACCGATACTGGTCGCCGACTCATTACCAACTGAAATTGACCACATCTTCGCCACTGGTGGAAATCACGTCCCAGTGAGCGAGTCCACTACGGTGATCGAGTGCCCAGTTGCAACGCAAAATCCAGTTGCAAAGCAAGTTGCAATGCAAAATCAGCTTGAAAATCAATGGTGGATTCCTAGCTTTACTGATAGCCCCTGCCCAAACATCTGATGATTAGTCGGTGAAGTTGGTAATGAGTGAATGTGAAAAAGCGACCTTATGTGTGGATAAGTCAGCGACAGAACCACACCATATAAAGAGAAGTACTGAAAGCTCGAGGAAATCTGAGCACAAGCCATTTTGGGTCACTTAAAGGAGCTGGACGTCCAAGTTGTAAACAAACTGGTTTGTTTACAAACAGTGGCCAGCAAACTAGTTTTATTCCTTCGTGAAGGTGGCAGCACCAGTGATCGTTAGACTGGTTCCCGGTCCAATGCAACTCACTCACGATATTCACGTCAGTACATATCACCGACAATAAGTGGCAGCACCGCAGGCGTCGCGTGGATAGAGAACCAGTGAGTGAGTGTTTACAACTTGGACGTCCAGCTCCTTTAAAGGGAGACATGCGAAAAATATTGCCCGGTGGGCACAAGTTGTCTTTGTTTTGATTAGCGCACAGCGCCATCTGTTAATACACTGTGACACTACGCTATACCACAGGCCCCTGGAGAGCTATCAGTGAGTTTAGAACACGTATCTAACCAAAAAACACTAGTTTGTAAGAAACGCACCCCGAGCTCACGAATTTGTGAGCTCGTGGTGTGTTTTTAGATAGTGTTGTGTTTTTTAGATACGTTTGGTTAGATACGTGTTCTAAACTCACTGATCGTTCTCCAGGGGCCTGTGCTATAGCGTAGTGTCACCGCGTATTAGCAGACAGTGCTGTGCGCTAATCAAAACAAAGACAATTTGTGCCCGCCGGGCAATATTTTTCGCATGTCTCCCTTTAAGTCCTGTTAGTACACATACTCCTTGGTCATCAAGATAATGGTGAGTTCTTATAATGGTGAGCTCTCTAAGCGCTTCACACATTATTACCCCAGCCTATGATTCAGAAACCTTTCTGTAGAAACCAAAGGGCAGCCACAATATAGCGCACACAATGGACATTTCAGGCCAGTTGAGAGTTACAGAGTGGCACGGCTGGGGATCGAACCCGCGACCTTCCGATCACGAGTCCACAGCCCTAACCATTAAACATTTTCGGCCTACAAGGAAACACAGCGCTTGCTTTCAAGGAAAATGATTTTAAATTAAAGAAGTACTGTAATTTTATTTTGTTTGGTGCATGTTCTGGGTAGTTGTTATCCTGGTGAGCTTAGTACTAGGTCACAGACAAAAACCACGTAAGTGCAGGCTGAATGGTATATGTAAGCCATGCCAAAAAGCCAGAAATACGACTTGCAACTACATAGTTGTAAATTAAACAAGAAGTATGTTGATACTAATGATACAGAAATGACTAAAACAGCAGACACTCTTATTAGCTAGGGCAGGAAGTTGAGAAACGATGACAACACAGATGAGATATATTCAGCATGATGGAGTAAAAACTGCACTGTGAATGTTGAACCAAATTTTCATACCTTATAGAATCCCAGTGGTCCTACTTTTAAGATATCCATAGCACAATGAAGTAGATTCTGGAAAGAAAAGATTCATTTAGCCAGGACTCAGAACATTAGGATGGGGATGGCTCTGAGGATTGCCCCTTATGCCAGATAACGCACAATTAACAAAATCTTCATCATCACAAAAGTAAGATTAATCGGCACTTGACAAGTCTTCCACAAGGTTGCAGAGGTCCACTCTTGCTTCTTGGACATGTTGGATGGTATAAGATTAGAGCAAAAAAGTTAAAGCCTCACTGTATTGAATTCAGAAATTGCTTACGTCCTCCGACGTTAGCTTAGTGTAAAATGTACTGTGGTCTGTCTGAATACATTAGGGTGCTGCCTGCAGTTTTTTCAATGTGTGCTGCAAACTAGGGCTTGATTCGTTGAAGTACAGTACAGGCCATAATTAAAGTCCACCGCGCTGGGTATCCTGCGCGCGGGACGTCCACATCTCACGCAATGCATGAGATTCTACCCTGCGCGCCGTCTACACAGTCCCTCGCGCCTCCGACGCAAGGGCCGCGCGAGGGTGGCGCGCAGTGTAGTAAAGTACACTGTGTGTTAAGTGCACAGTACGTGCGCAGTACACGCCACGGGATAGATTTCCATTTTTTGGGCGATATTCCCCTGCACACCCCATGTCATGTCGGCCTACTGTGCACATGGTGCAGGCTTCGCCCAAACAGTCATGAGTCACACTGAGAATCTCACAACAATCTCATCTTATCGATGAGGGTTTGATAGTTTTCTTGAATCAAGGCTTGTCTTTAAAATATCAGGTATTCATCTCTGGTTGACAGTTAAAACATTGACTAATTTTGGTGGAAAAACGATGTTTTAGAGCAAGGATTGTGGACCAATTTTGATGTTTACATCCGCGAACATCAACATCAACATGACAGCGAAAAACCGTGGATAGAATCGCGATGAAATGTGGTGAAACGTTGGTCAAAAACAAAATATTAGGGCAGTTGCCGTCCCTCCCTATGCAGGAAACAAAACAAATGCCACATTTTTATCTACTAACGAACTTACAAACAGGACCAGACCAAAATTTGGGTATAATCATGAGAAGTTACGACCGTGTTTACAAGGTTCGTCGATGGGCCACACTTCCTTCCGTTACCATATTTGGATCGCTGGTGGGCGGAGTTTCAGATTATTTTGCATAATTTTTTTAAAAATGGTCAAAAAATATTGTGATCTACACTTTAAAAAATAGCACATATTTCGTTTACTATAAAGGAAAGAAAAATATTGAGTAAAACTGATGTTTTTGCGTGTTTATAGCATGCTTTTGTGACTGAACACGTGTTATGATAAACAGTCAGTGGATGACAGCTGTCAATCATAGGCCGCCGTGCATCCAGTCTGTTGGGTGCTTATGGCGACGGTTTCTTCTGCGTTTTCCCTCTTAGGCCTATGAAGCAATGCGAATGAGGAATACACAGCAGAACTACTATACCCAGAGGACATTCGCCCCATCCGTTCTCATATTTAACAAGATCAAGGGTCACAACTTCGGTGTTTTTCGGTACCGGTACAGGTAGGCTAGGTACCGGTGGTACTGCGGTAGGCCTAACGGAATGGCTTTGTTGACATGGTTGAGGGGAACGATCTCTACTGCGCATGCACATTTTGACGCTGATACACGAGTTGTGTATCCTCTCCAGTCATTCTGATGCTGCAGCTTCAGCTTCCCGGCAAAGAATCAACAAAAAAGTTGGCAGTGTCACAAAAATACCATTCTGAAATGCTCCTTGAGCCACTGCCTGGCCTTCGCGCTGTGTGTGCATGACACGTGCGACGTAATGATGTGTGCACTGCGCAGTCGGCGCACGTCCCGTGCATGGCCCATGCACGGCTTGTAGAAGACGCTGTATGTGTGACGTGGACGTACGACGCGCCGTCGGGGGGTAGGTCGCGCGCAGCGTTCACGTGGCACGTGCACAGCAAGTGGACTTTAATTTTGGCCTGTACTGTACGTATCAGGCAAGTATTTTGGGGAGCTTCACAAGGTTATGAGACCTATACCTGCACTCTCCTAACGCTTCGAAAATATTGTAAAATTCAATACAGTGAGGCTTTAACCCAAAACAATAAGTACAGATGATTTTGAATATCACTCAAGCTGTGTTCACACTGAGAGTGACTTCGAACCGTTTCCCCAAGACAGTCCCTGGAAAACAGTTTGATAATATGTGTGCCCGTTCTCACTAGCAAAACAAAAGGGTTTTCATACCACTTTGGGCACAACCGACGTCAGTGCATTATAAAGTATGACACCTGTGAGCGACTGTAAACACTGCAATATCGCAGCATATAGCACATGTGCGTGGCTGTATCGATATAATTATCCCGCATTGAGGCGTTCAGACACAAGTTGCGGCGGGCCGAACCACCACAGCGGAAGCGACATGTAAGCAGTGTGAGACCACTTTGCGTAGTGGTTTACATTTGAAATCATTCTTATGTATAAGACAACTGCAGTCTGAACGGCTAATACGCTTTAACGTATTAATACGCTTTCAAGTCGTTTTCAAACCGGTGTATAAGACCATAGTGTGAACACAGAAGGTAAAGAAAAGTCATTAAAGATCCATCAACTCACTTTATATTGTCCAGGTGTTGCATTCATCATCCGGGTTTTCATCACATCTAAAGGTTGAGTCATGGCTGTAGCTATTGCTCCCTGGAAAAAAATGGTTTCGGAGAATCAAGAGGACGTCTGTGACAGCTCAGTCATTTCAATGGATCGTTTTCTAACGTCACAACCATGAAGTCATGATGTGCATCCTTGCATGCTGCTTGGTTAGATGATGACGCTGAGGACATCGTTTCGCCAACCAGGAACCAGAAAGATGTCCACTGATCATATTCTTCAGGCGCGGATCCAAGGGGGGGCACGTGCCCTCCACTGCCCCCCTTTGGGCCAACGAATCTGTAAAATCGACCGTGAAATCCTAGAATTTGGAGCAAATCTGAGATCTCAGAAATTCACCGCAGATTTCAATGTTTATTAGTAGGGTGCCCCCTCTTTTCCCAAATCCTGGATCTGCCCCTATTCTTTGTGAGGCGGTCAAATCAAAAACCCGGGTGATAGTACATGAAAACGGTTTGGACTGGTCTCTCCTTGAGCCAGTTGAAGCCAGCTCACCTACTGTAAGTGGCTTTGCCCTGTCTACAAACAGACCAGTTTCCCGTCAGTTAAGACCACTTAAATCATGCTCCCGTCACCTGGTGGCGCAGGTGACTCTTTCTTTGTTGGTTTTAGTACCGTGCGCTGTATCGAGACAAGTTCGGTATGTTTGTTCCACAGGAAGAAATTAGATAAAAATCACCGCAACTGATCTAGGACTGGTTTGAAGCCAGCTTTAAAAGTTCTCATGTAAAAAGGGCTAAAAGGGACATAGCACTCTGGCAATGTTTTTTTATCAGATTAGCTATTGAAGGCATTTTAAATTGTGCATTTGTCCACCCTAAATAAATACGTGACTACATATGTATCTTGTATATTGCCGCAGTGGAGGTTGTCCTTGTGTTGTCTGTTGTTTGAGAGAGGTTAGGCAAGTCTCCCACCTGCTCAATAAACTACCAGGTGCAGGTAGTTGGTGGCTCTGGCATATTATGTCATCTCAACTCCATCGGAGTAAAGCTAATGGGCAAAAGCAAACATGTGGGTGTTTTCAAATGCAGCCCCACATCAACTGATCAAACACCAGAATGATCAAATAGGAAACATCTGTTTCAATGGCAAAATAAATAATACATGGATCATTTCCATGTATCCGCCAATTATGTATGTCCAAGTGAATGCAGCAGTGTCAGCATAGTTACTACCAGTAGTACTTCCATCACAATAGTAGCCTACCGGGTATATACGCAGGTCCTCGTGAAAATTCATGAGACCAGTTGCAAATATTCACTGTAACCTCCCAGCGCATATAACATTTGCTCTATGCGAGGCGGTCTAGGAAAACCCCGGCAGATGTCGCTGAATGATCAACAAGGGCTGTCAGATTGCCTGTGTAAGCATTGATCTGCTACTGTCATGACCGTTTAGTATCTACCTGTATTACGAAGTACATTGTAGCTATTGAAACTGCAGGTTCACCACGGCCATTTAAAACACTTTCTTCAAATGTGACATCTGACGGGTTTTCTAGAGTGCCTCACATATACACCATGATTACATCAATTGGTAGTATGGCCTGTACAACCAACTGATTACTTACCGGTATCTTGAAATGACTTGGGACTCAAGGACATGCGGTCTTCATCAAACACGCCATGTTTTATCACAAAATCGTGCAATGCAGAGCAATCAAGACTGTCCGTGTATAAAACACAGCCAACGCTCCTTTTAAAATGCACCGGTACATGAAGTGATTTATCAAGACATACAGTGATTGCGAGCAATCACTAAATCTACCCCCCGCTCTGGCACTTAATGGTGTTCGTGGCTAAGGTGAGAACTTGTTGTTGAGGCCAGATGATATTGGAATGGGCAAGAGATTGCGGTGCAGGGAGTGGTTTCATATTTAATTAGTATATTGCAAAGGTTCGTCTCGAAAATACCGGGCTCCAGATAGCATTTGCCAATGGTTAAAATAAATTCATGTTGGCTGCTTTTAGAGAGTCATTGGTGACATATTTTTGTTTATTTTTGACCAGGAATATCATGTGGACTGTTTACTCTATCACCAGTTGATCGAAGCAGAGTTTGCAGCTGGACCCCTGAAATATGATTGCTGTGCTGGCAGGGTGGCAACTGTGGTCAATAGGAATGTACCATGTTAAAATAAAAGCAATCCCTGCAATAGTTTTCCCTCAAATGAGCAGAAACTGAAATCAAGACGGCGGCCATATTGAATGCGGTACGAGTCCGATTTTCAAAAGGGATCTACGTTCAAACGAAAGCAATCCCTGCAGTCGTTCTCCCTTAAATGAGTGGAAACCGAAATCAAGACGGCAGCCATGGTGGCCATATTGGATGCGCGAGTCCGATTTTCAAAAGGAACCTTCCTATGGTCAATAGGAATCTACCACATTAAAACGAAAGCAATCCCTGCAGTCGTTCTCCCTTAAATGAGCGGAAACCGAAATCAAGACGGCAGCCATGGCGGCCATAGTGGATGCGCTACGAATCCGATTTTCGAAAGGAACCTTCCTATGGTCAATAGGAATCTACCACATTAAAACGAAAGCAATCCCTGCAGTCGTTCTCCCTTAAATGAGCGGAAACCGAAATCAAGACGGCAGCCATGGCGGCCATATTGGATGCGGTACGAGTCCGATTTTTGAAAGGAACCTTCCTTTGGTCAATAGGAATCTACCACGTTGAAACGAAAGCAATCCCTGCAGTTGTTCTCCCTTAAATGAGCGGAAACCGAAAGGTGAACGCACACACGCACGAACGAACACACCGACGAGTGGAAAACAGTATACCCTCGTTGGCGGGGGGTATAAATAGTAATTACTGATGTGAATATTCTATCTTAAAAATAAACTGCCTTCCATACTTACAGCAGTTAGACTAGAGGTAAAATGGGTGATAATGTTGTCCTTGAAATAACCGCTTGCTAGAAGGAACTGCTTTACTTGATCATAAAAGGCAAGCTGTAAAGAAAGGCGTGACATGAACATTTTGGCTCATGTGGCGTATTGTCACATAGGGCAGCGTAAGCTCGGCGTAGTCGGTACGCAGCACTACGCAACTCTACGTAGGCCCGGTGTGAAAGGGGGTTTAGTGGTTATCGATTAGACAAACTATACGACCTTTTGCATGGAAGTGTGCGAACTCCTCCGCACTTCCGGCGCATTCCGCATTTTATGATGCTCCACTTACGACACTGCCCCCAGGTGCCTTAGTGCTTTGCAAAATCGAGCATGTGATATTATTTCCTATCCCCATATCAAAATAAAGTCAAAAACTAAAATGAAATGGTCCATGGACCATGTGCTCACTGGGTTGGACATAACAGTCTAATGACAGAGGGATGAGCAATCTGGGTCAAGTCATTCTCGTGTAGGACTTTGATGATTTGGGGGGCCACCTGGCGGCCATATTGGATGTCCGATCGGGCCGAAACTACGTATGCACATAAAGGTCATCTGCAGGGGGCCACATAGCACATTGGTGTGCTTTGGGTCACGTCATTCCTGAGTTTACAGCACTTTGACGATTTTCGGTTTACGCCACCTGGCGGCCATATTGGATGTCCGATTGGGCCAGAACTTCACACGCACATAAAGGTCATCTGCAGAGGGCCACATAGCACATTGGAGCACTTTGGGTCAAGTTGTCCCTGAGTTATAGCACTTTGATGATTTCCGATCAGGCCGAAACTTCACATGCACATAAAGGTCATCTGCAGGGGGCCACATAGCAAATTGGAGCAGTTTGGGTTAAGTCGTTCTTGAGTTACAGCACTTTGATGATTTTTGGGTTACGCCACCTGGTGGCTATGTTGGAAGTCAAATCAGGCCGAAATTCGACATGCATGTAAAGGTCATCTAGAGGGACGTAAATATCAAATTTGAGCACTCTACGTCAAATCATTCCTGAGTAATAGTGATGATAGATAATCATAACAAAGTAATAACGATAGAACTATTTTCACGTATGGTCATCGAAAAGGAGTGATTTTGATCCGATTGTCCAGCTACGTTTCATGAGCCTGGATCCTACTTTATACACAACCCACACGGTGAACCAATCAGATAAAAGTAGGTCGACAAAACATTTGGTGCACGCCGTGCCCATGAAATACTTCCATTCCATTTGGCATGTATGGCAATACTACGATCCTCCGCCGAAATAGTACGGACCTGGTGGCAGTGTCGTAATGGAGCAGCATTACAGTACTGTGGAGAAGTTTAGGAAGTGTGGTCTGCGTACTCGGGAATGACCATTTAGAGATAAGATAAAGAATATTGATTTCACAGTGACGAGTGTGGGTTAGCCCGGAAGGACACAGACCATATACATGTAGAAAGATTCTACCTGTCCTATTGTCATTAATACAGCCCTACTTGTAGCAGTTACACAGCCAGACATCAGTCTCCTTGGTCCTTCTTCTCGGAACACTCGATACAGTCCATCTATCGCATGTTTGTAGCTGAAACATTGTGATACACGCAATGAATGTCCACTCAGTACTGGTGCCAATAATTCTGAACTAGCACTATCCATTAGGCATGTTAGGGGTGGTTCAATACTTTCACAAGTCTACAGAGAGTAGACTTTTTATAACCCCCCTCCCTCCCCCTAAAAGTGTACATAAATATGTTGGTTCTTCTACCCCCATCGGACCTACAGAGATCAACATTTTCTACGGTAGCTAAAAAGTGTACGGCCGGTGTTAACCCCTTCCCCCCTAGTCTACGTTTTGTAGACTTGTGAAAATGTCGAACCACCCCTTATCTCTCACTCATTACTATCGCTACACCAAGCAGCTATTTACTATCTCGTACCGATAGCTGGATAGCTACCAATTTAATCAGTACTGATTCAACTTGAGGTTCACCATCCTTTTTTTTTTCCCTCCCCCCCCCCTTTGCTCTATTCCTCCTCGCCCTATTCTTCTCATTGCTCAGTGATTTACATTATCCATTCTGGTTTTTTCCTACAAATCTGGAAGTTGACTTCCTTTTATATTCTTTTACTTTGTGTTGACCTTCATGCATCTTTTCGCTTTGTGCTTGTTATGAATTACACATGTCATATTTATTAAACCCTTTTCTTTCAGCTAAATCAGTTTCTCCTTAATTACATCCACTCCCTTTATTAGGTCCAGCAACCATCCGTGGGGCTTGGACACTTTTCTTTCCTTAATTACATCCACTCTCTTAATTAGGTCCAGCAACCATTTGTGGTGCTTGTTCACTATTCTTTCCTTAATTGCTCACTCATCCTGTCTACACAGGTGTTAGTTCTACATTTGGGTTTCAGCTCAGTCTTTTCTAGAGTTTCAGATTGTAAAGTTCCACTTGAAAAAGACCCCGGTTGGGGTCGAAAATTCGTGAATTCTGGAGATTGACTTCTTGCTTATTATCGATTCAACTGGTAGCTATCCATTATTAAATCAGCAGCTATCCACCATTAATACTTCTTATTGAACCAGCAACTACCCATTATTTCAGACTCATTATTGTACAGTACTACAAGCCATCCATTACCTCAGACGGACTCATATTAAACCAACACTAACAGCTATATGTATCCATTCTCAAACTCTAACAAATTCATGACCACAGCGTTTGATTCAATGACCTTGACAGGCACATTAATTATTACTATTAAGCAGTCACTTTTAACCAGGAATATTCAGTATGTACTACGGTACTCATAATTTTAAAATGAAATGGTCCATGGACCATGTGCTCACTCGTTTGGACATAACAGTGTAATGACAGAGAGAGGTACATGTCAGTTATGAGCAATCTGGGTCAAGTCATTCCCAAGTTGCACGACTTCAATGATTGTTGGGTTATGCCACCTGGCGGCCATACTGGATGTCCGATCGGGCCAA
The DNA here is from genome assembly GCA_002633025.1 of Notospermus geniculatus. NCBI lineage: Eukaryota > Metazoa > Nemertea > Pilidiophora > Heteronemertea > Lineidae > Notospermus > Notospermus geniculatus. The sequence continues at coordinate 109,519 of NMRB01000992.1, read as the reverse complement.
AACTTCACATGCACATAAAGTTCATCTAGAGGGAGCCACATAGCACATTTGAGCGCTCTGGGTCACGTCGTTCCTGAGTTATAACACCTTTCATGATTTTTGGGTTACGCCACCTGGCGGCCATATTGGAAGTTTAATCAAGCCGGAATTTGACATGCTTGTAAAGGTCACCTAGAGAGAGGTAAATATCAAGTTTGAGCACTCTGGGTCAAGCCGTTCCTGAGTTATAGCACTTGGTCGATTTTCAGGTTACGCCACCTGGCGGCCATATTGGATGTCTGATCGAACCGAAACTTGGTAGTTTTAAAGGTACCCCTCTAATACATGTTTATGCAAGATATGAAGACGCTCGGTGAAATAATGAAGACCTGTGGCAGGTTCGTCACTTTTGTCGAACTTTGACCTCTGTGACCTTGAAAAGTAGGTCAAATCAAAAACCCGTTATATATGTTATGTATCCTAATTAGATACACCTATGGTAAAAATGTGACGATCCAGTCATTAGTTCAGGAGTTATTGCACTTTTTGTGTTTTTGGTTTTGGCCACCTGGAGGCCAAGCCAAGAATCGAATCGGACCAAAACTTGGTGTCATAGGTCATCTGACCTAGGGGTATATATGTACCAAGTTTCAGATCAATAGCTCCAGCGGTTACGAAACGTGCCCTGCTAACGGACAACGACGACGGCCGCCGCCGACGACGACGGACACCGCAGGACGATATAAGCTCACGAGTGAGCTAACCAGCAGTTATCGACAAGGCCTATCTGATATTCAATCCTAAAACCAGCAGAGGGTACCCAATTCTCAGCATTGATTACCTCATAATTATTATCAAGCAGTGTTACATGATTTAGATCACTTACTTCCGTCTTTGTTCTTTCGGTATCTTCATATCATTCTGCATTCTGGAAAGGATTACATGTACATTTATACAGTTTGTATTGCCGGTTTTGTGGCAGGTCATGTTGCCCAAAGTGCCCACGGTCACACAAAAAGTCACGGCGTCACGACCAAACGTAACTCTGTTAGTTTTCCCTATTGCTAACCCTTCACCATAATCAAGGGTATCGTAATTTTGTGGAAAAAATCTCCATACGAATAAACGATAATGCATCTTTTACAAAAGAAATACCGGTAATTTGCTTTTCTAAAGAAATAGAGGCTTCAATGACATCTTGTAGAAAGTGCATAGACATACCTGACATTGACCATATCAGCTGGTGTACCAACTATTCCACCGCAACCCCCAGCAAACCCAGCCAGACAAACCTTCTTCAAGAAAGGCATGCTCTCTCCTGGAGCAGTGGTGTTCTTCTTCACAGTCTCATAGATGGCAAATCTGGTCAGGGAATAGGTTAACTGAAATACGTAAGTTGTATGGGTCCATTGATCCCAAGATTATTTATTTCATGAAGAAAGCAGAAACTGCCAGAACTTCCTCATTCACTGGTCCACACAGAACTCAATTTTGCAGCCTTTATCTCCTGCCATGTTTAGAACAAGCTGCCAGAAGTTTACGTTATCTTGGTGTTTGTGATACAAAACCACATTTCAAAATCTGAAAACTGATAATCAGATTCAGGGGTTTAATTAGAGGGAGTTTGGAAGTCAAAATACTTCCAAATATTAGGCTCCAGGAAGTCAAGTACTTACAAACAGTTTTAAACTTCTACTTATGACATGTTTGAAATACATTTCGACTTCCAAGAAAAGCCCAATACTTCCTGATTTGGGGGTTAAGGAAGTCATGAATTCCTGTCCAAAAATGTTAACTAAACCCCTCTGATATGTGATGACCACAATCAATGTCTGACAACTGTCACTTACCTGCCGCATAACAGAGGCCGTTAAACCATTATATAAGCCGGTTATTCCTTCATTCTTGACCACAATAACTCCCATTCGAAACAAACCTATTTGAGCCTTCTGTTGTGTCTGTAGATGTACCTGGAAGTGTAACAGTAGCACATTGCAATGCAAGTTCAGAGAAGACCCAATGGCTTGATAACTGATTTGAGCATTCTCCAGTGCAGTGCAAACTGCAAATTTCCTGTGGTAGCCGCATAGAAACTCCGCTAGTGCTTCGACAGCCTATCGGTGTTAAAATGCATGGAAAAATGTACAGCACTATCGGCAGATGAGCTCCGCTTGCGCTAGCGGAGTTTCTATGCGGCCACCCCTGGTGTGCAGTAGTAGTGTGCCCCGTGCCATGGCCCTGGTGGCGGTGCCAATGCGTGCAGTCATGGCTCTTAAAAATACCACAGCAAAATCCACCCCTCATAAAAACAGCCCGCCCCTCTTAAAAAATTCAACCGCCCTTCTTAAAACTCAATTAATTATGCATCTCAGATGCTCAGAAAACGCATCTCAGAGCACCTGCGTGAAATCCGAANCCGCATTTCGCTGGCGGAGGGCCCCAGACCCCCCGACGGAAGGCGCCTTCAGCACCACACCCACCGCCGCCCCTCTTAGACCAAAACCTGTGGAGAACACTGCTAGGGCCTACATTTTATTAAAGGGAGACATCCGAAAGATATTGCCTGGCGGACACTTTTACTTAGCCCTATTTGTTTCTGTTTTGATTAGTGTAGTGTCACCATTGATTAAACAAAGGAGCAAGGTATTGCCACTTTTTCTCGACAGCCGGCACCACCGCGCCACTCTCCAACCCAGGGACTAACTATGCTGTCGGCGAATTGACCCGATCTTCTAGGGTACATACATTTTGTAATGCATTTTTGTAGTTGGTCTTACTGCCGCTAGGTTGCTCCCTCTATGTCGGCAGTCAAATAAAGCATTTGAGATCCAATACCGTGCTCCTTTAACAGACGGTGCTGTGCGTTATGGCACAGGCCCCTGAAGAGCTATCACTATCAGTGAGATTAGAACACGTAAGCCTATCTAACCAAAAAAATGCAAAAAACACACCTCGAACTCACAAATTCGTGAGCTCGAGGTAGAGTATAGCGGACTAAGCCATGGGAAGTGACATATCTCCATTTGCCGCTTATTTCGTGTAGGCTACACACTGTGCACTTCCCATGGCTTGGTCCGCTGGCTAGCCTGGCTCCGCTAGCCTACATGTACAGGGTTGTGATTAAGGTGCGTTCTTGCGTCATAGACGCACACCCAATCATTCCAAACGCAATGATGGGCATCATTCCCTTATGCCATGCGTCCACGTATAACCTTTTCAGACGCCTTGTTATTACACGGGAAACGCATTGATTTGCCATTTTGGACGCATCAATTCCAGTCAAAAGATCAGCTGGTTGCGTTCTCTATGAAATAAAACTCGATGATATGAACGCCTGCCCGCCGACGATCCCGACTTGAGGATAGCTTTTACTTCTACAGTGTCCTGAACTTTGGGTTTTATTTCTCTGAGATGGAAAGAAATCGCCTCAAAAACTGTTTGGTTGGATTTCCGACAAAATTTCCTTTCCAATGACATAAAGCTTACCCCTGTTAGTCATTTTGATGAAGAGATATTCTTGATTTGTGTGGCAGTGGCCGTCAGGGCTGGCTTCCCGCCAACTCCTATAGTACAGCATGCAGATATCTCCATTGAGTGTGTACCTACGATGTTTCTGGTCAGCCAGTCTGACCTAATGAACAGAAATAAGCTATGATGGACACTATGAGAGGCTCAAATTGGGTCTTTTGTTCAATACACTGTTGATTTAATTGCAAGCTTTACAAAGATTAATCATTTTGGGGCCAAGTTATCAAGCGAGTTTGACTCAGTTAGAAGAACAACAGCCAACAGCCAATCAGAAAACACCTTGCTTAATATGATGCTGTGTGCGGGAAATTTGAATTCACTTGTGACTTGTGGTGAGTCTTATGAATGAGAGGCCTTTCACAGCCACTTACCTGACTGTCTGTGGCTTGAGAGAAGATTCTCCCCAAAATTAGGGCCTAGTCTCATCTCTGAGGAACTGAGTCAAGTTCAAGAGGATACTCACAACAGATTATAGCAGCAAACACACAAAAGAAATTTGTAGTAATTACTAGTAATGCTCGCTGCTGTTTTCAAATCAACGAGTTTCTGATATAGATGGAAGTCATCTACTCCCAGAAAATTAGACTCAGGAAGTCAGCCATAGATATTTCCAATGATTCAACAATACCGGTAGTGATTTTGCATCAAATATTGTTGTTCACGTAGAAACACTAACGAAACACAAGAGTTTGTCCCAAAACTTTATTTCGAATACGGACTCCACCATTTTTATTTTGGACTCATAAAATCAAGGGCCTTGAAATAAAAATGAGTCCAAAGAAAGTGGTGGGACTCGGAGCAAAAAATCCTTAATCACAACCCTGATGTAGGCCTAGGCCCCTCACGATCACGAACGTTTGAACGTAGTGCTTCGTGTACATGTCTTTCTCGTGTAGCGCGATGACCATATATGGCACACGTTGTGGTTAGTGTGCGGTTTGAGGTCATAAAACGCGAGCACGAAATTAGAAGTACACAAACAAGTATTCTCCCCGCAGATTCAACCTTGATTAGGTAAGAAGTGACGCTAAAAAGTTACATATTGAAATGGTCAGGGCCATTGTGCTCACCTCTGTGACAGATTATGTAGTGTGACTAGCCTGCTGAGACACCAAGTGGTGAAGGATTAGTGCAGAAACATCGGAACATTTACTACCGATGAGATATGGCCAAAGTCAAGAATCGAATCGGACTGAAATTTGGTGTTATATACGCATGAGAGATTTCAGGAAGTTTCCTGAAATCAGAGCCCGGTTGCACCAAACTCACGATATCGCTAACTTGGTGTTAGCGCTAACTTATGTTAAAGATAATATATCACGACTTCATTGTTTACATTCAATGTTTGTAAACATGAATGTTTATATTGTTATTTTGGACCTTTGGGACATGCCAACCCACCAAAATGAATACTTTTGGAATCAACAGAATTTCTAGAGGGGCATGCCACCAACAATTTACTCATAAGACAAAGAAAGCCTGGACATAAACAAACAAAATGTATATAAACAATGAATTTCGTGGCCCGCGAAAATATCCGTGATACATTATCTTTAAGTGACGTAAAAATCCTTTTTCTTTTTACGTCATTTAACATAAAGTTAGCGCTAACAGCAAGTTAGCGCTAACATGAGTTTTGTGCAACCCAGCCCAGGTTTTTTTATTGAAAACTAGAAAGCCAAACGTTGCCAGATTTGGCCAAGTCATTTCAGAAATGATCAGTTTCTCGAGGGGGGGGGGGCATAGTTTTAGTCAGGTTTTCTTCCCCAGTTTCTGTTGAAGATGCACTCGCTCATGCCTGGGCATAGGTCATCTGACCTCGGTGTATGTACCAAGTTTCGGATTATAGCTCCAGCGGTTACGGAAGCGCCCTGCTAACGGCACAACGATGGACGACGGACGCTGCCCCACAACAGAAGCTCACGGCTGACGTATTGAAATGGTCAGGGCCATTGTGCTCACCTCTGTGACAGATTATGTAGTGTGACTAGCCTGCTGAGACACCAAGTGGTGAAGGATTAGTGCAGAAACATCGGAACATTTACTACCGATGAGATATGGCCAAAGTCAATTTTTCACGATGGCTGCCTGGCAGCCATGTCAAAGTCAAATCGACTCAAAATTTGGCATATAAGTAGAGGGTACCAAGACACATATTTAGGCACGGTTAAAGCATCCTAGCTTCTACTAGTTATGAGGTGTGGGTGGAAGTCCATTTTTCAAGATGGCTCCCTGGCGCCCATATTTGACGTCGAATCCGACTAAAATTGACCATATATTTATATGGTACTTAGATACATATTTTGACAAGGTTAAAACATCCTACCAACTCCTATTAAGTGGGTCAAAGTCCATTTTTCAAGATGGCTTCGTCCTGGCTGCCATATTTGAAGTTCGATCAGGTTGAAATTTGGTGCATTTGTGCAGGGTGCCTAGATATCTTCACACCAAATCACAACACTCTATGTCAAAATAGCCATAAAATGTGCCACCAAACAGTGAATTTGGAACTTTGACCTCTGTGAGTGTGACCTTGAAAAGTAGGCCAAATCAAAAACCCTATATTTACGTGGTGTAGTCTCATCAGAAGAACTCACCATAAAAGTTTCGTGGTTCTAGCTAACAGCGTTCATCAGATACGGCCAAAAAAGCTTTTCACAAAGCGCCCCCTACAGGCCAGATTGTACAAGCAGCAGCGCTACGTTTTGATCCAGATAATTTTACCATAAAAGGGTACCTTTACCCCAAATTTCAAGTTTGTAACCGAAGCGGTTTAGAAACGTGCCAACCATGTTAACGACGCCGGACGACGGACGACACACCATGAGAGAAGCTCACCTCACAGAGGTGAGCTGAAAAGGCCCCTGTTAAAAAAACTCCCGCTGTATTGAATTTACGGCCCATTCATAATGTTTAACCCTAACAACCCTAACCCTCGAATGAAGGTCCCCAAATGCTTGTCTGCATGATATTAGGCAGCCATAGATTCAGCAAACATTCGTGCCTTGGAAAAAGTGCAGGCATGCTATTATTCAGATGGAACATACATTCATAAAAGGGATGGAATATTAAGGTTTAACTGCGAATGACGAAGTAACGGAGGGATACAGTTCATTTGTTGTCACCAGATGTCTCTGAAAAGACGACTACCGAGGTCACGTCTTGGCCTACTCTTCTTCTGCCATTGTCGAATCTGCACTGACACCATGCATAAGGAGACAAATGTCATCTTTTTCATCTTCTGTGGTTACGATGGACGTCGTATCCCTCCCGCATTCCACTGACGCTAGGGTGGCTGTTCCTAAACACAATGAATGTGATAATATTCATGGTTATATTCTTGAAAAACTCATCATATGTTGAATTCAGCACTTTTATTTTTAGAGTGCATATGTATGTAAACAGAAGCCATATTGCAAATTTTGACATTGATGCTGGTACAATTCTGAAAAGCAGTCTTTCTCCTTAGAACTATCAATACCGAGGGGGATGTAATATGTGGTGGACCAACTACACATACAAGATGGAAAAAATTTCACCCACATTATCAAAGCATGGTGTGGCAGTGCTGCAAACTCGTCCCCAGTGGGTTTACGTTCCTAAAACACCACTGGAAAGGGCTGACGACTTCAGGCTTACTGCGCATGCGCGATCAACTGATTTTGAGGCGAATCGCACCGAGGCTGGCACCCTTGCTGGCACCCGCCGCATGGTGTTTCCAACTAAAGTATTCGTTTGAAATTGCTGTAATACCCAAACAACTTCGTGTTTTGGGTGTATTATATTATTATATGCCTCTTTAGGCATATATGATATTTTTCAGTCATCGAGAGGAACGAAATATTGTGTGAAACAAATATTTTGGCACGCTGCCAGCGGTTGACCAGAAATTTTGGTCAGGTCGCCAGCCCTTTCCAGAGATATCCTCGCATGAGGTAGATCTGGGTACGAGATTGGCAGTGCTGTCGTTAAAATAATACCGGAATCTTACAATGATTTTAATTATGCCTACTTCTCACCTTTTAGATTTATCGTCAGTATTCTTTCAAGCTGATCATTGCTGATGGTTTTGATTAGCTGCTGGAAGAACTCAGTCTCTCCNCATGAGTTCCCACGATCATGCTATGAGTACGACCTATGGTAGGTTAAATGCTGTACTTAAATTAATAATCATTAGGCCGGGTTTATTTGCACAGCAGCTGTGTATCCAAGACAATGTATATTTCTTATTTGCACAGCAGCTGTGCATCCAGTACGTACGGATTTTCTTATGTGCACAGCAGACTCCTTCGTTTGTTAAGACAAACACCCTGAAAATTGCCCACTAAAATTGTCTAAGAAGGACCCGTGTGCTATTTTTTTCCCTGGGCCGTTCAGTGATTCCGACTACTTTCAGGAACAAAAAGGCAAAAGAAAAAGACAGGAAAAGAAAAAAAGACAAGCGGCGAAAAATTCGCCCCAGCCGGGAGTCGAACCGGGGACCTGCCGTATATTAGGCGATCGCTCTTATAGCCGATTGAGGTACCGAGACATCTGGCAATGACGGCGTTACATCGAGACATGCTTATCGGTGGGCTTGAATATTAATTAGCTTACGTGCATGCAAGAAAATATTCGTACTGCATACACAGCAGTTGGCTGTGCAAATAACCACTTCGTAATCATTAACGAATAAACCATCATCTTCACACATGCTGACAATGAACTATTTTGCCTACTACTAACTAACCTGGGTTGATGCTGACATCATTCCAGAATGCCGTGTCCAAAGCTGTCCAAGTTTCGCCTTCCAGCATGTTGATACAGCGAGCAGCTGACTTTATGTCACTGCACAGCACGACCATCTTGTAGCTGTTGACACCCTTTGTTACGTTGATTGCTCTTGTCGCCAACGAAACCTCTTTTAACTTCTTAATGTCATCGCCCTGAAATAAAATCATGGCCTGATGAGAGTCACGGTTAATTTTAAATATAGTGTCCTGTTGATTTTTCGTAATACATGTCATCCTACTTACAGTGCACATAACTAGATGGAATCCCATCTGTGCCACCTCGGCAAGGTCCTCAACTTTCATTGCTTTAATGAGAACTCTGCAGTCAGAGTTCTCATTGATGTCACCGCCTTTGACTTTCAAACAAGTTGAAACGAATGTCCTAAAACAAATAAGTTAAGGAAAATGAAATTAGTGAGGTTAAGAAATCATACGTTAACGCTAACGCTAACGTTATTGACATCATTTTGACGTCACATCGAATGAATCTGTTGTATTTCTTCGGGGAGTGACGTCATTTTGACGTAATTAGCGTTAGCGTTAGCGTTAACGTATGGTTTCTTAAACTCACTAATCATTGCGTGCATTAAATTAAAGAAAACAGCGCATGCCCGCCCTTAACCAGAACTAGGCCTACTCCCTTACTACAAAACTGTGTCGCATTGATTGCACTATTAGGGTGGGCGCACACTAGAAGCAATTCGCAAAGCGATTTGGCATCGCACACGAATCGCTTTTGTTTGGGATGCATTGCGGCTAGAAATAACAAAGAATCATCGCATGCGTTGTGCGAATCGCGTGCAGTGTACGCACCCTTAAGGATAGGGGCACACCTAACTCGATTCGCATGCGATAGGGCGACACATGCGCCAAAACCTTTGTTTGCGTGCTGTGCGGCGGAAAATAAACAAAGCATTTGCCGCTCGCGTCAACGCATCGCATTAGGTTTGCAGCCACCCCTAATCCATCCTTTTCCAACATCATGAGCTCCCGAATGGTCATGGTCTCTCTAGTCTCTTGTCATACATTCTAATCCCTCGCTTGTAAAAAGACCGGACTTTTAGGCCTATTTCAGGGGGACTTCGATTCCTTTCACACCGGCATGAATATTTATTGGAAATTCGCCTTCACTGGGCATGCTCACATTCCCCGATAAAAGCGCCTCCCACAAACTTCCTCGGGGAAGGTTTCCTAACACGGTAATAGTGAATGCTGCAAAAATAGGAGCAGTCCGCCGCGCCTATTGCCGAAAGATGGCAGCAAAGTTCTGGCGGACCAATACACAGGAAAATCCACGTGATTGGTGCTCGATCAAGAATGAATGGGTCCGCTGTATGCATTGAATTGGGCCGTAGTGACGCGTATTTTTCAACTCACTGACAGCTCCTATGGTCGAAACAGTGGTTATTAGGGAGTTTAAGAAATCAAACGATTAACGTTAACTTTACGAAAACTTCTTTCATACTGCGAATTCACCTGCAGATGTTAAAAAATAACGTTGTCGTCAAGTTGACGTTTATCGTTTGATTTCTTAAACTCGATCCCTATTAGGCCTATGTTGTTTTGCACGTGTCATGACTGCATACTGGTCGTCACGAAACATGTTTTTTGCCTTTTTGCAATGACCCCAGCTAAAGGCCCATAAACGATCCAATATTTTTCATCCACCTTTTGGGCTTCAATGTACACCCGCATGGAGGCCTTTATGTAGGATGATTCCGAAAATTGGGTGAAAAATTGGATCTTTTGTAGGCCATAGCGTCAATGTCTACCTAAACGTATCTGGTACGTTATTAGCGGTCAAACGGCATTTTCCCCATTTCTTCAGCAGTGCCTCATCCTCCAATTTTGGTGAACCTGAGCAGGCCTCCTTTGCAGCTGTCCAGGTTGCCATGCCGCCCAACCACATGAACGTTTTCTTGATTTTCTGAAATGCAGTGAATGAATATACGTGAACCTCGTATAGCGTTGAGGCGTTTGATCCACCACATTTCTTTCCACAACAGCAGCGAACGATACAACTTTTCTAACTCATCATGCGCACCTGAAATACAGTAAATGGTGTTTTTTTGCCTGCACTGGAACAATACGATTCATGAACATGATAGGCTAAAGCCGGTGTGAAGGGAAAGAATGTCCTAGGAAAAACTGTCCGGGGAACAAAAGATCCTATTGTTACATTCTAACCTCTGACAATTGGTTTCTATACGCATGCCGCTTATTCCGTCATTCAACAATTGAAGTGGACACTTTTTACAGGGGGACACTTTTCACTGCTACACCGGTGACAGACTGGCGCGTCGTGCAGGCGTTCTACCAATCAGATTCTTCNGCCAGTCTGTCACCGCCTTAAGAAATCATTCACGCGATTTTCGTGCCGCGCGATGTTGCATCCTTCGTCCATTACCAACGCGGTGGAAACAAACAATGCTTTCAAGCGTCTGCCGCTCGAAAATCGCGTGAATGGACAGCCAGTCTGACTTATTAAGTCAAATTATTTTTTTTTGCGTTGAACAAAGGATACACCTAAAACTGATGTATCAAATTCCAGTTTTAACCTAAGTTAGTGACGCTGTCTGGTCAATCGTGACGTCATAGCCTTTCACCAACGTCGGATAAAGTGCGTTAATACCCTGGCAACCATGCCAATGGCGATGCGTGTTTCGATTGTGACGTCAGATTCTTCATTCAATTTTGGTTAAGAATGCGCGTAGGTATTCATTTTAATTTATTACCTGAAGCTGCTTCAATTCCTTGGAGGTTTCCATCATCTTTATAATGCTGATATCTTTGTCGACCACTTTCTCCAATAATTTCTTCTGGTCATTGCTATGAATTGTTACCAGTGATGTAAAGATGGAAGGGGCGAGGTCTGGCTTTTGCTTCATGTCCCCTTTCAATTTCTGCTCTTTGCAGCAGCCAGCCTCATACAATTTCATCATTCTGCAGAATACTTCATAAACTTCTTCGTCGAAGTCAGCGATTTTAATAGCCATTTCTATTGCACTCTGAAATATGATATGTACACTCTGTAAGAGACACATTTGGAAAGTGCAACTCATGCAGACCCGAAATTTGTAAGATTAGTTATACTTATGATCTGGAAATTTGTAATCAAAGCTGAAGTTGAAATTGTAGGGCCGTAAATAATCTGCGTACCCTTTCAGGCATATTAACATTAAACAACCCAAGAGAAGCTGTGTTTTTGCAAGGCTCACAACAATTTTTTCTTGCCTTGGTCGTTGGAGCAATTGGGCATTTTGAGGAGTAGTTTTTCATGTGTGTATGTTGAATGTGAAACGGAATGATGTTAAGTAGCCCCCCACCCGCCCTCTACGGATACCTTAAGGGCGTGGACTCGATGTGTGTGTAGATTTTGGCTGGGAACGAACTTCATATTTTGTAACAGTTTGACTAATAAACTGCTTTGAAACATCGCATATGTAGCCTGTAACTACTCAGACTTAAAGGAGCACGGTATTGCCACTTTTTCTCGACAGCCGGCGCCACCGCGCCACTCTCCAACCCAAGGGTCTTATGATCAATCAGGGCCCAAGTGTTTCGTCATATTGATGCTACATAGGTGGCATTTATGCACCAGACTTACACAACTTACGCAAGAGGAACATCATTCCACTTGCCCCCATCAGGGTTCCACTTTGCCCCGTTCCACTTTACCCCGAACCTTCACTTTTGCAATCGCCTATGCCTGCAATACATGATCAATAAGGGGTCAAATGTTTCATCATATTAATGCTACATAGGTAGCATTATATGCACCAGGCTGACACAACTTTAGAGCCCATGCTGCATTAGCACTTTAAATCAAACATTAGTTTAAGTGAAAATTCGGTAAATCGGGTCACCAAAGCAACTTTTTTTCAATAGCACTTGTAAAACCATGTCATGCAAACCGGTTTGACTTCAAACCATAGCTAACTAGACTGGCTTCTTGTGCACAAAGGCTTTGATTAATGACAGTACCCACGTGGTACAGGGAAGAGAATTTCACTTTGCCCCGGTGGTTCACTTTGCCCCGTACGGATTTTTGCCCTCGGATGATTACCCCTCCACAATTTTTGCTTTTCACACACTCCAGTATTCTGTTAATGAAAATTTTAATAATGATAATTTTGTTAATGAAATGGTCCGTGGACCATTGTGCTCACCTGGGTAATGCACCAGATAGGACGTACGAATATGAGTCAATTAAAGTTGTTCCAGGGAAACACCATACCTGGTTAGAACATTCTATGTGGTGTTGTACATGAGATATTAGCCAAAGTAGGCTACATTTTTCAAGATGGAAGACTGGCGCCATTTCTAAAAGTCAATCCTGATAATTTTGTTAATGAAATGGTCCGTGGACCATTGTGCTCACCTGGGTAATGCACCAGATAGGACGTACGAATATGAGTCAATTAAAGTTGTTCCAGGGAAACACCATACCTGGTTAGAACATTCTATGTGGTGTTGTACATGAGATATTAGCCAAACTAGGCTACATTTTTCAAGATGGAAGACTGGCGCCATTTTTAAAAGTCAATCCGGCTGAAATTTGTTGCATTTACATGTATGTATAGGGTACCGGTTAGATACTTCTTGCAATGTAAAGGCATTATTGTAGCAGAGTGTAGTGATATGAGCCTTACCCTTATTTCAATATGGCGACCTGGCGGCCATATACGAAGCTGAGTGCTTGCCATCGACTGGTTCCCATCTTTGCGGCTCCACCCGCCAGCGCCAGCAGGTGGGAAGGCAAAGAACCAGGATCTACTTTTGCCATCTGCATTTGGCGCAATACTGCGCATGCGCGATATACTAATTTTGAGGCGAATCACACCGAAGCTGGCACCCGCGGCTTGATGTTCCCTTGGAGGAATTATATTCCTCCAAGATGTTCCCAACTAAACTATTCGTTTGAAATTGCTGTAAATACTCAAACAACTTCGTGTTTTGGGGGTATTATATGGCTTTTTAGGCATAGACGTATATGATCTTTTCCCGGGGATCTTTTTCAGTCATCGAAGAACGAAATATTGTGTGAAACAAACATTTTGGCACGCTGCCAGCGGTTGACCAGAAATTTTGGTCATGTCGTAGCGCTTGCCAGATACAGAGATATCCTCGGATGAGGTAGATCTGGGTACGAGATTGTATTTGATCCACAACACACCACACTTGACACTAGCGGCGAAATATCGTGCCTCATTTCACCACTAGCGTAGGTGGAAGGCCGCCATTTTGGATTTTGCCGGCGCGCATGTAGAAATAGTTCGGTCGGCCTAATCGCACAATTCTTTCTAATTAGTATTCAGTTCATTTCTAATACCACTTGATATCAACACGAAGTCCTTTTAGTCTGAAAATATTCGCCTTGGACCCAACAGCACCACTTTTCAACATCATCTATCATTTAGCGTAGATGCCACTGGGTTGGCGGTGACACGGCTGGCCTGTTCACGATGGTTAAAAACCTTTACCAAAATGTAGTAATCTGCACTACTTTCAAGATGGAAACCTAGCACCTGCGGTAGTGGTGTTATAGAAGATAACGCCATCTAGTGTCAAGTGTGGATCCACAATTCCATTCGGAACGACCTGAGGCGAACTGCTTATCTATCCACTCGGCGGCGCATTTCACCTCGGACACAAGTCCAAGGCAGCCATATTGTTTATCATCAAACCCACGTGACCGCCGTGGGACTATTTTCGCCGAATTTAGGCCCGTTAAGATGTTCAACCCTACTTGCTCGATAAGTTGAGGCATATTATATATAAACTTACCGATATCTCACCGAATCTGCCAATTATTGATCAATAACGCAACGTTTTTGCGCGACCTATTTCGTTCATGCGCAGGGTGTGATGAGGCGACCGCATCCAAACCACCAGGAACGCATTGAAATCGTTGCGCGTTCAAGATGGCTGCCTTGGAATTGTGTCCGAGGGGAAATGCGAGTGTCTACGGAAATTGCCGAGCAGTTGCCTTCGGAAGTTCCGAATGCCACAATTCATGAGTTCATGGTTACTAGCGCCACCTGTTGCATAGTGGAAGTACTGTTAGTAGCCTAATAGCAAAGCTGCCTCTAGAGGCCCTTTAACGCCTGTTTAATGATGGAATAAATATATATTCATCAGTTATGTACACGATGTATGTTGAATGGGGAACCCGCATGACTGCAGATGGCGCAGTCAGTATAAGACCCAACCCTGACAGCATGATGACGTCTAAAAGACGTGGCAATCAGGGCTGGGTTGCACAAAACTCATGTTAGCGCTAACATCATGTTAGCGCTAACATGAGTTTTGTGCAACCGGCCCCTGGTTATTACTGGTCACTTTTTTCGCTGTTGACGTCACGTCGTCAAAGCATGTGTACATTTTTCTACACAGTTTTCCGTGGAAATTTCCCCAAAAGACGTTTAGTTGTCAGTATTGGCATCCTGTGGCATTTCTGACGAAACAAAGCAGTGATATACATGTATGGAGAACTTTGAACATGAAACAGGACAGTGTAATTTAATCAAAATTGAACCAAAGAGAATGGTTTATTTTGGGGCAAGAAGTAAATGGAAATACTGTTAGAAAATAGGACTTCCGGGTCTTACACTGACAGCGTTTTAAGGGACTATTCAACATGCGGATTAGACTGGTCCCCTGTCGTAGTTTTCGCTTCACTACTACGACAGGCATCTTGAACGCCAACTCGGCATGTGATTGGTCAGCCCATGGAGGTATACCTCCATGGTCAGCCAAACGTCATCAACGGTCGCGCCATGAGTCATCATCTATTTTTAGAGAATCCCGCAACGTTACAAGTCTTTATTGCTCATTTGCATACGTGTGTCAGAAAACAGGCAAACATGGCGGACGCGGCCTGTCGTAGTAGTGGAGGAACGGAGCGGTACGACAGGGGACCAGTCTACATGCGGATGCAACTTGGATGTTAGTCGGTGAAGCTTCTCACTTCCGGCGCAGTGCGGTAGAATTCACCGCTGTATCGCTGCGCAAGATGGCGCCCATAATAACAGTCGAGATATGTACGGAGGCCCGTCGGAAATTGCCGAAGTACATACGAAGATGACGTCGATTGATAGTAGGGGAGCCAAAGGCCAGAATTGTGCAAAATAAGGGTTGGACGTTGCACAAAATGATATGCAATTGCTGTTGATATTTTTTGGTACGTACCGGTATATTCTACATACGAATTGGGAGGACTGCTCGGTCATCTCTCTTGCGAACTCCTGTTTGGAATGTCGACCGTTTTGAAGTTTTGGTACTGACTTTATCATTGGACTGCGGGTGGACACGGATTTGTACAGGGGCAGAGGGACCAATGTACAGCTAACTTCTGAACGGTTGGATTTAGACTCTATAAATGTATTACTAACAGATAGAACATGGGGATAGTGAATCAAAAAGCATGGTCTTAAATATTTTCAGTTGTTACATAATAAGAAATTGCAGTTTTAAAGGCCTGTCTACACGATCATACATTTGTTCAAAACATCATCACACATTTGTATGATGATGTTCATGGACAGATATTTGATTGTGTAGGC
>NMRB01000992.1:73429-91390 GCA_002633025.1 Notospermus geniculatus | reverse complement strand
AAGGTATGATGCAGCGATTGGTGATCTTGAGGAGAATGGTATCATTGAGGAAGTACCTCAAACTGAAATGAATGTATCTCATCCTGTTTTCTATCTTCCGCATCATCCAGTAGTCAAGGAGACTAGACTCACAAGTAAAGTTCGTCCTGTATTTGATGCCTCAGCTGCGGGGTTCAATGGAATTTCACTCAACGATTGCATGGAGGCCGGTCCTTCTCTGTTGCCAAACCTTGCTGAAACTTTACTCAGATTTCGTCGATGGAAGGTGGCGCTGACGGCGGACATCACCAAAGCTTTCCTACAGGTTTCTGTCTTGGAAGTGGATAGAGATGTGCACAGATTCCTGTGGGACTGTAATGGTGTTGTCCGTCATATGCGTTTTCTGCGAGTCCCTTTTGGAAACAGAGGGAGCCCCTTTCTGTTGAACGCTGTTGTCAAACATCATCTTGCCACTGTCCCAAGTTCTCATGTTGTAGATGAATTGTCTGAGAATCTGTATGTCGATGATTTCCTCTCCGGTGCCGACTCTGACCAGGAGGGTTGTGACATGTTTATGGAGGCACAAGAAGTCATGAAAGCAGGTGGTTTCACATTTGCTAAGTGGAATTCAAATAGCCCAGTGGTAGTGGAAAAGTTTCAGACTGAGTTTGGTTCCAATCATTTAGGTTCAGAAGTGAATAAGATTCTAGGTGTGAAATGGTTGGCTGTTGATGATGCTTTTACATTTGATGGATTAGAAGTTCCTCCCGACTTAGTTGCTACTAATAAGCGATGTGTCCTCAGCCACTTGTCTAGATTGTATGACCCCCTTGGGTTCGTTTCCCCATTTGTCATGACAGTCAAGATACTGTTTCAGGACTTATGGCAGCTGGGCATTCCGTGGGATGATTCTATACCTGAGAAGTTGCGTCAGCGATTTATTGATTGGTTGCAAGGTATCGACTTGTTGAAATCATGGCAGATCCCACGGTGTTATTTCCCTGGTTTGTCTTGGAGAGATTTGAAGGGATTGGAAATAGATGTATTCTCTGACGCATCAGAACGAGCCTATGGTGCAGTAGTGTACATGAGGGTCCCTACGGACAGTGGAAGGTATCGAGTTGCCTTGGTCATGTCTAAAGCAAAGGTTGCTCCCTTGAAGCGATTGACTCTGCCTAGATTGGAACTATTGGGTGCACTAGTAGGTGCTAGGTTGCTGAAATTTGTTCTGAACGCTCTGAAATTGGATCAAGATCATGTGACAACTAGATGTTGGTCAGATTCCATGATCACCATTGCGTGGATCAAGGGTTCTACTTCAAAAAGTTGAAATCCTTTGTGGCAAATAGGATTAGTGAGATCCAGGAACTGACAAGTCCGTCGTCCTGGAATCATGTAGCTGGTAGTGACAATCCGGCAGATTTAGTCACCCGAGGATTGTTAGCTCCAACATTGATTTCCTCCAGATTATGGATGGAAGGGCCTAGTTGGTTGAGTGGTGAAATCCCTGTAAGTGATGGAACAGTAGAGTATGACCGTTGTCCATCTGAAGAAGTTGTCTCCTCTTGTCTTGTTAGTGTATCTGGTCCTGCTTCTGTTATTCCAGTCGCTAGATGGTCTAAATTTGACAAGGCCCTGCGTGTCACTGCTCTAGTCTTGAGGTTCATTGCGAATCTGAAATCACGCAAATCTGGTGATCTTCTTAGAGTAGGTCAGTTGTCCTTAGAGGAGCTACAGACTGCAAAGTTGAAGTTGTTTGAATGTCTTCAGCGAGAGTATTACTTTCCTGAGTCGACTGCGTTGCAGGGTGGTGGTTCCGTCCCCAAGTCGTCTTCCATTGCAAGGTTGTCTCCATTCATTGATGACGATGGTTTATTGAGAGTGAAAGGACGGTTGCAGCAGTCTTCTCTCTCTTATGAAGAAAAGCATCCCATCATTCTTCCCACCAGTCATTTGACCAAGATTCTTGTTCGATTCCAACATCACTTGCTGAAACATGCTGGAGTCAACACCATGCTGACATCTCTTAGGAGTTGTTATTGGATAGTGGGTGATAGAAGGCTGGCCAGGGTGGTGAAGGGAGAGTGTTATCCTTGTTTACGCCAGGAGGCACCGGCCTGCAACAGACCGGTGGCGCCTCTACCTGCTCTCAGAGTGCAGGAGGCCCCTCCCTTCACTATTACTGGTCTTGACTTCGCTGGTCCGGTATACTGTTGTGATCATCCTGGCAAGAAATTCTACATCTTGTTGTTCATTTGCGCGGTCATTCGGGCGATTCATCTTGAGTTGACAGCCTCTATGTCCTTGAGAGATTTCATGTTGGCAGTACGTAGATTTGCTGCCCGAAGAGGCCTACCTTCGGTCTTCTTCTCTGACAATGCCAAAACGTTTCTCGCAGCCAAATATCAGTTACGAGAGGTATTTGGTCATCTCAGTCCTCAATGGAAATTTATTGTTCCTAGAAGTCCCTGGTGGGGAGGATGGTGGGAACGTTTGGTGCGTTCTGTCAAGACTCCATTGAAGAAGTCGGTCGGTCGTAGCAGTCTTACCAGAGTAGAACTTGAAACGGTTCTCCTGGAAATTGAGGCCTGTATCAATTCTCGCCCTCTAACGTTCGTGGGTGACAGTGTGGATTGTGTGAACCCCCTCACTCCCTCTCATTTTCTGATTGGAAGGACTGCTGGGTTTCAAATTCAACTTGAACCTTCTGTGGAGACACTGGTGACACCAGTTGTGTCTACTAGCGATTTGAATAACAGAGAGATTCAGCGCAAGCTGCGGCTGGAAAGATTCTGGTCCCTGTGGAGTACAGATTACATTCGAAGGTTACCCCCAGCCTTGAGCAAGTTTTACCACAAGGGTGATCTCAAGGTTGGTTCAGTAGTCATGATCAGAGAGGACAATTTGCCTCGTCTTAGGTGGCCCGTCGGTGTCATCACTAGGTTGTATCCGGGTAGTGACGGTGTGGTCAGAAGTGTGTTGTTGCGGACAGCGAAGGGTATGGTTAATAGAACTGTACAGAAACTACATAGTTTGGAAGTCAGTGATCAGCAGAGTCGAGCGGAGTGTGAATCCGGTGACATCAGCACGCCCATTGCCAGTGATCAGTTTCCATCGCAGGAAACCATTGTCAATGTCAATGATCAGTCTCAACAATCGGAGACAAGTGTTGCGCCTGATAGTGTAGAATCCGTGTCTAATTCTGTGACTCAAAGCGCGCCTATCGTGTCAAGTTCTGTGGAGAACGGAGATTCTGCGCTTGTACGTGATTCGGTGGAGAATTCAATGCCCAAGTCTGGAATTCGAGTTTCGAGATCTGGACGTGTTATCAAGCCTAAAACGAGGTTTGATTTGTGATTGTGCTCAAGTGTATATCAAGAGGTGTACGACGTGCTCTGCCTCTATTGATATCTGAGGTGTACGACGTGCTCTGCCTCCATGTGATATTGTGAAAGTATGAGTTCCGTTTGAATAGAATTATATATCTTCTTGGTTTATTATTATGACCTGTTGGTATTGTTAATACTGATTTGGTCTGTGTAATTGTAGCGTTTCACCCTTACTAAAAGGTTATTGCAATCTGTTACGGAATTGAACTGAAAAATTGATAATTGTTTCTTAGTTAGGCCCGTAAATCATCTTGCTTGAGCATTATCGTGAAGGATTAAATATTAGATTGTTGATTGTAGGCCTAATGGAACTGACACTCGAATTCAAATATTGGTTTATCTTAAATTTCATCTCAGTAACTGTCAATATTACATTTGTACCCTTTTTCTAATTTAAGCGCTGATTGTAGTCTATTAATCCTCCAATCGTGGGGGGAGAATGTTGTGAATTGGCCCTTTAAACTGAAGTTGATCAAGTGTAAAGTGAAGTATCAAGTGTAAAGTTGATCCAGTACAAGGTTCAGTGAGTACTGACTGAGTAGGCCTAGCCTATCGGTGTGGTAATTGGCTTCTAAGAATTCAGGCCTATGTCTATTATTGATTTACGGTCATATGATGCGAATTGATAACCTGTATAATCCATTTCATGTTATTCTTGTATAAATAAACGGGTTGTCTCGGCGTTCGGCAGTTTGCCTTGAACTCACGACAAAACAAGGTGTCGTCCTTTTTCTTTTTCCATGGCACTCCCTAATATGCTCTGGTCGAGCTCTTGTTACATGTGTTAGCTGTGTCTAACAGTCCATGAATGTTGGACTGTAGATCGAAATCCACAACAAACTTGAACATCATCATGCAAGTGTATGATGCTGTTTTGAACAATGTATGATGATGTTCAAACTTTTAGATGCATTGTCACAAGACAGAAATCGACACACAAGCTTGGACATCATCATACAAATGTATGATGATGTTTTGAACAAATGTATGATCGTGTAGACAGGCCTTAATGTAAAATTACACAAAATAGGACCTGTTTTTCATGTTTGGGAAATTTCTTTGTTTTTGATTACGTAATGTGATTAAGCTGTAATTCTTGGACTTTGCTCATTTTCTGTTTCTATAAATCACAGAGTGATCACATTGGACCATAAAAACAGTCACTGGGGGTGTCTTTATTGCATTTCTCATAGGGGCCTGGATACAGGCAATATGAAAATGTACAACAACAGCTTCCTCTTAAGATCAAATACCGATTTCCGATAGAGCTCACAAATGTTCTTCTAATGACCATTGTATTTGTACTGCTGTTGCTTTTTTCTTTTGTGCAACCGGGCCCAGGTGTACGTAGGCCTACATGTTCATCAAGGGGGAGGCATTACAGGCCTACTACTTCTTCAGCACGCGATAAAGGGTGAAAGGCGACAGCTGATTTTGAATTGTTCCTCGTATACAATACCAAAGACACAGCAGGATAGAAAATATCGATGCATCGGTCTTCATTTCGAGGGCTGAAACACATCTGATCATTCGGTGCTTGTTCACCTCTCAGAAACTTCCACCCGAAATGTTCACCGTAGGAATTCGATTGTGTACGAAAGGCAACCGGTAAGCGATTTTGTAGTGATTAATGAAGTTTCGTCGCTAAAGGTACATGTACAGTCATGGACATTAGTTTATCTACACCTCATACTTTGAATATTTCAAATACCTCTGGGCCAATTTTAACACGGTTTGTTCCATATGAAAGTACATCTTGTTGGTCATATTTCTGCATCAGAATTTTGGAAATTTGGAGATAGCGTAATTAGGTAATAGCGCACCAGAAAAAAATCCTAAAAATCAATATTTGTATTATGTAATTTTTTTTACTTTTGTTGCAGTTTTGATAGAGTGGAACCTTCTAAGGATCATGGACGTTGTTTCATTAAAATCTGTTGAGTGGTTGCTGAGATATTTGAGATTATCAAAATTTC
Source organism: Notospermus geniculatus (assembly GCA_002633025.1). NCBI lineage: Eukaryota > Metazoa > Nemertea > Pilidiophora > Heteronemertea > Lineidae > Notospermus > Notospermus geniculatus. Next base: position 86,046 of record NMRB01000992.1, on the reverse strand, counting down.
GATATTTTGAGATTTTTCAATTTTTCACAAAAGTTTGATATCAGTCGACAGAGCTCACCTGAAAGCCAAGAAGTATGAATTTTTGAAACGTTTAGCCGAAACTGGTTAGAAGTCAAGCATGTTTTTCAAAATATCAAGATTTTCATACTTTGAAAAATATGCAATATTTCTGCCCAGTTAAGGCAAAGAGTTCCAGAATTTTGTAAATCCATATTCTGAGGTTAGCTTATCTAATGGCATCAATTTTTCCTTAAAAACACGAAAATCTCAAATATCTCAGCAACCACTCAACATATTTTGATGAAACAAAGCCCCAAATCCTTCGAAATCTGCACTCTATCACAACTGCATCAAAAATCACAAAAGTATTTCATAATAAAAAGTTTGATTTTTAGCGTTTTTTTTCTGATGAGTCACGGACATTAGTTTATCTACACCTGATACTACTTTGAATATTTCAAATACTACTGGGCCATATTTAACACGGTTTGTTCCACATGAAAATATATCTTGTTTGTCATATTTCGGCATCATAATTTAAAAAAATTGAAAATATCGTAATTATGTAATTGCTAATCAAAAAGAAACACTAAAAATCAAACTTTTGATTATGTAATACATGTATTTTTGTGGTTTTTGTTGCAGTTGACTTGTGATAGAATGGAACTTTCGAAGGATTTTGGGCTTTGTTTCATCAAGATGTTGAGTGGTTGCCAATATATTTGAGATTATCAAACTTTTGATAATTAATTTGATATTTTCGTGTTTTTGGGGAAATTTTGATGTCATTTGATGAAGCTAACCTCAGAATATGGTTTTACAAAATTTTGGAACTTTTTGCCTTAACTGAGCAGAAATATTGCGTATTTTTCAAAGTATCAAAATGATGACATATTGAAAAACATGCTTAAGTTCTAACCAGTTTCGGCTAAAAGATCCAAAACTTCATATTTCTTGGTTTTTAGGTGAGCTCTGTCTACTGATATCAAAATTTTGTAAACAATTTGAAATTCTCAAATTATCGAATTTTTGATAATCTCAAATATCTCAGCAAGCCCACTCAACAGATTTTGATGAAACAAAGTCCATAATCCTTAGAAAGTTCCACTCCATCAAAACTGCAACAAAAGTCACAAAAAAATGACAAAATAAAAATGTTGGTTTTCAGGATTTTTTCTGATGAGCTATTTCATTAATACATGTATCTACAATCATGTAGGTGTGTTTGGTTACTGTTGCTGACGGTGTTACTCGTGGCAGTGGTATACATTCTCCAACAGTCAAACTCTGTGCCGAGATTCATGCGGAGAGAACGTCAGTCGGTATCAAGAGCACCAAATCCTGTTGGAAAGAGGAATAAAGTCACGGTCACAACATCCAAGAGGACAACTACAACCAAGAAAACGACGACGAAGAAGAAGACGACGACGACAACAACAACAACGACGACGACGAAAAAAACTACAAAAAAGCCTGGTGAGTAAAGCCCCAGTCACATATCCACTCCGGGGCCCGTACGGCGAGTAAAAACAGACATTTTGGCCAATTTCTCCGGTGCCCAGTTTGATCCAGTCTAATTTCCGCTTATCTATTGAGGCGATTTCGGCATAATTATGGTTTCCGATCTCAAGATCGGAAACCATATAGTGTTTGGTCGTGGTGCGTGCGTGCGTGCGTGCGTGCGTGCGTGCGTGCGTGTCTGTCTGTCTGTCACACCTGTAACTTTGTTCCTGCAAGAGCTACAGACCTGATGTGACCTATCCCCAGGTAACATGACCTGAGCTACAAGATGGAATGAAAATTTCAGGTCTCCGATACCTGGTTCATGGTGAAATTGATATATCAAAAGTTGAGATTTTGTCTGTCACACTTTTGTTTCTTGAATAACTTGTCTCCGAGGCCAGCTAGAGCACTGGTAACAAGTTCCTTCCCTATGTTTATGACCCTTGGCAAGATACTGGCATCAACGAATTTATTGTCCAGTGTCAGCATCATAATGATATTGATATATCAAATTTGATATTTTGACATANCGCAATACTTCTCAAGGTCAGAGGTCAAGGTCACAGTCAACCATCAAAAATAACATGAGACAGAACCTGCATGGTGATGGTGGAAGCCTAAAAACTTCATCTACACCTAGGTTATCAAGGATGAGCTTTCAGATTACGCAATGACCTTGAAGGTTAGAGGTCAAGGTCAATGTTAAACAGTTCTACAGCGCAAATCTCCTTGGGATTTCAGGAGAAAACGAATTAGAAGCCTGAATTAACCATCTCCTATAAGTTTCATCAAGTATGCCTGTTCCAGTTACGCAATACTTCTCAAGGTCAGAGGTCACAGTTAATTAGCTCTAGAGTAGTAAACTTCTCATCGGAAACCATTGACATCGCTCCGATGTCCTTTTCTTGTTCATCTCAGATCCGTGTTTCAGTCTCTAAATTCCACAGCAAGCCGCTGGGTGGGGAAAATCGTACGGGGCCTGGCGGATTTGTGACCTAGGCTTTACCATGCCTCCATATATATTACAGCAGACAGCTCGCGTGTGCGCGTAATTATGGTTTCCGATACTAGTATCGGAAGCCATATTGTGTTTGGTCGTGGTGTCTGTCTGTCTGTCTGTCTGTTCAGTCTGTCACACCTGTAACTTTGTTCCTGCAAGAGCTACAGTCCTGGAAATGTGACCTACCCCCAGGTAACATGACCTGAGCTACAAGATGGAATGAAAATTTCAGGTCTCCGATACCTGGTTCATGGTGAAATTGATATATCAAAAGTTGAGATTTTGTCTGTCACACTTTTGTTTCTTATACATAGAAAATGAGTGCGACACCTTGTTGAAGATCAACTATTTATTGGTCCGAAGACCCGATACAAGCTTTCGACACTTACTGTGTGTCAGCCTCATAATGATATTGATCAAATATGATATTTTGACATATTGGGAGATCTGCCACAGTAAGCGACTTGAAACTGGTATCACAACATAATAGCTCATCCAAGGATGTTATTGCAACTGAAATTTTCAGTCTGCACCCACTCGGTCGCAAGATATTTGCTGATATCATGGCGAGATTTGATATTCAAATTTGATAACATGAGATAAGTCAGAATCTGGTGATGGTAGAAGCCTAAAACCTTCCATACACCTAGGTTATCAAGTATGACCTTTCGGATTACGCAATGACCTTGAAGGTCAGAGGTCAAGGTCAAGGTCAAACAGTTCTAAGGTGCAAATATGCTCGGAATTTCAGGAGAAAACTAATTAGAAGCCTGAATTAACCATCCCCTGTAGCTTTAATGAAGGATCCTGTTCCAGTTACGCAATACTTCTCAAGGTCAGAGGTCAAGGTCACCATCAACCGTCACAGATAACATGAGATAAGTCAAAACCTGGTGATGGTGGAAGCCTAAAACCTTCCCTACACCTAGGTTATCAAGTATGACCTTTCGGATTACGCAATGACCTTTAAGGTCAGAGGTCAAGGTCAAGGTCAAACAGTTCTAACATGTAAATCTACTCAGAATTTCAGGGGAAAACTAATTCGAAACCTGCATTAACCATCCCCTATAGTTTAATCAAGGAGCCCTGTTCCAGATTTACGCAATACTTCTCAAGGTCAGAGGTCAAGGTCACAGTTAACAAGTTTTTTGCCTCGCGAGGCAGAAAGTTCGCGTGTGCGTGTATTTTTCGGTGAGCTATCTGCTGAGCAAACGGTCTCGAATGACTTTTTGCCCCGCTGATAGCTCCAGTGTGCGACAGGCTTTATTAACCCATAAAATGTAGAGGAACGGCAACATTCCTGTTAAATCATTGCTGATGCATCTTTAAATCGTTCGTGTATCTTTCTTCTTTGCAGTAAAACTTGAATTCCCTCGCCTGTACGAGATTCCGCCATGTGACCCAAAGAAAAATAAATCTGTTAACAGGGACGTATGTCGGAACCTTGATGCTAAAATGGTTGAATCAACACGGCAAGCATTTCTCCGAATGTTGAAATATTTCGACGGAATGGCGACAAAGCACAAATGGACGTATTTCATGACGTTCGGAACCTTATATGGATCGTGGAGGCACCACGACGTCATACCTTGGGACCTAGACATGGATCTTTGGGTCGACTACAACAATAGAACGGACATTATTGATAAAATCGATGCACAGACAAGATTTGTGCCCAAACAATGCACACATCATAAAATCAGACTCCATGACAGTAAGTATATTACCGCGGAGGTATATTACGCAGATATCGGGCGGTACATGCACCCTTCTACTGAATTGTATTTTTTCAACCGAAACTCGACACATATGTTCCGCTCGGATTACCCCGATACGTATATTTATAAACTTACGGATATATTTCCCGTCCATAGAAGGCCAATGTCAACCTTCTGGATGAACGCCCCTCGAGATCCTGTCAAACATTTGGTGCTAAGTTACAAGGCCACCGATGTTTGTGCTCTGAAAGGTTCACCAAAATGCAAGTGGTTTCAACCATACTTTCCTTTCATCCATCGTAAATGGAAGAATAACAGGATGGAAGAGTCCCTCTTTCTCAACGGAAAGCTTTTACAAACAAAACTAGTGGACGAAATGAAAGAAAATATACCGCTGAACCCGTATACATTAGCCACGAAACGGTTCCCACAGAAAGATTAGCTATACAGTATACAATGTACAGTATTGTGCTCGAAAGTTAGTGAACCCCACCATGAAATGCACGGAACTTGCTGAGCTACCTCATTTCACTTGTAGGCCTAGACCGACATAATGCAAGCAGCCACAATATAGTATGAAAATATCAAGAAATGTAAATGTTTTATCACATGGCTTCACAATAAAACAATAATGTTTAGAACACAGTATCGTGGTGGGGTTCACTAACTTTAGAGCACAACTGTATTTCTAAAGGCCTGTTTCCACTAGACCCGTTTACGCTGCGGTTTGTGGCGCCGGAGCGGTTTTCACAGAGATTTGGATAATCCTTCGATGTTTTAACAATACAGAGCTTGTTAATTATCCCAATGCCTGTGAAAACTGCTCAGGTGTAGCAGTAAAAAGTGTTGAATGACGGATTAAGGTGCATGGGTATAGAAACCAATAGCCAGAGATTATTATTATTGATATCTTTATTCGTGTAACTTTTTACATTGTTTGGAAAAGTGAAGGAGGTGCAAGTGAATAACAAAAAAAAAGATGTGCGCTTTCAAACCAATCCAGCTCAACTTCTGAAAATCGCCCTAAATTTATGTGAAGTCCCACACAAGTCACCGAATTCAGACCACATGTACATCATCTCAACCAGTGCCTACCATTTGTACACTCCTTGCGCAGTGTCTTCTCACTCATACCTGTCGTTCACAGACACTGCTTAGAATGGCCAGATTCCCGCCGATTTACCACTAGAGGGCGTTTAGCGTAACTAACGAAATACATGAAATATTTTCTGATTGGTTCACTGTCAGCGTCCTTGACAACCGTGGCAGACTGGTCACTCGTCGTAAAGCATTTTATATGGGACTGTTGCATTATGACGCAGCACGACCACAACAGCAATGACTACCCCCCCCCCCCCGTGTCCAGCATGCAATGTCACTTTGCACTTTTCAGTGTTAGTTCGTGCCTTTATTGTTTTGAAACATCGCTAAAGAAGTGAATAACGGTGCTCTATACGAGATTATTCTGTTGGTATATTGATTGATCTTGTAAACAGGCCGAAGCACCGACATGACCGAGCAACGCCGGCGCTGTTTCCCGCGCTGTTTGGCCGCTGACTAGTGCTGCCATCATGCGGTAAATCGGCGGGAATCTGGCCATTGTAAGTAGTCATTCGGAACTTCCGAAGGCAACTGCTCGGCAATTTCCGTGACGGCTCGCATTTCCCCTCGGACACAATTCCAAGGCAGCCATCTTGAATGCGCAGTGATTGCCTTCAGTTTCTGTGGCTTTGGATGCGGTCGCCTCATCACACCCTGCGCATGAACGAAATAGGTCACACAAAAACGTTGCGTTATTGATCAATAATTGGCAGATTGGGTGAGATATCGGTAAGTTTATATATAATATGCCTCAACTTATCCAGGAATAAGGTTGGATATCTTAGCAGGCCAAAATTCGGCGAAAATAGTCCCACGGTCGGTCACGTGGGTTTGTTGATAACAACATGGCTGCCTTGGACTTGTGTCCGAGGTGAAATGCGCCGCCGAGTGGATAGATAAGCAGTTTGCCTCAGGTCGTTCCGAATGGTAAGTAGTGTATGTGAACACGGGCAGCTGTACTTATGGTGGTATAACCCCTAAAATATAATAGCTGTGGTTACACTACATAAATCCTCGTGCTTTCCCCGGGGATTTTGCGGTTACACCTATAAATCGCCGAGTCTAAATAGACCCGTGTCTGAAATCCCCGTGTTTATTAGCCCCAGCGAGATCGAAGGGGCAACGCCGGGGCTATTTAGACACGGGGATTTTATGTAGTGTAACCGCGAAATCCCCGTGTTCATTTGTAGTTCCACGCACCCGGCGACAGACGGCGATGCAAATCGATGAGTCAGGCGCATGCGTATAGGATATTTCACGCCTGCAGTAGCCTAGACCACAGAGTAGTCTCTACATCTGACGATTTAAGAGACTACTGTCGCCCTCTTGATTCTGGCTGTGATTCGTCGGAATACGTCCAATCAGAATACGAATCTTCTCTGATGACGTATCGGTGGCAGGTATTCCCCAAAGAAGCCAAGTTTCCAAGATGGCGTCTGGCGTCCAACATTTCTCGCTTCGAACATTCAGCGAGGTAGTGCAACGAATGTCAGCGAGATAAACACTCAGTGACCTATCCCAGCGATGTTTTGTGTCATTAGCTAAACATCCTGGGGATAGTCCGTTGAAGAAACCACCCTGCTATCTCATTTCGACTCCTGTAGCTTGCCGTTAGAGCGCTGCACACAGATGTACACGATGTAGGCATGATGTACAGGTCTGCTAACTGATGCGCGCGCATCCTGCCTGGTAGGAATTCCGACCACACTTCCGGTATGGCGGACCCCGACACCAGTTCCTAACGTGCTGCACGGTGGAACTGGATACCGGTTTAGCAGTAGCCACTCGATGACAGAGAGTTGCCTATGCAGTGCTCCTATCGCCGGGATACGGAACTTATTACCAATCGCACTTTTAGTAGTGTAACCGCTCGCCGTGTCAACGCCGTGTTTTTTCTGGTTCGGAAAAACCCCGTGTCTCAAAAAGCACGGGGATTTTGGATAGGTGTAACCACGGCTATAAAAAGACAGGGCCGGTAACAAGAACTCACAAGGGAACTCGCTCCACCACTTCATGCACCTGCAGACACCCCAAAACACCGTTTTAATCCAATAAAAATGACATCCCCTGGATAAGAAAACTGTGCTCTTTCCATTCAAGAACTAAAGAAACCTCGGGTGCCACCGATATATTGATAAATTCACCAAAACTGGAAGAATTCCTAAAGTCCATGACTCCATTACGCACACAACGAAGACGAATGCCGATTGGAACAGCGCTCCTCATTGGCTGAGTGCATTTTAGATTTATGAATCCAGCCAATGAGGAGCGCTGTTCCAATCAGCATCACTCTATGTTTGGAAACAAGGTAGGAAATAGAATTGGATACAGCTGGATTGTAACAATAGGATCATTTGTTCCCAGGACAGTTTTTTCTGGGACATTCTTTCCTTCACACGGGCGCCGCAAACCGCAACGGAAACCGGTCTACAGGGTGTTTCAAAAAAACGTTAATTGTCATCTCTAAAATATCTCCTAGAACCCAAACCCATGAATATTTTTGGCTCAGATTTTGTAAGCTGCTGGGTGTAGACATACTCATAATGTTTGTATGATGATGTCGTGTTATGACGGAACAGTTACCCCAAAAGTAAAGGGTCCGAAATGCAGGTGTCCTCCAAATAATAAAGAACCATGATGATGTAAGTGCACTGAGGACATTTCAATGATTGCGTTGAAGGGAAGTCTGCAAACCCTTCTGAATGGCTATTACCTAACAAGCCTGCAAATGGCCTACTACGTACTGTAAAGATGATTTTAGGTAGTGTCAAGAGGTTGGTGTCAAAGATGCATTTTGCACCTGCTCATTCCGAGGCCTCTTATTCATCCACGCATGGAGCCGTCAGAGCCAAAATTTCTCCAGCACCTCCATACATCCTGACCTATCTACATACCAAATCTGAGCCAAAAATATTCATGGGTTTGGGTTCTAGGAGATATTTTTTTGAAACACCCCGAAGACCTAAACTAACGTCTGGATCGTCTCCAAATTTTCACCATCGATACATGGCATGAACGGGTTTTTGATTTGACCTACTTTTCAAGGCCACAGAGGCCAAAGTTCAAAAGTTTCTTATTTGGTGGCACGTTTCGTGGCTATTTGACCTAATATGTTCTGACTTGGTGTGATCAGGTGTCTGGGTACCCTCTGTACCTGGAACTCAAGGCTTGCCCGGGAACATTTCGATTTACATGTAACATTTGTCATTTGTTCTTCTGGTACAGTCACCCAGGTGAGCACATGGTCCATGGACCATTTCATGTTGGGATCTCTGCGAAATGTTGTAATGGGGTGTGATTGTGTTCCTTTCCTATCCTCTACTCATTATAGTTATGGTGGCGATCGGTTAGTTGTGTATTTATCTCTTTCACTGAATGCTCAAATCATTCACGCGGCTTTTGTCCCATAGATTTTGCTGTTTAGTACCAATTCTAAGAGCAGGATTACTAGAAAGTCTCTCAACAGTTCTGATAACTATCGGGGCATTGCCCTTAGTAGTATTATGGGAAAGATAGTGAATTACACTATTTTAGATGAGAGTAGTGCATCACTTACTTCTTCTGATGCCCACACTGTAAAAATCATCCTTTTTAGCTCACCTGTGAGCTTTTATCATCATGCGGTGTCCGTCGTCCGTCGTCGTCTTCCGTTAGCAGGGCACGTTTCGTAACCGCTGGGGCTATTGACCTGAAACTTGGTACATATATACCCCTAGGTCAGATGACCTTTGACACTAAGATTCGGTCCGATTCGATTCGTGGCTTGGCCACCAGATGGCCAAAACCAAAAACATAAAAAGTGCAATAACTCCTGAACTAACAACAGGATCATCTCCAAATTTTTTTTCATAGGTGTATCTAATTAGGACAAGCCTAAACGGCAACAACGGTTCGCTGGCATGAGACCGAGGGCGAGGGGCATATTGTACCGTAAATATCAGTCAGCACCGCCATCGATGGCCAGAGAAACCAGGCTTGTCTGGCCATGCTTATCAGGAAGTTGTTATTATTGGAAGCCACGAGCATCCTATTAAAGATGTCCTACTTTCCCCTGAGTAATAGGCGCTATGCTACTGTATGTTATTATGGTGACCCAGTAGTTCATCCATAAACACACCACCCTCAGCGTCCTCTATCGGCGAGCGCCCCTATAAATTCAGGGTACTCAGTCAGGCTGTTCATTCGGTATTTCGCTCCCGTGCGGAATGGTCTCGGTTTGGAACCTCGCTTGCAGTGTATTTTCTATTGTCCGCTTTTGTTTTGCTTTCGCGCTGTGCACTGTGCATGGTTTGCATGTGCCTTTGTCGGTGTGGTTTAGGCTTAAACTGCTGTTGTGAGCATTGCTAGCAGCAGGCCCCGGCGTCGGGGTGCCAGTGGGAGAGCTTAAATTGGCGTTGTGAGCGTTGGCTAGCGTCAAGCCCCTCCGGGGGTGCTACATGTATGTGAAGAAGGCTTAAATTGGCGTTGTGAGCGTTGGCTAGCGTCAAGCCCCTTCGGGGGTGCTACATGTATGTGAAGAAGGCTTCAATTGGCGTTGTGAGCGTTGGCTAGCGTCAAGCCCCTTCGGGGGTGCTATATGTGAAGAAGGCTTAACTTGGCGTTGTGAGCGTTGGCTAGCGCCAAGCCCCTACGGAGGTGCTATGTGTGGAAGTCTTTGTATTGACGTTGTGAGTAATGCTGTTTTGGGAAGGTTAACTGAAGTTGTAGGTAAAGCATTGCTAGTGTGGGACTGTTATTACAAAGCTTCGGCTGGCCTCGAGGTTGTGGCAAGATGAGCAGAGAAAGCAGTCATGGAAGAGCGGTTGGCCNTCCGCTATAGGCCTACAATGCAATAGGCCTCGAGGACAGAGGACCAGCATGAAAACGCATCAAAAATAATCTCGTCATTTGGTCCAAATATCGTCCAAAAAACACCAAGCCGATTATATTATTCAAATTGTTTATCACGGGACACGATTTCACGCCAAATGATTTGCTATTGCGTCAATAATCAGTAGATTACGTGAATGGAAAATGAGAAAATGCAGGAGAAAAATGGAGACCCACTTTTAAAAGTCTGATGATTTTAGTGGTGAGAATGCCTCAAGGCCAGCTCACCAATACATAACATCAGAAATAAACATACATAACGGGTTTTTGATTTGACCTACTTTTCAAGGTCACAGAGGTCAAAGTTGTTCAAAAGTAACGAACCTGCTACAGTTTGCCATTATTTCACTGGGCAAGTTCATGTCTTGCATAACTGTGTATTAGAGGGCTACCTTCGCAATTACCGAGTTTCGGCGCAATTGGACTTCCAGTATGGCCGCCTGGTGGCGTAACCTGAAAATCATCTAAGTGCTATAACTCAGGAATGACTTGACCTACACTGCTTAAATTCGATATGTGGCTCCCTCTAGATAATCTATACGCGCATGTAAAGTTTGGGCCCGATCGGACATCCAGTATGGCCACCAGGTGACGTAACCCGAAAATCATCAAAGTGCAAAAACTCGGGAACGACTTGACCAAGAGTGCTCAAATGTGCTATATGGCTCTCTCTAGATGACATTTATGTGGATGCGAAGTTTTGGCCTGACTGGACATCCAATATGGCCGCCAGGTGGCATAACCCAAAAAATAATCTAAGTCCTTTAACTCGGGTTAGATAGCTCATAACTGGTATGTACATGAACATGTACAGTACATGTACCTTCATCTGTCACAACACTATTATGTCCAACAGGTGAGCACATGGTCCATGGACCATTTCATTAAGGGTACGGAGACGTGGGTGCACATACCAACATGGAAACAATAAACTCATTCTGAGTTGTATGTACCCGTATGATGGGTACAGCGGGCCCTTGGGAAATGGGCTTAAAGGGAGACATGCGAAAAATATTGCCCGGCGGGCACAAGTTGTCTTTGTTTTGATTAGCGCACAGCGCCGTCTGTTAATACGCGGTGACACTACGCTATAGCACAGGTCCCCGGAGAACGATCAGTGAGTTTAGAACACGTTTCTAACCAAAAAACACTAGTTTTTAAAAAAACACACCTCGAGCTCACGATTTTGTGAGCTCGTGGTGTGTTTTTAGATACGTGTTGTGTTTTTTAGATACGTGTTCTAAACTCACTGATCGTTCTCCAGCGGCCTGTGCTATAGCGTAGTGTCACCGCGTATTAGCAGACGGCGCTGTGCGCTAATCAAAACAAAGACAACTTGTGCCCGCCGGGCAATATTTTTCGCATGTCTCCTTTTAAAAGTGGAGGAGGAATTTACTCACTGCCATGGGTACGCGGTACCTATTTCTTTTTACAGTGGTTTTAAAAAAAGGTGTTTCCACTGCTAGTTGTAGTTATGTTGTGGAAGAGGTCATCAGATATTACATGTATAATAATAATGACACGTCGGTTTACTGCATTTTGTTCGAAGCTAGCAAGGCGTTTGACAGTGTAAATTACATGCAACCTCGTCCCCAGGATCTAACTCGGAATTTCTTCTGCTTTTGCCTTGGGACGAGGTCATTTTCGGCTTCGGTCGTTAGACCCTGGATTCACTTCCAAGATTCTTGGCACCTCGTCCCCAACGCTTATTTCAACCTACAGTAAACGATTGTAAAAAATACAAGCCTGGTGGCGCCCGGGTTCACGAAGTGACGTTCAGATCATGAGACTGCAGTTAGTTGCTGGGCCGGGAATATAGATGTTTGGTTTGGGCAGCGGAAAGAAACTCGATAGAAGGACAAGTCCTTACATCCAAACAGAGAAAATCTTTGTGAATAAAAGAAAAGAAATGGAGAAAAAAATTCTTCCACCACCCGGGCTCGAACCCATGGTCATAGACAACCATAGCCGTAACACTGAACCCACTGGACAATACTGATAACCCAAATGCGGCGATGGCCTATATTCACCATCAACACTGACCCCAATTATCAACTCATCCATAAGGCATCCCTTTATTTTAGTCCCAAGAAGGCTACCTGAACATTCGTGCACTATATGTGTGTACACACATCGTATCTCCATACACGTCGGTTATGCGTGGATCGAACAAAATGGCGACCTGACTCGTCTGCTACGGGGCAATTCTGGACATTTCTGCTTATTTCTCGGTGATGAAGGATTACATACGGTTCAAAATAAATAGGGGAGGAGATCGTGATACACATCGTTGTGTAAAGGTGATATATTCTTCTGATTTTTTTGCATGCTCTCAATATTTTGTACACAAAAATGCCGTTTCATGATGATGTATACATTCGTCCATACATCGGCGATTATGCCCCAAACAAAAGTGTCGATTTCTC
>NMRB01000992.1:30326-57971 GCA_002633025.1 Notospermus geniculatus | reverse complement strand
AGCGCGCGCGGCCCGCGCGCCTCGCATTTATTGTTCCATTAATTGTTTAACAGCCCACACGAAGCCCACCTTATTACAAGTCAAAAGGTGATTCAATAATAACCGACTGTGGTCGCTTAATACACAGTATACATGTGGTAGACTCTATAGCCCTGTTTACACTACATAAAAACCCGCGTCTCACCCGGGCTTTTTCTGTTTACACCTGTTAAAAGCGCGGGTCTAATAGACCCGGGGATGAAAAGTCCGGGCTTTTTGAACCCTCCGATTTCGAAGGGTATTTGGAGGGCTTAATTTAGACCCGCGTCTCCTGCGGGTTTTTTAAGTAGTGTAGACGCAATAGACCCGGGCTTTGTCTAGTTCTTGAACACCGCGACAGGCGGCGTGTCTTGTGGGCATGCGCGATAAAATGCCAGCACTCCAATTTAGCGCCTCCTCTTCGTGAAGAGTACGCTGCAGCAGCGACCCTATCGCCGGGCGTAGCAATTAAGTTCAGCTAGATTTTAGTAGTGTAGACGCTCGCCGGGTCTCAGGCGGGTTTTTTTCAGGCCCGGGCTTGACACGGGCTCAAAAAGCCCGGGGATTTCTATGTAGTGTAACCACAGCTTATAATGCCAGCGTGAGTTATTGTACAGTGACTTTGTTTACCATTCGCTCGCACAGCCCTTCTGGCGCTGGTCATTCATGGTCATTGTAGAGGAGGCGGGGCGAGTCGTTGACATTGTTAGCATTCTACGTTGTGAGATACTTTTTCGATGTTTCACTTCTGACGAGACGAAAAGTATCTCTACTGTATGAAGAATACCGCCATCTTGGATAGGCATTCATCCGCGTTAGGAGCACTACTTAATACGTACTGCGCATGCGTAGACTGATTTCCGGGAACACTGGGAGACAACATGCAGCATCCAGCAACATAATATCATACTTTCTTGATCTTATGTACGCATAAATCTATAGTTTTAAGTAATTCATATATACAATGATGAATTTTCAAAAAATATGCGTATATCGTGTAATTCTAGACACCATCACCTGGGCACTATATTTTATCCGGCGGACGAATGGGTTAGTAAATCGCCGGAACTGAGGACCCACTTCCGTTTCAAGATGGCGCGTATTGTTATACAGCCGAGCCGGACTCCCGACAAATCCCGAAGTACCCGAAGGAGGCCGGGCGAGGCCGAGCCGAATGACATTGTTAGGTCCGCGAGAGCCAATCAATGTTGTCCTATTCAATAAGGTGGTCGAGGAGGGTTGGTCTTACCGCGCGGCGTCTTAGCGCGCGTCTTTAGTGAAAGAACCCTATTGCTGGCCGTGCTGGCGCAGGTGATAAGAATAGGAACTATTATGTTGATACCTTTCTATTTTTAACCCCTTCGTGATTGGTGGGTTTCCTGGTAGACTGGTCCCATGTCGTAGTTCTCGCTTCACTACTACGACAGGCATCTTGAACGCCAACTCGGCATGTGATTGGTCAGCCAAACGTCATCAACGGTCGCGCCATGAGTCATCATCTATTTTTAGAGACTCCCGCAACGTTACGAGTCTTTATTGCTCATTTGCATAGTACGTGTGTCAGAATTCAGGCAAACATGGCGGACGCGGCCTGTCGTCGTGGAGGAACGGAGCGGCACGACAGGGGACCAGTCTAGTTTCCTGGGTCAAATGGAGGTCACCTTCTATCTGCATTCCGATACGACAGCCGTATTGAGAATTGAGTAAATTTACATCATTTTCATAACATTTCTAAGAGAAGTCACTGGCAGAATTCCTCCAAAAATGGCGGCCAATACTGGTCCTACCAAACAAGCCACGATGCAGCGCGCAGCTTGGTAGGATCAGGTACTGTCTAGGGCTCATTGGGTCGTTTTCATGAAGCGGTTCTATCGTTAGAATCGTCTAAGGCTGCTTTTCCACGAGACGTTTGCGGACGCGGTTTTGGTGGCGAGAGCGGGTGCGGGTGAAACAGCTAATGGGAAATACGTTGGATCGATTTTTTCCACCCGCGCCCGCCTCCTATTCCGCGCCCGCAAACGTCTCGTGGTTGCTGGAGATTTTGCGACTTCCTATATCCTTCAGCTTTTCATGAGCAAAAATATCATGATAGATAGAAACGTTGAAGCAAATAAGGAGTCAATAATTTGTTTATTCATTCATGAGGTGGTAGAAATCAAAAGATAAACTCCGTCAGAATAAGGACACGTCTTTTTGCTTAATCCCAGAGATGAGCAAGGCGGTGAATTTGGTGTCGATACCGGTACTGAAGTTGCAGCAGACCGAGTTCCACACAACCAGGAAGTTACTACGCAAGTACAGCTAGTACTACTTCAAGGCAGTGTTTATACATGCACCGTCGTAATACGGGTTGTTCTCTGCTTCGCAGTGCTCCACACTCGAGTGTTTTCTCGTGCGAGTTCGCTCTCAATGGGCATTAGGGCTGCTTTCCATTGGCGCATTTCCGTCCGCGAAAACGCTCGAAAGCATTGTTTTTTTCCGCGCCGTGACCAAAGAAGCGGAAACAAACAATGCCTTCGAGGGTTTTCGCGCACGGAAACGCGCCAATGGAAAGCAGGCTAAAGGCCCGTTTCCACTAGAGCGTTTTACGCCGCGTGATGCGTCAAATCTTTTGTTATTTTCCGCCGCTCTGCTTCCAAACAATGGGCGAAGCGTCAAAACGCGGCGTAAAACGCTCAAGTGGAAACGGGCCTTTAGTGAGGTTTCGCAAATCTGACGAAACAAGAAGTAGGCCTACGAAATTCGAAATCGGACTTTATTTCCATGACGTAATGCATTTCAGGAGATAGTTGGTACCACAAATATCGCCTGCTACAAGAGAGTCTTTCAGCGTATGATGACGTTAGTCCGAGAGAGTAAAGGTCCGTTTCCACTATAGCGGATTCCGCCACGTCTTGCGGCGAGCGGAGCGGTTTTCACAGGCATTGGGATAATCAATAAGGCCATTCTATTGTTAAACCATCGAAGGATTATACAAAGCCCTGTGAAAACCGCACCGCTCGCCGGAGACCGCCGCGGAATCCGCTGTAGTGGAAACGGGCCTTTACGGTAAGTATTAAACTTTGAAATTTATCTTTCGTTTCCACTTCGTATATACATGTGCGAAATGGAAATTTAAAAATTCAACCTAAATGCATCATAACTGTCTCGGTCTTACAAGATATGCTAAAAGACGCATGGCAGAAGGGACTTTTGTGGTACTAACCATCTCCAGAAATACATTAGGTCCTGGAAATGATGTTGAATTTCATATTTCGTACTTGGTGTTTCGTCACGTTTGCGAAAACTCACTAATAATGTACGCTGGGACCATTGACACATTCAAACAACTACTCAGTGTTGAGTTGCCCATTAAACATGCGACCACCGACGAGACTGGCGACCACGACGCGTCGCAGGCAACCATCCCGTGCGAGGTCGCTCGCCGACCACACTTGCGACCATTTCAGTGAACCATCGGCAAACGACGACCACTACGGAAGTCGCTGACTATATCGTGGCGTCTCATCGGAATCATTTGCGGACAAACGTTTCGCCGTCTTTTTATCGGTCGACGAGTTGCAAGTCAGTCGGCCTTCGCGACCGAAAATTAAACATCTTTATTTTTTGGTCTCTTGATGCGATCGCAGTTCTTTTGTCTTCGTTGGTCACTGAAACCGGTCATTCAGATCGCCCAGTGCAACAATCTCCCGCAAACAATGTAACGACCACTCAAACGATCTGACGAGACGAGATTCGATTAATCGGGCGACCACAGTGACTGCTCGCTTGAACATGTTGAATGCAAGGAGTGACGGGGGCGCAAACTTCATTTCCAGAGGTTCCGAGTGTTGCTCCATTACATGAAAAGAAAATTTCTTGAAAAATCTCAAAACACCGACACTTTGTTAATCTCAACTCTCTCAGCAATGCGCTGATGGATTTTGCTGAAACTTCGCCTAAATCTCTTAGAAAGTGCTACTCTTTTATTCGCGATGGAATAACTCAAACAAAATATAGCGAATTTTGACGTTTGGGTTTTTAAATGGCCCATTACATAATGTCAGAGCAAAAATGCATATTTTTGGTCAGAGTGACTCCGCAAGGAGTAATTTGAAAGGTGAGATGGACATTAGATTGAATTTTTATATGCCGAACACCGCATCAAATTTCCTCAATTTATATATGCCGAACACCGCATCAAATTTCCTCAATTTATAAGTTATGGAAGGTTCGGTGGAGATACTTTAGTAATTGGTCAAAGACTGTAGCGTCCGGCTCAGTGCCACAAGCGCACGCTGTGACCGGAACCATCGCTGCCAGTAGGTAGGCCTACCCTTTTAACATTTAACAACCAAGTGGGTGGAGCTAAAATTCAGGGAACGAGTTTTAGCTTGAGTCTCACGCCGACAGTGGGGATCGAACCTGGGACCTTCTGACTGCAAGGCCGAGACCCGAGCCACTCCTCCGCGGTGACTCCACCGTTTTGCATTCTATATGTCATCAATTTTGAAGCCTGGGCCGACTGCTGAAAGGACGAGCTCAAGGCGAGTGACATCACACTATTGTAAATATAAAGCCCATCTCACACTGCCACGATTCCGACCACGATGCCTCTACGAATCCTCTGAAATATTTTCGTAGAGGGATCGTGGCCTTAATGTTACAATGGGTGCGGATTATCACGAAAAACAAGAAGTCAATAGGAAGGCATCACGAAGTCTATAGGAACACCACGAAAGCATTTCGTAGAGGCATCGTGGTCGGAATCGTGGCAATGTGAGATGGGCTTTAGTTTCGCTATCGTCAAACCTACTGTCCTTGCTGCTGAGGATACGGTCAAATTATCGCTGAAAACACCCCTAGGCCTATTATTGAAATCAAGGACAAGCTTGATAAATCAGTGAATTGAGGACTCCCTTCTCCTTAGCAAACGAGAAATGATTTCTTTAGCATCATTTCGGAACTTGCCCCCTCCTCCAATCATATACATAAAAAAATTAACAGCATAATTCATCATCCAAAGTAAGCCCAGTGTCCAGTATTCCAGTTTTAACCGTAGAAACCAATACAAGTCGGTATTATCGTACATTAGGCCAATGGATGGGATCGTTAGATATACATAATGCATTCTCATCGGTATTGAAAGAAAAACGTAAGCGAGGCTAACTAGAACGAGCATGCGCATCATGTACTTGTTTTCAGTATCACGTGATTTCTTACTGCTTTGGTTGCCGCCAGACGTCGCTGCCATTTGTTTACGATTATCTTCTGCTCGCCTGACGCCGATGATGATGACGATGTTGCAGCCGATGATAATGAGAAAGGGCAGGATTGTTCCGACTATGAGCTGATGAAACATGGAAATGATGGCAAAAACAGGAGTTCTGGGTGTCTTCATAAGTATCAACAGCATACCTTGAACAAATTCGAGAGGCAAGTGTTAGGTTTCGGTCCGAGCCAAATTCAAATCCCCCCGTCACACTAAGTTCGAATCAGCAGGAATCAAGCAGAACCAGCCGGAATGAAAAAATTTGCAAAACTCGAGCCGAATTGCACTTCGAAGACTGCACTTCGTACACTTGGAATGCACTTTGAATTCGCCTCAAATTTAGTCAGAAATCTCACAGAATATGGTAATAGGAATTCACAAAGAATCCCCTCGAATACCAAAAATGCACTTGGAATGTACCGGTAGGCCTCGAATGTAACAGGAATTTCCCGAGTGTATCTAGAATGTCGCCAGAATGGTCCCCGACAGGCTGCTGAATCTAGCATTTTCATCAGTCTGAGCTCAACTGGCAAGGTATGGACCCTGGACCTTCGGCTTCTCCTTCGAATGCGATCAGAATGTTTCAAATGCTGTTGGAAGGCTGTCAGACTATTTAGAACGCAGTCAGACTATTTGGAACGCACTCAGAATGCAGATAGAATACACTTCAAATGCTGTTCGATATTTCTCCACTTGGAATGCACCTCGATAGTTTTGAACATGGATGAACACAGGAATGGCCCGGAACATTAGGAACGCAGTCAGAATTTTTAGAATGCACTTCGAATGTCCAGGAATGAGCTACGAATTGTCATTCCAACGGAATTCTTGCTCATTCTGCCTCTAGTGTGATGGGGGCAGGAAAAACGGCCTATAGGGATGGAAGCACCGGCTATTAGTATTATCATCTACTTCCTCAACTTGCGCCACATGTAGGCCTACATGCAGTTAGGACAAAAATCAGCCTTCATTGCAGTATTATAAATTTTGAAGAATTTGAAGACATTTTGAGTAATACCTGTCCTTGCTTCAATGCTGTAATCCTGCACCCAGAACAGCTGAATATTGAATAAAAATGTAAAGAAAGCCGTTGTGGCCATGACCTTCTTGGCACGTGACGGGCTGCACAAGATGGCTGCCTTCATCGGAGCCCAGACTGCTATGGCTCGGTCAACTGACATCTCGGCCAGGAAGAGGCCTGAGCTGACCCCAGAGGAATACGAGATGAAAAATGTGAACCTAGACATAAAACATGAGAGATGTCAAAATTCGTGGAATGTCAACCGAGCCACACTGACGTTGCACGTTCTGGAACTTGGCATCTTGGGAAAACTTGCAAAATTTGTTGTCAAAACTGCTGATACGTTCACCATGTAAATTGACCAAAACACTATGCAGTAGCTTTGGCAACAATTTTTCAAAGAACTTGTAAAATTACTTACTTAAGCGCCAGTCCTTGGTTTGGAAACACGTCCCCCCTCAGCCAGAAAAACAGATATGATTGCAAAATAAAGTTGACTAGGACAATGTTATCGGCGATGGCCAAACCAGCCATGTAGGTACACGTCGATTGGTTCCGGTTACCTCGTTTCGTAGCAACCAAGAACGCCATGACGTTGCTTGGCAACCCGATTGTGATCACGAATATTGACCAAATTTTTGTCATGTACTCGAATGCGAGCTGCATGTGTAAATACTCATCGGCAAGAACTTGGCCAGTACTCGCAATTCTAGTTGTTTCTATGTCTTCCATCTCGATAGATTCGACTTGTTTCACTTTCGGTGGTGTATGTTTTCCGGCGATTTAACGTCATTTATTATCCGGCCTTCACTTAGAATAGGTCCTAAAACAGATTGTTCTAAACTTTCTACATCTGGACATAGTGAACTTTCGCAAATCTGACGAAACACGAAGTACGAAATACGAATTTCAACTTCATTTCCAGAACCTAATATTCTGGAGATGGTTGGTACCACAAAATATCCCTGCTACCAGTGCGTCATTTAGCATATCATGTGAGACCGAGAGAGTTATGGTGCATCTTGAATCTTTACTGAAATTTCCATTCGTATCTACGAATTGGAAAGGAAATATAAATTTCAAAGTCTAATTCTGTAAACCATAACTCTATCGGTCTAACGTCATAACGCTAAAAGACGCTGTTGCAGCAGGCGATATTTGTGGTAGCAACCATCTCCTGAAATACTTTACGTCATGGAAATGAAGTCCAATTTCGTATTTCGTACTTCGTGTTTCGCACATGTGCGAAACCTCACTATTGGATCATATTATATCGACGATCAATCGCCACTCTTCGGGGCCTAGGTTGTTGTGTGAGAAATAACCTGGCCAACACTCTTCGCAAAAAAAGTCACGATCACGTAGTCTGAATAAAAAGTCACGATCACATAGTCTGAATAGATTAGTTAGGCTATATCATGTTAAAGCACCACGGTATTGCCACTTTCTGACGACAGCCGGCGCCACCGACACCATTCTCCAATACTGTAGTTAAGCCTTTCGCCCCAGTGTTGGAGAATGTATGATTACACTACAATGCACGTAGTAGCATGCGTGGTTTACCAAGTCGTCAATAGAGGTCTCCCTTAACGCGGGTACGTGTAACGCAGGATTGGGAAGCAATACTGTGGTCCTTTAAGTCGTTATATTTTTTTCGGACAAAACTCTTTAGAGACTTTTTGTAAAGCCTCCGAAACTCCAAAACGAATGTTGTCTCCTTCGTTGTTCTATGCTGCCTTCCAGGGATCAAGCAAATAGGCTACTCTAAACTCCCTCTACCTATCCCATTCCTTAACTCGGAAAAAATGACTAAATCTTAAGTTGAAGATAAAATGGGGTGGGGTATGGTCAGAAACACTAATGTCCTGTCCAGTTATTTGTCCCACTCCCGAGCCTGGCAAAGAATGACAGCGTGCGATATCTTCAACTTAGGAGTTGGTCATTTTTTCCGAGTTCAGGAATGGGACAGGTAAGTGGGAGTTTAGAGTAGATTGGCATTCACGGTGGCGTTTTGGGGGCTTTACAAAAATTCTCCTCCATCAACGGGTGAAGGTCGTGTACCATTATTTCTTGACATGCCAAAAAGGGATAATCATCTACGCCAAGGTCAAAAAGAAAGAAAAAGTCACAAATTATATCCTTGTTGGCTCATCTTGGTGATCTGAAAACGGATTTCTCGAGTCCAATACCTCGTGAGAGCGTAGTAATGCGAGTAAAAATGGCAACAAGTACATGTATGTTGCCCAGACTCCACCGTAGAAGATCAAAGGTTTCTTAAAACTGGCTCCGTGACGGACTGATCTCTCCACCACACAAAATGACTCGTTGTAACAGCGTCGCTTATTCGTTCCCACATTCACTGATGATTGTGCCAAAATGAAAATGCAACCTGAACCTAAGACGCTAAATTTTTGATTGAAACAAAAAGGATCGGATTACCAGGCAACGAAACCTAAGAATAGAGCAAACGTTTTTTTAAAAATTCTGTGTTACTGCATACATGTACGTCTGCGTTGAGAATAATGTTTTTACAAAGAAGTTAGTATTTCATCTGGCCAACTCCGATTTCAAGGCTCCGCATGGTTCCGTCAACGTGGCATGGTACCATGCATGCAATACATGTTGGGTATTAACACGCACATCGGTGTCATCAAGAAATTTTCAAATTGCCTTTAGGCTGCTTTTCCACGAGACGTTTGCGGACGCGGTTTCGGTGGCGGAAGCGGGTGCGGGTGAAACTGCTAAAGGGAAATACGTTGGCTCGAATTTTTCCACCCGCGCCCGCCTCCTATTCCGCGCCCGCAAACGTAGCTCATCTTGGTGATCTGAAAACGGATTTCTCGAGTCCAATACCTCGTGAGAGCGTAGTAATGCGAGTAAAAATGGCAACAAGTACATGTATATTGCCATCCAGGGACTCCACCGTAGAAGATCAAAGGTTTCTTAAAACTAGCTCCGTGACGGACTGATCTCTCCACCACACAAAATGACTCGTTGTAACAGCGTCTCTTATTCGTTCCCACATTCACTGATGATTGTGCCAAAATGAAAATGCAATCTGAACCTAAGACGCTAAATTTTTGATTGAAACAAAAAGGATCGGATTACCAGGCAACGAAACCTAAGAATAGAGCAAAAGGGTTTTTTTAAATTCTGTGCTACTGCATTCATGTATGTCTCCGTTGAGAATAATGTTTTTACAAAGAAGTTAGTATTTCATCTGGCCAACTCCAATTTCAAGGCTCCGCATGGTTCCGTCAACGTGGCATGGTAACATGCATGCAATACATGTTGGGTATTAACACGCACATCGGTGCCATCAAGAAATTTTCAAATTGCCCTTTTATAGGCCTGCTTTCCATTCGAGCGTTTCCGTGCGCGGAAACGCGCCAATGGAAAGCCGCCCTAATGCAGGGTTCATTGGCACACGGATTTTGTCCGACTCAGGTCCGTAAAAAATCGATCATATTGACTTTATTTGCGTTGTCGTATCCGCAAAAATAGGGGCAAACGGACTGAAAACGGACCGGATCCGTGCGCCAATGAACCTTGCTTAAGGCTGTCTTTCCATTCACGCGATTTTCGAGCGGCACACGCTCGAAAGCATAGTTTGTTTCCGGGGCGTTGGTCACGGACAAATGATGCGGCATCGTACCGCTTGAAAATCGCGTGAATGGATTCTTGGCCTCAGTGTTTTCGGAAAATCTGGGGCCGTATGCATAAAACAGCTTGAGTGTAAAATTTCCCTTATACTATTGTTCAAAACAAAAGATAGTTGCCCCCCCCGTAAACAAACCGCATTGAATATTTCACAACATAAAGCATATCAATTTTTCACTCCTTGATAAATGACCTCTACATTGACCTTCAAGGTCATTCTACATTTTTATCGATAATGCGTCATCAGACGTCGCTGTGGTTGTTTGACATTTATTTTCTGCCTGTCGATGACGACGACGATGACGTCGCATCCTTCTCTGAACAGTCTCCGAACGGCCGCCCAAAATAGGCCTACTTTCAGTTAGGGACTTTTGGCAAGGCTTTTCTATTAAAGTCATACGTCATACATGTACGTACGGTGGCTATGGCAGAGGCCTTGACGTCGCGTTGTCATCAAGAATTTTGATGTAACCACCTTTCTTCATGATCCCATTGATCTTCTGGAGTCTTCCCGTGCCGGATGCAGCAAAGCAGCCCAGAAACATGATGCTATACCACCACCATGCTTGACGGTCGGGATGGTGTTCTTTGGGTTGAAGGCCTCGCCCTGTTCAAGCCAGACGAAGTTATGGTCATTACCACAAAAAAAGCTCCATTTTAATTTCGTCAGACCACAGAAATCTGTGATAAAATCTTTGTATACATGTAGGTGCTTTTTGGGTGTCCTGGGATTGATTTTCACCTTCGCACCAGTGTCCTTTCGTCTTTGGGGTCTCAGTTTCCTCTATCTTCCGCTCCTTGGCTTGGTCATTGTGGTCCCGCGGTCCTTGTACTTCCTGACGATGGTCTGAACGGAAGCCCTTGGCTTGGTCATTGTGGTCCCGCGGTCCTTGTACTTCCTGACGATGGTCTGAACGGAAGCCCTTGGCTTGGTCATTGTGGTCCCGCGGTCCTTGTACTTCCTGACGATGGTCTGAACGGAAGCCCTTGGCTTGGTCATTGTGGTCCCGCGGTCCTTGTACTTCCTGACGATGGTCTGAACGGAAGCCCTTGGCTTGGTCATTGTGGTCCCGCGGTCCTTGTACTTCCTGACGATGGTCTGAACGGAAGCCCTTGGCTTGGTCATTGTGGTCCCGCGGTCCTTGTACTTCCTGACGATGGTCTGAACGGAAGCCCTTGGCTTGGTCATTGTGGTCCCGCGGTCCTTGTACTTCCTGACGATGGTCTGAACGGAAGCCCTTGGCTTGGTCATTGTGGTCCCGCGGTCCTTGTACTTCCTGACGATGGTCTGAACGGAAGCCCTTGGCTTGGTCATTGTGGTCCCGCGGTCCTTGTACTTCCTGACGATGGTCTGAACGGAAGCCCTGGGGAGAGCGTACATGTACCTACATGTACAGTCATTGACATTAGTTTATCTACACCTACTACCTTGAATATTTCAAATACTACTGGGCCAATTTTAACACGGTTTGTACCACATGAAAGTATATAACCTTGGTCATATTTCTGCATCAAAATTGTGGAAATTTGGAAATATCATAATTATGTAATAGCTCATTAGAAACCCCCCTAAAAATCAACATTTTTATTATGGAATTTTTTGTGACTTTTGTTACAAGGTTGATAGAGTGGAAGTTTCTAAGGATTTTGGGCTTTGTTTCGTCAAAATATCTCGAGTGGTTGCTGAGATATTTGAGATTATTGAAATTTTGATGATTTGAGATTTTCCGTGTTTTTCAGGAAATTTTGATGCCATCAGTTAAAGCTAACCTCAGAATATGGGTTTACAATAATTTTGGAACTTTTTGCGTTAACTGGGCCGAGATATTCATATTTGAAAATACCCCCTTAACTTAAGACATGCTTAACTTCTAACCAGTTTACGCTATAAGTTCCAAAACTTCATAATCCTACGTTTTTAGGTGAGCTCTGTCTACTAATATCAAAATTTTGTGAAAATTTAAAAATTCTCAAATTATCGAAATTTTGATAATCTCAAATATCTCAGCAACCACTCAAGATATTTTGACGAAACAAAGCCCAAAATCCTTAGAAACGTCCACTCTCTCAACCCTGTAACAAAAGTCACAAAAAAATTCCATAATAAAAATGTTGATTTTTAGGGGGTTTTCTAATGAGCTATTACATAATTATGATATTTCCAAATTTCCAAAATTTTGATGCAGAAATATGACCAAGGTTATATACTTTCATGTGGTGCAAACCGTGTTAAAATTGGCCCAGTAGTATTTGAAATATTCAAGGTAGTAGGTGTAGATAAACTAATGTCAATGACTGTACATGTATGTGTCCCGGGTCCTTTGCATCCCGGGTTCTATGTGTCCCGGGTCCTTTGCGTCCCGGGTTCTATGCGTCCCTAAAGACAGTTCTTTGTATGCAGGGTTCTATATGTCCGGAGTTCTATGTGTCCCCGGTCCATGTGTCTATCTCAGTTATGATAATAGCCACATTTTCATTTTCCATCACTTCACTGACTCCCCAGTGACTTGTTGTTCCTACGCATTTTCATTTTCCATCACTTCACTGACTCCCCAGTGACTTGTTGTTCCTACGCTAATGCTGATAATTCAGAAAGTTTGAGAAAAACAGTTTTTCTCAAACAGTTTGAGAAAAACTTACTTGAGCGCCAGTCCTTGGTTTGGAAAAACGTCCCCTCTTAGCCAGAATAACAGATAAAATAGCAAAATAAAGTTGGTTAGGACAATGTTGTCGGCGATGGCCAAACCAGTCATGTAGGTACACGTCGATTGGTTCCGGTTACCTCGTTTCGTAGCAACCAAGAACGCCATGACGTTGCTGGGCAACCCGATTGTGATCACGAATATTGACCAAATTTTTGTCATGTACTCGAATGCGAGCTGCATGTGTAAATAAATACTCATCGGCAAGAACTTGGCCAGTACTCGCAATTCTAGTTGTTTCTATTTCTTCCATCTCGATAGATTCGACTTGTTTCACTTTCGGTGGTTTATGTTTTCCGGCGATTTAACGTCATTTATTATCCGGCCTTTACTTGGAATACATGTAGGTCCTAAAACAGATTGTTCTAAACTTTCTCCATCTGGACACAGTGAGGTTTCGCAAATCTGACGAAACACGAAGTACGAAAAAAAATACAAATTTCAACTTCATTTCCACAAACTAATACATTTCTGGAGATGGTTGTTACCTCAAAATATCCCTGCTACCAGTGCTTCATTTTAAAGCATATCATGTGAGACCGAGAGAGTTATGGCGCATCTTATCTTTAAATTTCCATTTCGTATCTACGAAGTGGAAACGAAAGATAAATTTCAAAGTCTATTATGCACACCGTAACTCTATCGGTCGGTCTAACGTCATACGCTAAAACACGCTCTTGCAGTAGGCGATATTTGTGGTACATGTAGCAACCATCTCCTGAAATACATTACGTCATGGAAATGAAGTCCAATTTCGTATTTCGTACTTCGTGTTTCGCACATTTGCGAAACCTCACTATTGGATCATATTATATCGACGATCAATCGCCACTCTTCGGGGCTTAGGTTGTTGTGTGAGAAATAACCTGGCCAACACTCTTCGCAAAAAAAAGTCACGATCACGTAGTCTGAATAAAAAGTCACGATCACGTAGTCTCAATAGATTAGTTAGGCTATATCATGTTAAGTCGTGATATTTTTTTCGGACAAAACTCTTTAGAGACTTTTTGTAAAGCCTCCGAAACTCCAAAACGAATGTTGTCTCCTTCGTTGTTCTATGCTGCCAGACTTGTTGTTCCTACGCATTTTCATTTTCCATCACTTCACTGACTCCCCAGTGACTTGTTGTTCCTACGCTAATGCTGATAATTCAGAAAGGTGGGTGTTTATCACACCTCAAATCACTGCTATACCTCAGGCAGCAATACGAATCCGAATCAACTGTCAGAAAAAAGTCTCCCAAAGCCTGTTGGATGTTTGCCTGCAGCGTCATGAGGCCCCCTGGTTGTACATGTATATATAGAAATTGTTTTGTTTTAGTTCCAATCACACTGCAAGACAGCGGATCAAGTGTAACCTCTACTCGGTGTACCACAATAACGACACTAAGGAAACCCGATTTGTTAAGTTCCAAACCGACAACAGTTCAAATCCTACTCGTCAAGGACGGACGGACCAAAGGTTTCCATTGCTCTCGGAGACTGAAGCATTATGCTTGGAAACGAACAGAACATCTTCTGGTTATGGTTTCCGATCATCAAGATCGGGAACCATATTTTTTGGGGTCGTGGTGTCAGAGTGTGTGTGTGCCTGTGTGTGTCCGTCTGTCACGCCTTTATATCTTATCTCCTTTAAGAGCTAGATCTCTGGATATACATCATTCCCCAGGTTTGTCAACACTGGCAATCCAACGAGCTCATCATCGCCAATGCCCGGATCATGATGTAATCGAAAATGGCCGAGTTTCGATTTTCAATATGACCGCCAGAGCCGCCAACTTGAAATCAGATTCCGTCAATTTCAGGGAGAACCGCATCTTAACATACGGTCACTTCGCCCTTCGAACTACACTCTCTTCACCCTTGACATTTTGCCTCCTGAATTCCACTCGCAGCAGATTGTGCCGTTTATCACGTTCAGCCCCACTGCTGTCATCAAAAATAATCAGGTACATAATATTTCACAAAAAAAAACATATTCAACATTAAGCATACCTATGTTCTTTATTATTTGAGATCAAAATCCTTCATTTTACAGCATAATTCGTCAAAAAAACAATAAT
The DNA here is from genome assembly GCA_002633025.1 of Notospermus geniculatus. Classification (NCBI taxonomy): domain Eukaryota; kingdom Metazoa; phylum Nemertea; class Pilidiophora; order Heteronemertea; family Lineidae; genus Notospermus; species Notospermus geniculatus. The sequence goes on along the minus strand of NMRB01000992.1, from coordinate 43,257 downwards.
AGTATCCTTTGATGTGAAGCTGGCGACGAAATGTTGTATTTTCGACAAATTTCCTACTCCAAGCGAGATACCGAAGTTCTGAAGCCGCCATGTTCACCATCGAGCCTTGGTGTATCCGGTTACATACGTCATGTACGTATTTCGTGTACTTCGTTCATTGCTCAGATCCTGGAGGCGAGGTTAGCTCACAGTTTGTTACGAGAGCTCACACTTGGCACTAGATGGCGTTATCTTCTATAACACCACTAGCACAGGTGCTAGGTTTCCATCTTGAAAGTAGTGCAGATTACTACATTTTAGTAACAATCGTGAAGAGGCCAAGCCGTGCCACCACCAACCCAGAGAAATCTACGCTACAGATGTAGTTCCCAGAATAAATGATATTGAAAATGGGTTGAATGCGAATATTTTCCGACTAAAAGGAATTTGTGTTGATAACAAGTGGTATTAAAAATGAAATGAATACTAAATATAAAGAAGTGTCTGTTTTTGTGGTAGGAAGCACTTTGAACATGAAAATAGTTCCGAGAACGGAATGACAAGATGGCGGCCGCCGATATGGACGAGAAAAGCCGGGATAAAAGAATGCATAAGCCTGCCTGTTGTGCGGTGTAGAAAATCCAGGCTGGTCAATCTGAAACATGCAATGTATAGGGAGGTTATCTTGGTCCAGTTTTTTCAGTCAGGTAGTGATTAGGCTGACCTCACAAATTCTACATGCGCGGCGGCAAAATCCAAGATGGCGGCCTTCCACCTACGCTAGTGGTGAAATGAAGTACGATATTTCGCCGCTAAAGTGCTTTTCAGAATGTCCAGTCATTTTTGCACTCATTTTACCTTGCAATGGAACCTAACCACAAACCACAAATTGGAAATCATACGTGTGCATGTCAGTGCACGGTTGACCAACTTCTAATGGAACCTTGTTCAGGTCTACATGTATATTTGATTCAAGATGATCATGCAATCATGCACACGTATAATTGGCCCATTTGTTGTTTGTGGTTAGGTTCCATTGCAGCGTAAAATGAGTGCAAAAATGACTGGACATTGTGAAAAGCACTTTAGTGTCAAGTGTGACGAGAGCTAGGATTGGCCTCTCATCCCTCGGTGGCAATGCGAGTGGAAATGTGGGGAGTATCAGGCAAGGGTGTATTGAGCGAGAGTAAAGCTAGCAGCACACTGGCCGCCAAAACTGGCGTCCAGAAGCGTTCTACTGAACGCCTCTGGACGCCAGAGTTGGCTGCCAGTGGATCCTGGTGAGAGCACACCTGCCCAGACTTGGCGTTCAGTAACATCTTTTCGGGGCCACTTGAGGCTTCCACTTTGAAATCATGTGACATCAAGACGCAAGGTGATTGGCCAAAGCCTCGCCGCCGACTCCAGGTTTGGCTGCCATCGGTAGCACACTGCCATCGGTAGCACTGCTTCGGAAGTTGACAGGCGTCCACTGGCGTCCAAAATCAAACATGTTTGATATCTGGAGTTCAGTGGAGTTCAGTGGCGTTCTCGAGATTCCATTCGTAGCACATTGGGGATTTTTCTGGCGTTCGGACATTGGCGTCGAAAAAACGCCTCTGGACGCCAAAGTTGGCGGCCAGTGTGCTGCATGCTTAAGAGTGATAGGAACAACCTTGTCGGGCAAGATGGGAGAACAGGTGTAATGAAATCTTATGTTCCCGATACCAGATGTCCGCTTCTTTTGTTCAGGGGACATCTCGTGACAGAAGTTTCTGTCTGTTAGTGTCCGGGCTATTGTAGCTGCCGCTTATTCCGTCAGAATCTTTTGTTGGGGGACATCTCATATCGGGGTACATGACATTCTACTACACCGGGGTTTTTTTGACAATGTCTCGTTTCTCTTGTTTGCAGTCGATTGATCCACGCTTTTTGATAGCCTACCCATGGCACTGTACACGATTTCCAGCAACAGCGACTATGTTCTTGCTATTTTGGTCACCTCAGAACCATTGCATTCATACATGTACAGTCTGAGGAGTCTCACGGATTTCTGGGAGGCCCGGTTAGCCATGGCTCTCGTTGATTACATCGCTCCCATATTGTTGTTCGGAGGTACCATTTTAAACATAGCAACAATCTTTACCGTCATTAGCGGACACATCGGTAACTCTTCTACTCGTATACTCTTGGTTGCGCTAGGCATGAAATAACAAAGAAACAACGCACGCGATGGGTAAATCGCGTTCAGTGTATCCCTAGCCTAAAGGGCCGATTTGACGGGCGTTTTTATCGCGGCAGTTTTAACGCTGTTGGCGATATCGCATCCAAAACGCCCGTCAAAATGCCAAAAACGCCAACAGCGGGTGACATCGCCAGCGAGAGAAAAAAGCCATGGTAAAACTCGATCAACAGTCGATCGACCTACGGAGCAATATCCGTTTTCACTGAGCGTTAAAAAAGTGGCGATTATCGCGGCGATAAAAACGCCCGTCAAAACGGCCCTTTAGGCTGTCTTTCCATTCACGCGATTTTCGAGCGGCAGACGCTCGAAAGCATAGTTTGTTTCCGGGGTGTTGGTCACGGACAAAGGATGCGGCATCGTACCGCTTGAAAATCGCGTGAATGGATTCTTGGCCTCAGAGTTTTCGGAAAAAAACCCACCTCGAGCTCACGAATTTGTGAGCTCGTGGTGTGTTTTTAGATACGTGTTGTGTTTTTTAGATATGTTTGGTCATAAAGGAATCCTTTATGGTTTGGTTAGATACGTGTTCTAAACTCACTGATCGTTCTCCAGGGGCCTGTGCTATATCGTAGTGTCACCGCGTATTATCAGACGGCGCTGTGCGCTAATCAAAACAAAGACAACTTGTGCCCGCCGGGAAATATTTTTCGCATCTCTCCCTTTAAATCCCATATGTGAAGAAAATCACATGTGTGATTTTCTTGAGAAAACAGAAGTACTATGTGTGAAAAAAATTACACATGGGAATTTTAAAATTACCATGTGTGAAAATAAAAATAACACATGTAGAAAAATCTCATTTGGTAATTTCGTAAGTAAAAAAGAAATTCCCACATGTGAAAAAAATTTCCCACGTGTGAAATAATCCCATGGAAATTTCACATGTGGTTGAAAATAAACATATGGGAATCTGAGAATCACATGTGGGAAAATAAATTCACATAATGCAAAGGTTTTTGTACGTATGTGAAGAGCCGTTTCACATATGGGAATAGTCATTTCACATAATGTGAAAAAAAACCACATATGGGACGTTTTCGTAAGGGGTCCTTTGCATCCCGGGTTCTACATGTATACGTCCCTAAAGACAGTTCTTTGTATGCATGGTTCTATATGTCCCGGGTTCTATCTGTCCCCGGTTCCATGTGTCTATCTCAGTTATGATAATAGCCACATTTTGATTTTCTATCACTTCACTGACTCCCCACCAGTAACTTGTCAGTCGACCCGCAAAGGTATGAACAGCGCCACGACGCCGCGGTATTTGGCGGTACTAACTGCTAAATCACTGAACGAAAGCGAGGCAGTGACGTAGGCGTAGCAGACGCTATAAAACAATCACTAATTACGCACGATTAGTAAGACGTTTGAAAGTGGCGTGATGTTTACATGACGATGGATGTTTCTCTACGAAAATTTCATCGAAATCGGTTCAGTTTTGGCCGAGTTATCGATCGAAAGGTAACCTTGTGTTTTCGAAAACAGGCGTTCTTCAAAGTGCGTACACTTTCTTGGAATAGTATTTTGAAGCTTCTGCTCAGGTCATTCGGGTTGTTATAACGTATAAGAATCCACATGCGAAGCGTGGGTTTATGCACGCATGTCTGAGGGGTTGACAGTCACCCCGAAACACAACCACATTTTCAAGAAATCTCTTTCGCTTTATCCATTGTCTACCGGTTCCATGGGCTCCGACGGTGGCGCTAACTGGTCGAATCGTCAGTCAGCGCCACTCGGCCGCCAAGGAACCAGGTTTATGGCTGCGAGAATCGTTACCTACTGTTGTTCAAACTGCGTACAAAAACTTGGAATACCATGCCGATGTATGAAATTAATACAGATTGGAGATAGATAGTTTCTCCATCCATTCAGTTTTGCTGGTTTCATGCAGGCAAGTATTTATGGAGTTATGGCGATGTTTTTAACAACGCTCTACTCCAAGTGACCTCCAATTCTGTGCGTAGGACGAAATTTCTTAAACGATTTCTCTTCACTCGTTTGCATTATTCCAAAATAAATTACACTAATGGAAAGCTCAATGTCTTAGCTAAATACTGATGTATGGTTTATGTGGTTGAATTTGAACGGTCTTCTCGATAAACGCACTTTTGTCCGAGGTGTCCGATTTCTCGAATGAGGTGCGCGAGGAGCCTCGTCGAGGGCCCCGATCGCCTATTATTTTCCCGCGCGCCAAATAAATCTGCCGTAGAAAAGGACCTTTGCGGGTCGACTGCTTGTTGTTCCTACGCAAATGCTGATAATTCAGAAACGTGGGTGTTACTGATCACACCTCAAATCACTGCTACCGCAGGCAGCAATACGAATCCGAATCAACTGTCAGAAAAAAAGTCTTCCAAAGCCTGTTGGATGTTTGCCTGCAGCGTCATGAGCCCCCCTGGTTGTATATGTATATATAGAAATAGTTTTGTTTTAGTTCCAATCACACTGCAAGACAGCGGATCAAGTGTAACCTCTACTCGGTGTACCACAATAACGACAAGGAAACCCGATTTGTTAAGCTCCAAACCGACAACAGTTCAAATCCTACTCGTCAAGGACGGACGGACCAAAGGTTTCCATTGCTCTCGGAGACTGAAGCATTATGCTTGGAAACGAACACAACATCTTCTGGTTATGGTTTCCGATCATCAAGATCGGGAACCATATTTTTTGGGGTCGTGGTGTCAGAGTGTGTGTGTGCCTGTGTGTGTCCGTCTGTCACGCCTTCATATCTTATCTCCTTTAAAGCTGACGTGAACGAACAAAAAGCCCTCATGCGGCGAGCAAGAGAATTGCAAACGACCTGCAAATACCTCAAACGAAGGCTCAGAACATGATAGGCCCCACGAGGTCAGGAGGGCGCCACCTTATTTGTCATCGAGCTTTCGAAGTGTCAACATCCTATGGTTAGCTCCTGCTGAACACTTTTTTTCAAAGAAAAACGTTTGACCCCAGCTGGGAATCGAACCCGCGCCTTGTTATCCCTGTCGCGCTGTCTTCCCCATCCGGCCACCGACATTGTTGGAACACTTCACATGTTTTCTCTTACTCGTAGCATTATAACGTAAGTCGAAGGCCTACGTCTATGACAAACATAAATCATGACCCTGTCAGTTGGCTCGTTGACCGAGTGGATAGAGCGGTGGATTACAAATCAGACGGTCGACGGTTCGAATCCCGTCTAAAGGACTACAATTTTTTTTCTTTGAGTAGTGTAAGAGGTACCCGGAGATGTTGACAGCTTTGTTGCCTGAAGGCAAATAAGGTGGCGCCCTCCTGGCGTCGTGGGGTGTATCATGTTCTGAGCCCTCGTTTAAGGTGTTTGCAGGGCGTTTGCAATTCTCTTGCTCGTCGCATGGGGGCTTTTTGTTCGTTCACGTCAGCTTTAAGGGCGAGCCAACGTTTTGAATTTTTGAAACGTGGCCAGGCGTTGTAAATAAAAGATGTCAAAATACCATAAAAGTACAAGATATATGACGGAAATGAAGGCACCTGCGGGGTCTATAAGTCAAAAGGAATTGAATGAGATGTATCTTGGAACGCACTAATTAGCTAATAAGTTGAAACAAAAGACTAGTTGTCGAACACTTTCCCAAGAAATGGCACACTTTGAAGATCAAACAACATGCGTGTCGTAAAGTTCGTCGTTTTTTCTACCCAGTCCACCCCTTTCGGTAGCATTATTTTCAACAGACATAGAGTACTCCACAAGTGAACTGCATGAATGCTGCCAATTTTCCAAAAACAGGGCGGCCATATTGGATCTGGATTTTACTTCCTGGTTCTCTTCTAATGTACTGAGCGTGTATGCTGTCTGTGAAATGCTGGTCAAGACATCCTTGCCACCCCAGGTTCTGTTGGTTTGTGGCATTGCTGCCACTACCTGAATGTGTCATTTACATGCGTCTTCTCTGAGAAAATTGTACCTGTTTTTCATGTTTGGCGAATTTCTTTGTTTTGGATTACATAATATAATTAACTTGTAACTTCTTGGGATTTTGCTCATTTCCTGTGTCTATACAGCACAGTGATCACAAAAGTCAAGTGGGGGTGTCTTTACTGCTTTTCTCAGAGGGGCCTGGATTGAAGCACTATGAAAATTCACAATGATGGCTCGCCCTTAAGAGCTAGAGCTCTGGAAATACACCATTCCCCAGGTTTCCAAACGGGTGAGCACATGGCCCATGGACCATTTCATTTGACAATGTCTCTTGCTTCTCTTGTTTGCAGTTGATTGATCCACGCTTTTGGATAGCCTACCCATGGCACTGTACACGATTTCCAGCAACAGCGACTATACTTTTGCTGTTTTGGTCACCTCAGAACCATTACATTCATACATGTACAGTCTGAGGAGTCTCACGGATTTCTGGGAGGCCCGGTTAGCCATGGCTCTCGTTGATTACATCGCTCCCATATTGTTATTCGGAGGTACCATTTTAAACATAGCAACAATCTTTACCGTCATTAGCGGACACATCGGTAACTCTTCTACTCGTATACTCTTGGTTGCGCTGGCGGTGAGTGACACTGCCACCTTAATCGTTGGGTTACTTGACTTTTGGTTGTATTATTCGTTTCGTATTGATATACAGCGTTCATCACGTTTTCTGTGCAAAGTGCATCCTTTTCTGGTTCACTTCACGAAGCAGGGAGGGTCGTGGGGCGTGTTACTGCTCACCATCGAGCGGTTTACGAGTGTGATATTCCCACTACGGGCACGATCATTAGTTACAAAGAAACGGACCTTTTTTGCACTTGTTTTCGTGTTTATTCTTTTATTCCTCTTAAACAGCCGCCTTTTGATTGCCTATCGCTTCACCGACTCCCCAGTGACTTCTTGTTCCTACACTTATGATGAAAATTCATTTTTTGTTGGGCCGTGGTATTACATCAACATGGTAGCGTATGCCGGTCTCCCCTTCTTAGTCATCTGTACCTGCAATATTTTTATTATCAGTAAGATCGTCGGTAGCAAACGGAAGCGACAAGCAATGCAGGAAAGTGACGCCAAGACAGGAAGAAAAGAGGTAAAGAGTATCACAGTAATGCTTCTGACTGTCAGCCTTGTGTTCATCATCCTAACCTTACCATTCCAAATGTATTTAATTTTAATTGAGGTAGACTACCAGTACTATGATGGAGCTCCGCCTCATACCCGGGCTCTCCTTTACATGTTCCGTTTTTCCGCACAGATTATGTCCTATTCTAATAGTGCCATTAACTTTCTTCTCTATTGTTTGAGCGGTGCTCAGTTTCGTTCGGCTTTTATTGTACAAATGAGAAGGTTCTGTTAGGCATAGGGTCAGTGGCCCACACTAAAGGCCGGCGTCAACATGTGCGTTTTACGCTGCGTGATGGGTTAAATCTTTTGTTATTTTCTGCCGCTCTGCTTCCAAACAAACGCTGCGTAAAACGCACATGTGGACGCCGGCCTTTAATTTTCCACACGGAGTTGACGGAGCCACATGTATACCACAACAACAGATCACAGGTTGGCAACTGTTCAGGTACCCATACTTGCCGAACTCCTTCCCGTAACTTTAAGGACACGCAAATCCTTTGTCAGCCTGGCAATGAACAATAGGTTGCCCGCCGATGGACAATAGTTTACACACTCCCGTAAGTTACGGGAGCTTCGTGAATAAGGTCCTGTAATGTCGACGCTCGAGGTATTCGGCTGGGATGTGCAGCAGATAGAAGCCAAGGAGGAAGCACTCTTTGGTGGCATACTGCGCTCAGGTAAAATTTGCAGACTAAATCGAGGGAAAGGCAACGAAGTGCTAAAGTCCTTTCCAGATACCTAGGCAAATCGCACTTGGCTAACCTTGTCAGTTTTGGTTAGTCTATTTACTAACAGCTTGACATGCATTATAAACTACAGCTTGTTAAGGGCGAGCCAACGTTTTGAATTTTTGAAACGTGGCCAGGCGTTGTAAATAAAAGATGTCAAAATACCATAAAAGTACAAGATATATGACGGAAATGAAGGCACCTGCGGGGTCTAGTCAAAAGGAATTGAATGAGATGTACATGTATCTTGGAACGCACTAATTAGCTAATAAGTTGAAACAAAAGACTAGTTGTCGGAAAACTTTCCCAAGAAATGGCACACTTTGAAGATCAAACAACATGCGTGTCGTAAAGTTCGTCGTTTTTTCTACCCAGTCCACCCCTTTCGGTAGCATTATTTTCAACAGAAACATAGAGTAATCCACAAGTGAACTGCACGAATGCTGCCAATTTTTCCAAAAACAGGGCGGCCATATTGGATCTGGATTTTACTTCCTGGTTAGCCCGCTTGGCCGCAAGGCCCAGCAGGGCTTAAGCTGTGGTTGGGGTCATTGAGTGGTGGTCTGTCGTGCGTCAATACGTACGTACGTACGTACGTACGAACGTCCGTAAACTTTGGTTTGTTAGCGCTCTAGCACCTTTATTTTTTGAGGAATCTTTTTGGTCTTTGGTGGGTGTATATATGGGCTTAAGATCTAGGTCGAGTTCGATTTTGAGTGCGGTGGGATTCCTACTTTGGCCTCCAGGGGGCGTTTTGTGAAAAATCTCAAAGGGCTATATTTTGATAATTGTTCGAACTATCGTGTTGAAACTTTGTACACATTTACCTCTTGGTTATAGCAACTTACAGACAGAATTTCGGTGAAATCTGATTCCTGACTTTGCCACTAGGGGGCCAAAACCCAAATCACTAAAAGTGCTATTTCTCCCTTACCAAGAGATGGATCTTTGTCAAATTTTCATCATGGGTATATCTAATGAGGATACACAAGATAATACTTGAGTTTTTAAATTTGACCTACTTTGCAAGGTCACAGGGGTCAAAGTTTGTCTGAAATTACGGAATTGGCTCTTTTTGTAATGGCTTGACCTATTTCTTTGAAACTTCGCACATGCATGTATCTACCTCTAGGCTGTAACAACTCAGAAGAATTTTCGGCAAAATCTGATTCTTGACTTTGCCACTAGGGGGCTAAAACCCAAAACATAAAGTTTGGTTTCTCCCTAACAAAGTGATGGATCTTTGTCAAATTTCTATCAACGGTAAATAGGATACATAACATAATACTGCTTCAAGCCAAGCGGGCACAGTGCCATTGGCACTATTTTCTCTTCTAATGTACTGAGCGTGTATGCCGTCTATGAAATGCTGGTCAAGACATCCTTGCCACCCCAGGTTCTATGGGTTTGTGGCATTGCACTGCCACTACCTGAATGTGTCATTTCCATGCTTCTTCTCTGAGAAAATTGTACCTGTTTTTCATGTTTGGCGAATTTCTTTGTTTTGGATTACATAATATAATTAACTTGTACATGTAATTCTTGGAATTTTGCTCATTTCCTGTGTCTATACAGCACATGATCACAATGGACCCAAACAAAAGTCAAGTGGGGGTGTCTTTACTGCTTTTCTCACAGGGGCGTGGATTGAAGCACTATGAAAATTCACAATGACGGCTCACCCTTAAAGTATTGTGCAATAGCTCGTCAAAATAATGTAACAGGGTCGTGTAACATTGCAGAGTTCAACCTAGTACCATTTTCCTTAACTATTAGTTTCTCCATCTGCGATGTACAGTGTACACTCACTCCTCATTTGAAGGAGGGTATAAAAAAATATTGAGCTTACCAGCAAAACTCTATCGTTCCGTCCGACACCAAAACTACTTTCTGCTGTCAGACTTTAAAGGGTTCATAGATCAATTAGTTTTCAGTTCCCAGGGGCGGATCCACGATTTCGGAAAAGAGGGGGCGCACTGTGCTAGAAATATTGAAATCTGTGGTGAATTTCAGTGATTTGCTCCGAATTTCATAATTTCACGGTCAATTTTGCAGATTTGTTGGCCGAAAGGGGGCGCGCCCCCGATTCCGCGCCTGGTTCCATAAATTTAGAGCTCCATGATACCTAGATCTGATATGAATATGTAGAGTTTCACAAGAAACAGCCTTTCACCAGTAGACAAAAGAACGGTGAAATTTTTCTGGTGTCGGACGGAACACTTTTTGAAACATNACATCCGGCTTTCCTCCCAATACTTCCAAGCGAGACGATAGAAGGCGCTGAGGATGTGTATACATCTTCGTTGATTTGGAATATTAACACTGAGCAAACTCCAGTATGACTGTTTTGGCATGACACGTCAGGACTTCAGTAGGGGCCTATACCGCGATGTACATGTACACAGCACGTTCCGGCTTAGGAGACCCTCGTCTCTAAAGTATTGGCTAAAGAGACGGCCGTTGGAAGCTTATTCCGTTTGATCCAAGATGCAAAAATGACATCACTTCCGAAATAAACATCACTTCCGAAACGAAATCACTTCCGAAATAAAAAGCAATCAGGGGCAATGATAATAAAACCTTGCCCGGCTTTTAGTTACTTGCTAAAGTGCCAAATTTGTGCAGACCAATGTACACAACTAGCGACCAACTATAGCTAGCAACGTTTTACGAAAAAAAGGCCCAGAGCGCGAGCATGTGCAAAATATTTTAGCGATTTCTCATTCTTCCACTTACACGTCTAGGTTTCATATTTGACAAGAGGCGGCTCGATTGTCAGCACCAAAGGACCTTCGCTGTCAGAACTTATTTTGAATGCATTGCAAAATGCATTCGGAACCAATCATGTCGCTCTATTCTCGTGATGTCACGACCGACCGGAATATTTCTTCTTAATTTGCCCCTTGAGAAAATCACGATCTTGGTCTTTGAGGTGTTAACCCGTAGTTGCCAAATTTCACAATACTCCACCAGTAAATTTAAACCCAGTTGTAAACGTTCGGGAGTGTCAGCAAGTAAAATCATATCATCCGCATAGAGAAGTACCGCCAGCTTCAAGTACAACTCTAAGCACGTAAGATATGAGCAATCTCGGTCAAGTCACTCCAAGGTAGGACTTTGATGATTTTCGGGTTACGCCACCTGGTGGCCATATTGGATGTCCGATCGGGCCGAAACTTCACAAGGTCATAAACGTTATCTGCAGGGGCCCACATAGCACATTGAAGCGCTTTGGGTGAAGGCGTTCCTGAGTTACAGCACTTTGATGATTTTTGGGTTACGCCACCTGGTGGCCATGTTTGAAGTCAAATCAGGCTGAAATTTGACGTGCATGTAAAGGTCATCAAGATGGAGGTATATATCAAATTTGAGGCCTCTGCGTCAAGCCGTTGCTGAGTAATAGCACTTACTTGATTTTCAGGTTACGCCACCTGGCGGCCATACTGGATGTCCAATCGGGCCGAAACTTGGTATTTTTAAAGGTACCCCTCCAATGCATGTTTATGCAAAATATGAAGTCGCTCGGTGAAATAATAACAAACTGTGAGAGGTTCGTCACTTTTGTCGAACTTTGACCTCTGTGACCTTGAAAAGTAGGTCAATCAAAAACTCATTACATATATCATGTATCCTCATTAGATACACCCATGATAAAAATTTGGAGATGATCCAGTAGTTCAGGAGTTATTGCACTTTTTGTGTTTTTAGTTTTGGCCACCTGGTGGTCAAGCCAACAATCGAATCGGACCGAAACTTGGTGTCATGGGTCATCTGACCTAGGGCTATGTATGTACCAAGTTTCAGATCCATAGCCCCAGCGGTTACAAAACTTGCCCTGCTAACGGAACACGACGACGACGACGGACGCTTCACCATCGTAATAGCTCACCCTGGTGAGCTAAAAATGGCAATCCTGCCCATAAATGACCATGACAGGCCAGAAGGGGTAAACAAACCTTGGGTCTAGTGCATTGTACAGACGGTAAGCACAGGAGACAACTGTACAAATGGACTGGGCCCCCTAGGGCGAGGTTAATGTTTACCCCTTCAGAGCTGTAATGGCCGACTTTCGCAGGATGTCTATTGGTATCTCAGCAGAACAGGAAACATCACTGTTAGTCCGGCAGCGAAGCCCCGTTTTTTGGCTGAACCGTGCAATATGGTCTATAGAAGATTTTTTTGTTGAATATAAGAGAGTTGAATATGTAGTTTTAGAATCTGCCTGATGACACATTGGCATCCTTGGGCAATCTTAGTTATTTCGGTTTCCATGGCAACGGGAAGTAAAAACCGTGAAATTTGTTTAATGCCGAATATTTTTTACTCAGGTGTGCCAATGTTTCAGTTTAAAGGTGGAGCCATATCTCATATTATGCCCGCTAACTTCTTGGCATGTTGCCAATAAATGAAAAGATCAAGGTCATTGGATAAGGCCAAGGTCATTTCAGAATATATAATTTTTTTTTCAACGAAAAATTAGTCCAGTAGGTGTAAGAATTAACCGGGAATAAATTGCAATTTAAGAAGGTTTTTTGCTTTTAAATCTTTTATTAGGTCACCTTGCGCATCATATCCAAAATCTGACAAAATCGGACTGCGGGAACCCACTTAATTTGCATATTCAGTTTTGTGAACTGACTTCAACGTTGGACGCCGACGGATGCAGTAACTGAGCTTTGTACAGGAAAGTGAGACCTGATGTACAGCTAACTTTGTAACGGTTGGATTTAAACCTCATAAATGTATTACCAACAGATAGAAATATGGTACCTCGGAATCAAATAAGCCTATTCTTTGGAAGTTTTAAGCAGCTACCTAATTGAAATTGACGTTTTATGCATTTTGACCCATTTTTGTGTTAATTTATATAAAAAGCGTCGTCTCTCAGTACATAAGGACTAAAAACAATTGAGAATGTGTTTGTCTGGTTCCGAG
>NMRB01000992.1:14322-28008 GCA_002633025.1 Notospermus geniculatus | reverse complement strand
TTTTTTGAAGATGGGGATTTGGCACAGTGGTGTGCACGCTTTCCCTCAATGCTGGCGGTGTTGCCTTATGTGGAGGCGTGGGTTCGAATCTCGGTGCTGACCAGCGTAGCAATCCTATCATTTCTGTTTATATCGCGACACCCGAATATTGCTAATATTCGTCTAAACCTCATGTGAGAAAGGCCTGTGGCCGCTCATGAAGGTGATAAGACGTAAAACTTCGTTAGCTGGTCTGATAAAAGGTGTCACCACTGGTCCACGCTTTCCCAGGGTATTGAGTGACACTACGCTATAGCACAGGCCCCTGGAGAACGATCAGTGAGTTTAGAATACGTATCTAACCAAACGTATCTAAAAACACAACATGTATCTAAAAACACACCACGAGCTCACAAATTCGTGAGCTCGAGGTGTGTTTTTTAAAAACTAGTATTTTTTGGTTAGATACGTGTTCTAAACTCACTGATCGTTCTCCGGGGACCTGTACTATAGCATAGTGTCACCGCGTATTAACAGACGGCGCTGTGCGCTAATCAAAACAAAGACAACTTGTGCCCGCCGGGCAATATTTTTCGCATGTCTCCCTTTAAGCACGTATGCTTCCAAATAAAGCAACATTGCTTTATATTAAGGCACAAAACAGAAGGTCGCAATATCCTCCTTATTCACAAAGTGACCAATGTGCAAATAGAAATAACATACATGTAGCATTTCATTTTCACAAAGTGAAAATTCACAAAGTGCCCAATGTGCAAATGGAAATAACATAGCATTTCATTTTCACAAAGTGAAAATTCACAAAGTGACCAATATGATCTGACCCGAATATTAGCCAGGGGCCTGTTTAATGATACCATTAACATCAATGCATTTTCCATTTGGTTAAAGGTACCATTAGCTTAAAGTCACTTTTTGAAACAGGCCCCTGGGTATTAAATTTCATCCCTTTGTATCATTCTACACGCATTTGCCCCTTACATTCACCTTCAAGAACATTGTATCCATTTATTTGTCACTTCCAGAGATAATAAAAAAATATTTGACGGCCAGTTATAAAATATTGGAAATTATTTGTCAGATAAAAAATTTCCAATATTTTATGACTGGACGTCAAATATTTTTTTATTATCGAAAATTTCAAGGCACGATTTCTCATAATGAACGATTTGTTGATTGATCACGTTGTGAAATTTGCGACGAATTGCAGTATATGTGCTTCTGATACTGTTTTGCCACTAGGTCTCAGCAATATTTGGGCATAACCCATTCGCGTCTTAATAATAAATTGTATACCATGTCTATCCGGCAACCACTGGAACTCGTCGACCTTACCTGTTCGTTCCATATATGATTTGACGTCTTGCTGAGAGAAAATAAACGGGAAGATGGCAAAATTTGCGAAGTCAACTGGTATGGAACTTTCACCGAAGTCAAGTACTGGTTTTGGATGGAAATGACGCCTGTCACTGCTAGGCTGTTTCCAAGCTCTGCCACGCTTCCTTCGACATCCATCGATGAATATATTTACTTTCCTCCTGACAAACTCAACTGTAAACAATGCAAGAAACCACTGACTCATTTTTGGTGGTTCGCCGGGAAATTTATGGCAAGCTTGTATAATGTTATTTTGATAACAGACCTTCAACTCTCGTTCTTTTCCCATAAAACTAACTGAATGCCAGTACGTCGCAATGTGGAAATACTGGGTGTCTGTGCATTTTTTATGTTGCCTAATGTACATAGCAACCGATATGTTTCGATATTTACTGAAGTTGATAGGTGGTCGGTATCCGTAGCATGCCCGAGTGTGCCTCACCCACAGAACCGTTCCATAAACTGCTGATTGTTGATACTGTCCATAACCTGCACTCAACCTAAGTTACAAACTGCAGATGGTGAAGAGAGATATACCAATGCGAAAGTCATTTTGCAAGTGGATTCTCTGGACTACCCATCCTGTTTGGCTCACCTGCAATGAGCCTCAGTGTGCAATTCCGTGTCGTACCTCCTACATATGTACGTCGCCCTTCATCGTCATGGACGGGGTGGCACATTTCTTAAAGATAATATACTACATATATCATGACTTCATTGTTTACATTCAATGTTTGTATAAAACATGGATGTTTACATTATGTTATTTTTGGCTTTTTGGACATGCCAACCAACCAAATTGAATACTTTCGGTATCAAAAGAATTTCTAGAGGGGAATGCCACCAAAAAATTACTCATACATGTGAGACAAAGAAGGACTGGACACAAACAAACAAAATGATAAACAATGATTTTCGTGGCCTGCGAAAGTACCACTGATAAATTATCTTTAAGGCGGGGGGCTACCTATGCCGACTTTATTGACGCTCTTTGAAAACAAGCGTCCTAACATATTCATGACAAAAAGTAACTAATTGATGTCAACAAAATGTTTTAGCTACAACCTTTATGCTTCCGTTCTGTGAAAGAATTGTTCATTTTGACCAATTACGATGGAGTTAATTAAGTTATAACAAGTTGTCAAAATTTGAGTTCGCAAACAATTTTGCAGACTTGGGATGCGACACATCAGTTTCCCACATAGTCTGTAACATACAGGCCTGATGCCTGCAGGGCCTAACGATCCGTTTTTTACGAAAGTACTTTCCATTTAATTGGTATAAACTATTTAATGCCAAAAAAGGCTCGATTTACAGTTTTTGAAATATTTCATATTCCCGACCAACTATCCAAAAAAGGCGATCGTGTTGCCCTAGAATGCACATATGGCAATAACATCCAAAAGAAATTTTTCAAATATATGTGTCCAAAAAAGAGAAAACTTGTTTGGGAAATTTGAAAATTTCCATACCGCTGGCAAGTTACTTCTTTGTTATGTAGATTTGCACTATTCGCGCCCTTTGAGTAAACTCTGTTCGGCCACTTGTGACCAAAGCACCAGTGACAGAGCTGAACAATACCCGCAGTGGACACAAAAGATTTAGGGTCGGCACGTACACTGAAGATTGGTTTTCGAAAACAGTATACCAGGGTGAGCGGAGTTAATCTGAATGTGAATGACTGGTCGCACAAAGGCCAGTTCCGTGGATTGCCACTAGGGAATGAGCTCAGCTATAGGTAGCCCCCCGCCTTAACTGCTTAATTTAGAAATTTGAAACTGTGCATCCTTTGTCTTTTTACGTTATTTAACATAAAGTTAGTGCTAACACCCAGTCTCGGGCGCCCAGACCCTGTATAATGCATAGCATATACGAGGGTCTGGGACAGAGCGACGATTCTGTTGTGACGGTGATTTTATTTCAACACCCGTCGCCGATTGGCTAATCTGGGACAGAGCTAGTCATTCATTCTCATCCGCCGATTCCTCCCATTTGAAAATCACAATCCGGCTGCTGATTGGGCAAGAGAAGTGATCATGTGATCTCATCATGGCGACGACCATAAAATGTCAGTTGGGATTTCTCGACGACGTCTTTCCGCACGGATACACAATTCCTGCTCAGTTTTCAGCCTGAAATTCAACTCCAGTAAGTTGTACGCTGTTTCAGATCACTTCAGCAATCGATTCATTGCCAGATTCAGACATTTTGGAAGGTTGCGAGGTGAAATATAATCCATTAATGGAAGCAACCATCTTATGTCACGTGACCTTCTACAGCATTACCCACAATGCACTGTATTACAGTGGAAATGTCGGTCTGGCCCAGACGTTCATATCACGTAGTTTGCGGAGTGTATTTGAACGGCTGGGTGCCCGAGACTAGCTAATAACACCAAGTTAGCGCTAACATGAGTTTTGTGCAACCAGGTTGATAGTCAGCGCCGCGTCGTGGATTACGGTTGCCGGTACCTCATTGGTGTCGGGTGAAGAATGGACGTTGTTTTGTCTGTTCTTGCTAGTGTAATGGGGTTCTCCATTTGGTCACATGATGACTTATAGGTTTCTTGGAACTATTCTCCGTTTTGCAATGGATTCCTGATCTTAGTTGGCCCTTTGTGGTTTGATTCCTTTTGGTACATGTACCTCGAGATAAAGCAGCCGTTCGATACTGACTCTGCGTCCGAAAGATCTGGGCGCTGTGATAAAGATATGGAGATCTACTTTGTCACAGCGACCAAGACCAAGGAGGACAACCAGAGTTACAAGTATGTTGGTCGCATTTTCTTCCGCTACTTCATCGGTGTGCCACGGGGAGAGGAGACTGAGCTGCGAGGACTTGTGAGCGGATGGCTTCAGGTAACGCACGATGGCTGCGAGGTAGTACAGCGAGGCAATAGTTAGCAAGCGTGTCAGCTGGGGGTGTGATTCCGTTCAAAGCAGCCGCAGCGCCTCTCGGGGAATATCTGATCCGATGTGACGACCCCTTCGTCATGGGTGCTCACGAAGAGATCAACTACGCCTTGACAGCCTTGGACCACCTCTCGTGCAAACTGTGAATATGACAACGAATGATACACTAGTGCCATCACCTTAATTCACACCTCCGTAGCCTGAGTCGTTTACGAAAATGTAAGGGGAAAATGGAGCATTTTTAAGATAGTTTAGTTTAGATAGGCGGTTTAGTCGTTTTTGAGAGACAGAAAGGTGGATTTTAGGCGATATTAAGTGGCCAACAAAGTAGGCCAACTGCAAACCATGTCACCTTAAAGGTAAGATGATTTTAAGTAGGTTTTAATGGTTTTGCATGCATTAGTGTGTTCTTGGGTCGAGATCGTGTCGAACATTTTTCAGGGCTTCCGAATTCGTACTTGAAATTCGAAAACTTGAAATCGAAATCGGGACATAGGCTACTCACCAACTGTGATGAAGCGGCCTAAAGAGGAGTATGCACCCTGAAGATTTCATCGAGGTAGGCCCTACAGGGATTTATACTGCAGTCATAGTGGCTGCCCAAAATGGTGTGACGATGATGAGGGCATACTCAAGTCGGGTATGCCATTATCAGGTCAATCCCACATACAGGCTGCGCAGGAAAGCAGAAGAGTGCGAACGTCAATCATGTTGGTTTGCTACGGGTCGAGCCAAACGTGGTCTGAGCGCAAGACAATAGGGAGGTTTCGCAAGCGCCCGGTTAGGCCCTACGACGACGTTTATCTATTGTGTGGGTATAGCCAAACAATAGATAAACGTCGTCGTATGGCCTAAACGGGCGCTTGCGAAACCTCCCTAAAGCCTAGCATTGTACTTGTACTGACCTGCGGAGCACCAGCCACCCTCCCAGCTCGACGGCTTTCATTCGAATGACAGCGACACCTAGGCGGTATTTGGCGTAATGGTGGTCTGAGAGAGGTGTTTGATCATGTTGATGAAGGACCTGGACGTTTGAACTTCATCTACCACAGCGCGGTAGGTTTATTTTTTATTCAGCCAAAGCCATGGAGTATAGGCCTAATGCAAACATGTCAGCTTTATGTGTCAGCGAACACTGTGATTGAGACCGTTGTTCCTTCAATGCAAAGGAACTTAACACTTCATCACGAAGATACGATTTCCCACACAAAAGGTATCCAAGTTGTGTGGGACCTGGTTACGATGTGCTGCCCTCTCCCGTAGTCATGATCCCCGTTGGAGTTCGGGATCTCGGGCGACCGTCTATCAAGTGGGTGAATATATAGGCTACAGTATGTTGCATATATGCTCCAAGCAATTAGGCTATTACATCACTTGTAAAAACTCCTTGAGGAAATACTCTACCAGAAGTTTTCATCGTCGCCATCAAATTTTGCAGAAATCAGTGCTGAAATGTATTGAAATCTGTTGAAATATAACGTAACCTACTGAATACGTAAACGGCTAAAGTTATTGTATGCATATCAGGAGCGGATTCAGGATTTGGGAAGAGTGGGCGCCTTGTGCTAGGAGCATTGAAATTTGCGCCCTCTGGATCCGCGCCAGCATATATATTTGCAATCTTGACACTAGAGGGTCTTGGGACGAGGTTCAACCAACACCCTCTAGTATCGTTTGAAGGTACCATCTTGAAAAGTAGTGCAGCGGCAGGTTAAAGCGAATCAAAAGCGAAAAAATTTGACTTAGAAATAGAATTTGAAAGGGGACGAATTTTCGGGAAAAATGTAAACAAACTTCTCCAGAATGTCAACAAACAAAATTTTCGTGCATTCTGATTGGCTGAATTTTCTGTTTACAAACACCATCCAAATGTAAACAAAACCCGCTTTTGATTCGCTTTAAGTGGAAAAATATCTACCAATTTTGATCAGGCTCCTAACGGTAACTCCATTAGGAGGAGTGATGCGGTCAAACATGGCGGCGACTGGTCGATGACAGTGTCTATTTGTGTAACGTAGTGGAGAAAATCGGCACTGTTGTAGAGTTTGATATATTTGATTATTGATTCAAGTGTGCTTCGGCTGATGCGGAGACGAACCTCCAATAGGATTTTTGTATTGTACTAAGAAGACCTAATAATAGGGATGAAGGCCTAAGTAACTGTTCGGGCTTTTTCTCTTCAAATCACAAAAGTGGTTCAGTACAGATTGATGCAGCTCCTCCGCTCATCCTTACCGTCTTTACTTCCCACTGACGCACGAGCCTCCACAACCATTGTGATCATTAAACTCAACAATAGATACAGTGACCGTGAACTTGTACTTCGATGGTTGCAACGAATTCTGAACGATCGGTTGAAGTAATAACTGCACGCCATCATTGCATCCGCTGGAACTCTTTGTTCTCGTCGTCCTAAAATGCCTCCTGATCACTTCATCTTTTTCAATTAAGATGTGGCTTCTTAGGCTAGTACATGTATTTGCCCCCTTCGTGTTCTACTGTCGCTTGGGTCTCCACAATCATTTTAATTGATGATAATGATAGAGGACGCTTTCAACTTTATTTTGTCTCGAAACGTTCCACAGTGGTAATCAACTCAGTCAGCTATCTCCAGAAATCACTACGGGGAACTCGAGTACGACACCACACAGTGCATCCCTTCAGACCAGTTAACGGTTAAGAGTGAGAATTCAGTGGTGATTCACCGAGAACAGAAGCCGTGGCCTCTCGGCCTGTCGGCAACAGGCCTGATGCCCTCACCACTGCGCCACAACAAAGGTTGCTATTTGCGATTACAGCAGGCACAATATACATGTATCACTGGGATCTGAAGCATGTGGTTCGATGGGTGGTGAAGGAATCCCAAACGAAAAGAACGACTGAGATGTGGCACGGGTATTTGCTTAACTCGCTACCTGAACCATAACGTCGTTTTTCCGTTATTATGGTCAACAGTTGAATCGGTCTCTTGCTTCAAAGGCGCAACGATTCCGGAAAAAAACAAAGGCAAAGGCAATTAAGGAAAGGTCATGTTTGAATCAATGAATGTACGGTACATGTAGTCTTTGTTGAGCACTGGTTGACACTTAATTGTCGAAAGGCAACGTTGAGACGTCGTCAATATACGAAATTTGTGTCGCCGTGTGTGTATGAACCAAACGTCTCGGCTGATCTGGTTTCAATGAAGCAAAACCACGCATCAAATAAAAAAATGGCGGCAGGTAGGCCTATATCAAGTATCATTTGGCCGGTAATGCCCCAATCACATAGTTCTCAGTACGTTCTTGAAAATTTTGCCGAACGGGCTCAAACAATCTGCGAACGGAGTGGACGTAGTTGCAACTTTTTACAGTCTTTTTACGAACTTCATGGACGGCAAGAACACTCTTAAAAAATTCTCGTCGTACTGACAAGCTGGAACTCGTCCTCAGAATATGCTTAAATTGACAGGGTCTATCTTGTCAATTGACAAGTTTTTAACTTGTCATCCTCGGAAAAGAGACATCTTATCATTGAAACAAATACATCTCGTCATTCAGGCTACAAAAAATTAAAAGTTATGCGCCAAGATATCGTTATGCGGTAGTTACAAGTACTAATTAACAGGTACATATGAAAGAAAAACTCTCCCAAATTTCAGGGCCTACGGCGAGGGATTCGAACCTACGACCTATGAAATGTATAAACTACTAGACATAACCCCTAAACCCTCCTGGCAATTGAGGCAACGATGTTGACAGCATGCTTAGAGTTCAAGAAATTGAGCGATAAATGTGAGGGAAACGCATGCGCAATAATGTCCTGCCAACTGCAACTTATCGCCATAACTAGAGACCTTGTCGACTGGATAAACTGAACTCGTCACAGAGATGTGCGACTCGCCATGACAAGTAAATTGTGTCATGAATGACGTAATTCGTCAGGCTGACTAAAGCATCTCATCCATATTCGCAGACAAGTTGCGGTGACAAGAATTTTTTAAGAGTGAATGCTCCAGAACATCGAGGCATTATTTTGCCAAGGGTTACACGTTCTAGCCCGTTTTACGATATTTTTAGGACGGGGCAGGACGTTTTGAGAACTATTTCAGTGTGACAGCCCTTTCAGATGAAGAAAACGAAAATGACGAATTGCAATGGTGATATTATGATGGAACATCATGGGTCGTAACTGGAGAGGAATATTGATGTATTCGTATCCATCAGCATAAGCGATTAGGTTTGTGACATGTAAGATCGACGAGACGTTGGCACTACTACCAGACTGGGCCGTCACGCGATACCGTGATGAAAACGTGCACGTGACTTTGTCGCGCCAAACCGCGCAATGATTGTACAAAGTACAATATTTGTTTTGGCATAAAACACCTACAATCCTGCGTGGAGGGGACGGAAAGTTCTCACCGTAAACTTATAGGCCTACAATTTTTGTCAAT
The DNA here is from genome assembly GCA_002633025.1 of Notospermus geniculatus. Lineage (NCBI taxonomy): Eukaryota > Metazoa > Nemertea > Pilidiophora > Heteronemertea > Lineidae > Notospermus > Notospermus geniculatus. The sequence goes on along the minus strand of NMRB01000992.1, from coordinate 19,287 downwards.
AAACAAGCAAGAATTCACTGTGTCATACTCACGTTTAAAGATTTTACAGGCAATTTTCGACCGAAATTTACCTCGACAGCCGTAATGGCAGGCCTGCCATACCTACCTCCATTATATGCCATTTTCGGCGCCATAAACGCGTGCAAAGCCTGAAATTCAGTTCTGGTATGTAGATAAGATGATAGAGATTGCATTTGGACAGGTCATTTCAAAATGACGCTTTTTTTAAACGATTGACGCTTTTTTGAAATTAGACGTGCTAAAGTCTCTTATCTTCGGGTGGCCTCGGTTAGCCGCGATTGTTGTTGTAATCTTCACAAGTAAACCATTGTAAAACGTTGACTTCAACTGCCCCGTGATATCACGCTGCAGCGCGACCACCATTCCCACCATGCTCGGCGAGCAGTTGTGCGGTTGCGCCACATTCGATCCACTTCCTCTTTTCACCACNCGCTAGGTGTCTCGTCTGCTCTATCAGTAGTCATCACGTGACCAATTGGCGCTCCCCATTCATTTTGCTTCATCCACCTTGTCATGGGGTACAACCTTTAGCGATCTACCTTTGATCTTGGTTGTGTCCCAGACCATGATATTTTCTTTTCTTATTCGTTGTATCCATTATTTGTTGATTGTGTTAGTCTGAATAAATATCAAATATAAAAAAAATGGATGGCGATGGATAACTCCATAATCATATAACAGGAAAACACAAAATAAACTGATAAACAAATGCTCTTCATTTTAGAGGCTGCCAGAAACATGCACGATTCCGGTAGTAGGCCTAGGCCTAGGCCTAGTCGATCAGGGATGATTGTTTGTTGGCGGATCATCTGTTAGTCTGACATGTCTGTCGTCATGACCGGGAAATTCCTGACTAGGAGTACTTTGCAAACCATTTTTTTAATCGTATTAATTTTAACCTATTTATCAAATTACGGTTTTGATTATCTAATCGTCCAGATGATGTTGTCGATGCTGAGAGAGATTTTTCTTGAGAAAATTATTTAAAAAACAACATATTTATTTATTTACCAGACATCCGGAATGCAGTATAGGGGCGCGGAATCCCCGGCGGAAGCGATATGTTGTATGCGAAAATGCATTGCATTTTCCGCTTCCGCGTTCCGCAATCCGCATTCCGCGTGTCAGCTAAACGTAGCTTTATGTTCCGCTAATTAGACGTCAAATCCTTTGCACTATTTAGAAAAATCTGCATACAACAATAAGTCCTGTCCTTCAGATTGCTGTTTTGTGTATCGTTAAATAGAAAGATCACATTACCTATAGTTTTAACGACAGGTTTATTTGTTCCAATACTTTTATTGTGATTTTGACATGCATGCATTTTAGTTTCAACAACAACCCAACCTCTTGAAAATGTACAATCAACAAATGAACAGGTTGTTGAGTATTTTCTGGTGCAGATTTGGCGCTCAATAGTACTAACGGGTTTCACTGATTTACTATTAATTTTCACTCTTCACATGCTTCAAGCACCATTAGCGCGGTGGTGGTGGGAAAATTGTGCCTTTGCCCTGCACCATGGCTCTGAGCTATTGTTAGCATTTTGACGCGGCCCTTATCACGATGGCATCATACCAGTGGTTTAAGCCTGAGGGTTGTGGAAGTGTCCTTATCAGTTTTTCTCACCCTGTTGGCCTATATCTGACGACCTTGAAATTTCATACCAGTGTATTGTATGGCAGTCAATGGGGAACCCGCCCTGCAGTTTATCCCGCCAGGTCGGCGCTGCGAGCGGTTGTACCAAAACGACGTCACTGACGTCATTTTAGGTGTTGACGTTGCGTCATGAAAAAGTGGCCTGTACATTTTTCTACAGGAAAAATGACACAAAAGACGTTGCTTTTAATATTTATCGCCATCGTATCTCTTCATTTTAAGAAAAAAGAATGAGATTTAAAGAAAATTTTATCTGCTACACGATGATGCAAGTTTCACTGTCGGGCGGCCAACAATAAAAAATAACAAGCCTGGTGGCGTTAAGGTTCACGTAGTGAAATTATCGAAAAAAATATCGCAATTGAGGGACATGGGACACCATTTTAGAAATTCTGAACTTCCAATACCCGACATGGTCCTTAGGATAGTTCATTGCTTTGCCACCAGGGAAGTTATGGCACAACGCGTAGAATCCAGGCAGTGCTCATCCAGGGGGCGATTACCTGCACTCGACGACCGGTAGCTGCTTTGTTCACCCACGTGGTGATGATCGACTCATTATTCACAGGGGAGGCAGGCAAGGCGGGTTGATTTCTAATTAGGCGTTTCATAAGAGTTATCTAAATTAATAATTCATACCTTACATCTCAAAAATCGGCTAGTTTATTGTAACCTTTCTCCCACAAAATGTATCATTTTACGTTTGCGATGTTGACTTATATCTAACAATCCTGAAACCCTACGCCTTCCAATAATAGGCTCGTCCTACCTGTGTCATTCTGCCATGTATTGGATAGCGCGAATGCACTGGGCATTAAACGCAATTTTTAGGTCAACTAACGAATATTATGGCCCCAGAAGAAATCCGAAGCAGCAAATGGATATCTACTTTTAACTTATTAAGGTTATTCACTAAAAGTTCATCTCTATCGAAGGTTATCCGATTTTATTGGCTTTCAATCTTCAGCCTAACAGTGAAAGTTTCCTGCGTGAGTGCGAAGCCCTGCTTATGATAATGTGAATAACCGCGCTATCGAAGAGTGAATCGGGCAAAACCGGTATGAAAATAATGGTCACTACGTGAACCAACATTGGAAAAAGCGACTTCGGTACAGCCGCTCCCAGCGCCACGTCGTGACGTTGGTTCCTCATAAACAACGCATGTGTGCTGTATGCTTGTCCGTGTTTGTTTTGGCCACCCTGTATGTCTGACTTCCTTGAAATTTAACACCAACCTATGGCGTGTTAAACGCATGTGTTCCAAACTTGCTTCCAGAAAACTTACCATGGACGTCCTCTCCAGATCTCACCACACTTTCCGAAATATCCGTGTGAATTTCCGATTTAATCGAGGGGTTTTAAAATGTCGCCAAAAACTGTCAAAAATGAAGGGCGAAATTGGTGTCGGTGCAACCGTGACGAGACAGGCTGCTGTATCATGGTGTAGGGAGATAACGTGGCATCTTTTTAAAAGAATGACGCAAGAACCACATAGATTGCTTATAATTTCCTGTAATTGGAATGACCTCATTAAGTCCGTGCACAAAGGGGTTTCGTCATCAGCATGATCAGCCCACATAAAGATTGCTGGTTGGGCATTCCGCAGCACGCCCGCATCAACCTCGTTCCCAGGGGTCGTTCGCTTTCTGACAATATGGCGGTCGCGTCACTAACCCCTGGACTCAGCTTTGGATTTAACGCACGTGATTGGTTGACGGCAAACCGTCAAATATATCCAAGAATATACCCAAAGAAATTTTCAAAATATTTTGGATCAAACAAGAAGGTTATCTATATCCAGGTTTGATGATTTTTTGTAAAAAGAATTTTAAAAAGCACTGGTTAGTATTTCAAATTGATTATTTTGACTCGTGCTGCCACCTATACTTAGTCCAAGATTCCTGGATTAGCAACCGAAGCTGATTCCAGGGGTTAGTGAGCGAGTGGTCCGAGGTTGTCTGAGCGAACTTTACCCCTGGGGACGAGGTTGCGCCCGCATGTCCTTTGTGCCCTCCTCCTAGGCCTATACGGGTAGAGGCATTCAAAACGCCGCGATCACTGGCGCGCGTTCGGTTGGCGGCTAAATGCACGAAGCTACTGATTGGCTAACTACTTTGGCGCCAATTCTCACCCGCACTCTAGTGACGCCTATTGGCCATCTCCTGAGAATCGCATGAACGAAGCAGTTTCGGAGTGCGGGTCATACGGGGAGCGGTTCGGAACTGTGGTGGGGTATAATGTGTATCATTAACTTTCTTCCGCACCGTCGACGCGCTATGTTTTCCCACAGGCGAAGAGATATCTCGCAAACTGCTCAAAGGTATTCCAAAAGAATTCAAACTCCTTTACCGACTTGAAACTATGTATTACTTTTTTACTTTTCACGCTGCAAAAATTAAAACCTCGGACAATTCTACTCCCCGAAAAAGGAAAAAATCCGTTGATATGGGTCATGTTTATATGAGCGACTTGGGCAGTCATTCCTAGGTATACATCCTCAAAGATAAAGTATTTCACGTGAGCTGTACTCGCCAGTAACCGTACAAGGCATTTCTTTGATAAGATGATTCCCAATCCTTGCACGTATGAAGGATATTTTTTATAGGGGTACTGTTCCATGGTCACGACCCATTTCTTGACCGTTTTCCTGAGTCCCTTCCTGGCTCTAATGGCGAGAGGGGTCACCATTGTAGCACCCCCATAAAAGAACTCCCTTTTTTCTCGCTTTATGTTGTGTATGTAATCCAAAATTCCGTGGACATTCACAAATACATCGACGTCGGTTTTTAGTATAAACTGCGCATGCGCACAGTACTTCACAACCCATCTCATTCCGGCTACAGTTTTGAGCACAAGCTTCGTATACGAGTCGGTGTAATTCAACTGTATGATATCTCCATGTTTTTTGCTCTCCTTAACTACTTCCGCTTGCGTCACGTTGTCCTTTGGCAAAGCCACAATGAATATGAACGTCACTCTCCTATTACCGGAGGTTTGAAAGAATGGTAACTTTGAGCGCCACACGCGGCGGCGCCCGAAATCATACACATCACTTTCAACCATTATAAAAAGGCTTGGATTTTTTGTAAAATGGCCTCGACATCTGTTCTCAGTGTTCAAAATAAACGCCATCGAGGATTCATTGGCGATGTTCACTCTCGGGTTTGGTATTTCTGGCGGTGTCCAAAGTTCTGGTACGACAGTTACAAGTGTGGTTGGTATGGTTGGAGCATGTGACGTCAGCACAGATGCTGTAGGCTCCACTGTGAGTCGGCTTTTTGGCGG
>NMRB01000992.1:0-14153 GCA_002633025.1 Notospermus geniculatus | reverse complement strand
AAAGAAAAATAAATTATTGAATCTTTTGGGCTCACATGCTGCAAAGCAAGAACAAGAACCAGGGCTTTAGATAATTTTTAGGGCAACGAGTATTTATACTCTTCTATCAGAATTTGAAAGAGTATTTTCACTCTTCAAAGGAGTATTCCATTAAGTATTGCAAACTGATGAATCTCGAGGAGTATTTTACTCTTTCAGTTCTGGAATGAGGGAGTATTTTAAGCAAATACATGTACTCCTCTTATCTTAAGCCCTGAAGAACATCAAACTGAACAATAACAATAGCAGATCATGCAAAATTTGTAACGGACAGAGTCACGATTTCAAGTTTCCTTACAATGAGTGCAAACAAGAAAACTTAAGGGTGCAAACAAGAAAACTTTTTAAAACAGGACAGAGAATCAAACAGTTGTAGTGCAACAAAAAAACATCCTGGTACATGTGTAAAGCACCTCATGGCAAAATGCATACTTTCTGAAAGCTGCACATACCGGTAGATTGATTCTGACTCAAACGTGTCAATGTTGCCTTTCAAGGTGAAGGTGGTGGTGGTGGTCACTGTAAACAGACTTGTTTAATACCTCACACTTGTACCAAGTTTATAATCAAAACTGCATGCAAATAGTATCGACAACAGCTACCACGACCAGCCGCGACATAGAAAGATTTCAGCGTGGCCAAAATCTTCTCCATGATTAACACACAATTTGAAAGGTACTTTGGGTCTTTAAAAATTTCATGCAATAAGCTGTAAAGCAATGCAGACTACTGTAATCATAAAGGATGTATGCATGAATTCCTGAATTAAAATGCTTCATTGTGTACTTTGAAATTTTTTTGCAATAAATGTACGTCTGCTTCTGATGTGTATACTTACAAACATGGGGTACACTTCTGACTGTCTGTCTGTAATATGTTCATATTCATGTGGCAACTGTCCTTCAGCTGGTACCGCCTTCTTCAAAAATGTGAGGGCTGGCATTTCCTCAACCAGAATTCTTTGGATAGCCCGCTTGTAACATGATCTGCAAGGATTTTTAAAATGATAAATAGCTGGAACAAAGCACGAAGTTGGTTCACCAATGATGGGAGCGTTGCTAGACTAGCAGTTGTAGAATGTGCATCCAAGCAGTGGGGATTTTTAGCATGTCTAGAGCAAGACCAGCAAAGACGGCATCCAGTCCTGATGCAGCAAATTTGGGCTAAAACACACACTTGTTTTATACCTCAAGAATTCTTCTTCCTCTGGACCAAGGAAAAACATGTCTGGGGATGGACCTCCAACTGGGGTTCCCCTTGGGACAGCATCCAGATGAGCTAGTTCCTCCTCAGTGTGTCGGTCCACAAGCACAGTCCAATGGGTATAGTGATAATCCCGGTTGCCACTACCAATTCTCACCTAAAATGTCGAAGTGTCAGTTTGAATCATTCATCTCAAATCAACACATAGTTAAGTATGTACACATACAATTACCACATTTAATAGCATATTCCCTTACCTGATGTGCAAGAATTCGACCATCAATGTTGTCCACCGTTATTTTAATCGACCTCCCACTACTCAGTGCTTTGATTACGCCAGCTCCATTCTGCTGACCTAGGCCATCAAGAAAACGTAGTTTGGATCCCTCCGGTAATGACAAGTGCAGTCTACTGAACACATTCAATAACTGCAAGAAAAGTAAAATAAAAAAAATATTCTTGAGCTTTACAGTACATAGACTAAAACATCCAAGACTTACTTAGTAAGCAGACACTTCAATTAACCAAAATAAATACAGAATTATCCATCTATTATTATTTACCTGGTTTCCTGAATGGTACCTCACCAGACAGTTTGTGAGTAGCTTCTGCAGAGCTGACAGGTGGTTGTTCCTAGCATTGAGCATCATGGAATACATAACTGCCACTGTTGCTGAACTACTGTCGATTTCCTTTTGTGTTGAGTGGTACTTGTTGCAGCATACAACGAGTATATCCAACAACTCAGGGCATCTCTGGTTCATCTCCATGATAACCTTCTCGATGAACTGGTCGTCACCATAAATATCATCCAAATTGTTGCGTAAAACTGACGGGTTAGACAAACTTCCCATAGCATCCAAAGAAGAATCAATTCGCTTCAACACAGCAAGAGTGAATGAACTTGATAAACACGGCTCATTCATCAAATCACTTGCAACTTCTGCAGCTGTCCTGCCGACACACTCACTAGCAATACCCAGAAGTCTGGATTGGTCTGTTGTTGACATACGGTGGGCAGTACCTTTTATAAGGTGCTGTGGCAGGGTATGCTGGCCCAATACCAGAGACGGGTCTTCCTTACTGTAACCATGATCTGATGACGACATTTGCTTATCCATCTCTTTCACAGTCTGAGTTTTTGTGACCACTGTATTCTCAAACTGAATCTTTCCTTTTGCAACATTCTCCTTGTCAATGTCATGGTCATGGGCCACAAAACCAGCACAATAATCTTTTCCCCTTGACTTTTTCATCTGAGGGGAAACCGAATGAAGGATAGTACGTTTTGAAAACACCAATGGCTGTGGAGTCTCAGCAGGCCTACCAGCAGAATCTGCATGCAGAAGACTTGTTTCAGACATACCAAAAAGTTGCTCCTTAGCTATGGATTCACATGAAGACCTCAACTCCCTCACTCGTTTCGTGAAGTTGATACATGAAGTGCATAACCAAACCTCCTTAATTTTTCCAAGTGGCAGACTGATGCCTAGCAGAGACACAACTTCACTGTAGATGGAATACAGTGCTGCATTCCGCCAACCACTCCGAAGATGACCTGCTTTTCTGCCACCACAAACAAGGCATTGGTGGGTTTTACCAATGGCCTGCCTCTGGGACTCGGCTGTGCTCTCTTCTGTGGTAGCATCCCACTGACCATGTTGACTGCTCATTCTGCAATGCAACATAATTTAATTAAAACAAAGGTGGGCCTCGGCCTACTTGTCACCAATCCGCCTGGGCATGTCGAATCAAAAATCATAGGCCTACATGAACAGTAGGGGGCCGAATACATGTAGGCTGAGGGCCTGCAATGCAATGCTTAGGCCTAGACATGGTGCAAAACGATGCTCCCAGGTGTAAACAAACCCGAGATTGTGCACAAATGCACTACGAGGGTGCTGTACAAATCAAAAAGGCTGTTAGTGTTTAGGCCTAGGTAGGCCTACATGTACCGGACTGGTAGGCCTACACCCCCGGCCAGGAGCTCGTTTTGCACTTGGCCTAGGCCTAGCTAGCTACCGGTAGGCCTGGTAGGCCGCCGCTAGGCCCGAGCCTAGGCCCCCCGGTACTCGGTAGGCCTAGGCTAGGCCTATGTCCACAGCACACAGCAGGAGCAGGGTTAGGGTAGGCTAGGCCTACCGGCCTCTGAAGTGTCAGCAAGTTGATCAAAACTGCATGCGCATGCATTTCAATGACTTGCATTGTTATTGTATGAATGATAAATGAACATCATGCACACGATTTAGGGGTGTTCAGTCCGTTCTTCTTAACTTGATAAGACCGTGATTGATGCACATGCATCGATCGTACATAGGCTACCATGCATACGATATGCATGCAGATCATGTCATATGTCGGGATGATGCCCATGCTCTGCTGACATGGCTGATGATAACAACACATGTAGGCTAATAACAAGATAGTCAAAGTAGGCAGTATGATTGGTAGGAAAGAAGTCAGAGAGTTAGGCGGAAAATTGCTATTGTTGTGATGCATAAATGCATCACTATGAGAAATCCCCCGCGTAAAAGGTTTTGTGTTTGTTTAGGCCTAAGTGGGCCCAGGAGTGGGCCTGTAGGGCAAGTGTGTAAGAAGGAGACAGAGGGACTGCAGTTGAAATTGAGAATATCCTGAAGTGTTCTTGGTTTCTTCTTGATGGCACTGGCACAAAATCATCAGGGCCGTATCTAGCATAGGGACAGGGGGGCAAATGCCCCCCCCCCGCCCAGTTGTTTAAAAAAAAAAATTTTCAGCAAAATCAAATGGGATAAAAGATCATTATTATTCGTGTCTCAGAGCACAGGAAATTGACTTCAAATCGCATCTCAGAGCTTCTAATTTTCAAAATTTTTCTGGGGGAGACCCCAGACCCCCCCACAAAACCGGCCCCACCGGTGCTCGAAGGCAAAGCCCATGTCCGTTGAGCACATCTGCTTAAAATGCCCCCCTAGCGAAAAAAAGCTAGCTACGGCCCTGATCATGCAAGTCATATATATGCAAAAATATCAAAATACTAGTAAATCACTTTTAATTGAAAATAAAATGACTGTTGAGCAGCTGAATGAGAAGTCTCAAATTATGCATGATAAACACACTGTGAGCACTGACTGTCATGCCATGGATGATTATGTATAGGTTGCAGAAGCACAGTTGGCTGTAATATAATAGGGTATTCAAAAGTGGTCCTAAACCGCCAAGCAAAAGTTGGCACCCGATCATTTTCACCGCCCACGAAAATGGAACTTCCGATTTCCGCTCCTGGCTTCTGAGCATGCGCAGTACGCTACCTTCGCTGAGTTTGTCAACGCTGAGATGGTCGTGCAAACCGCAACAGACAGGATGCCGAAGCGAGAAGTGAAAGAAGGGAAAGGGCGGCCTAAAAAGGTAGCAAATGCCGACCAGCGGCTGTGGACTGTCCAGAAACATTATCGAAGTGGCTCATAATAAAGAAAGAACTCAGTTTTAAGACGATGAGGAGGTTGTTTGTGTGTATGGCATCATTAACATAATGCCGGACTGCGGAACTCGCCGCCGTGCCGGTGTAACGTCAGTGAATTCTGTGGTTTCTTTTGAGAAAAGACCAACTTGCCTGGCATACATGCATGTACCGGCCGACACCGTCATCAATGGTGTCACTCGTGTCGGATTGAACACTCTTAGGCGTGAATATATCCGCTAAAACTCCCCGGAATCGAGGAGAAATCTCGACTCGGTGAACTGGTTGCATCCATGTTGCTTTGACAATCAGCTGTCACACAGCTGTCAATTATCAGAACTTGCCCAATCAGTGATCGCGTAGTAAATTCCATAGTAATCACGTGACGTGATGATTGACAGGCGTTCATTCAACCTGGCGTAGCGCGGGAAAATGAAAACGAGGCTGTCTCGCTCGCCCCGGCGGTTTAGGACCACTTTAAAAAGTCTCAGAGGAATACACAGATTACAAAACATTGAAAACTGATGTATACTGACTGAAAACTAATGACATCCTCATACATTGAGTAGTTAGGCCTAGTGTGAACAATAAAAATAAACTGCGCAGTCAGAAATAGAAGCTTGGAGTAGTCTTCTGCAATAGTGATTTTTAATATCGGTGAAAAAGCATCGGATAGTTTCGTTTGCTTTACAGGAATGCGCGAGACTACAGTGCGGACACTGGTCCCCTGCCTGCGGAGCGCCTACAGGAGAGAGGATCAGTCGAAGCAGGTGGTGGAGTCAGTGATGTGTTCATTTGGAAAGTTAGTTATCCAATGATGTCATTAACGTTTAATTCCAACTGAGACGTTTATCTCGCATACTACTCTCCTCGAATTTTAACTGTGTACTAACAAACTTTCAAGGTTTTTTATGGTTGTAAGTTCAAGAGAATAGATGAAGGGGTAAAAAAATGCGAATCGGCGGGATTCATGCAGAGCTGGCGGACCATGTTCCTGATCGACCTTAAAAACTCCCCGCGCTGAGGCGCGGGGGGAAAAGGCCTAGGCCTATTGGTACTTTTCAGACACCTCGTTTCAGCACTACTCACCCGAAATCCACAACCGCACGACAACTCAACACTATTCTTTTGGGAAAAAACTGACATGAACTGGGGGATCAATCGCCATCTTGAAAATGCAAAAGTAGTCCCAGTATTTCCCATGATGCCTTGAGCGCGCGGTGACAGATCGGTGCGAGGTACGATGCGCCATCTGTCGTGACAATGTGCTCATGTTAAACAAGGAACACTTTTACACAATGAATGCGTGCAGTGCGCGCGACTACATCCTGCACTGCAAATGGCGGACTGCCAAAAATGTGGCATTGTGTGGCCGCTCTTTGGCATAAAACCGAATTTATTTCCACAGATATAGCCAAATATTCGAAATGGTGGTCGTCACCTTACAGATCAGGGCTGGAGGCAATGTTCCAAAGCGGTGGTTTGGGTGTAGTGTGCCCGGAGAGGCAAAACTTTGTGATGTTTTTGCAAGTTTTGCCAGCGGTGAGTTGGACGGCGTACCTGTGTGTGACAAGTACAACACAATGTGTTGTGCATTGTGCAGTGGGGAGGTCCCCGATCGATGCCAAAATTCCAGTGCAGACACTTTTGTCCGTTACAGAGGTGATTGAAGTGTATGGAAGATTTATTGAGTTTGTTGTTCGTGAGACTGAGAGGCCAAATTGTTTTGACATTGACTCAAGTACGATGCCAAGTGATCGTGACCATTGTGATGATGGTAGGCCAATGTTGACGTCCATTCTGATGCAGTCTGCAAAGTGTTTTCAACATTTGCCACCCAAGTTTAAAGTGATGAAAGAAGTGGAAAGGTGAAATTAAAGAATGACCTGATCGAATTCTTAAGGAAAAACAAAGTTGGCTGGTCTCCTGATAGTGCTGATGGTTTGGGGAAGTGCTTTGTGACAACATTGGCCGAGTGCCTTTGGTACATTGATGGTGCTCATGATGCACTCCAGAATCGATCATGTGGTGTCCCGGCAGAACTGGCAGCATTCAATGATTACAATAGGCCAGACAAGTTTAAGAAGAAGAAACGTTCTGCAACACAGCTTGAACGGTCTCGAGTTGAGGAGTATTCGGTGTCTCTTTTGAACTTGACTTAGATGTCATACATGAGGTCTGATGCGTGGAAAGGAACGATGGCAGTTGTACTCACTCTGGCCACAAACCTGAGAAAACATGCCTCCTATCTTGAACAACAGGCAGAGAGTGTTGCTTCAAATCACAAGAAAATGTTCTTTGGCAAGGAAGAGAACCCATTCAAAGTCTGTGGGGCAAAGGTTACCACCAAGCCAACCTTGGTTGCACGGTATAAAACTCTCCGAGAAAGTCTTCTAGCACCAGAGGACTACAAGTACCTATCCATCGGCGATTTCTGCCCAGTAGAACCGTGGAGAAAATACGAGTACATCAAGTCACTGATTTTGCCGACAAGTACTTGCAGGCAGACTCTTGTTTTCATCTGGAAGGTCCCAGAAACAGAGCAAATGGATTCAATTCTGAACAAGTGCACAGCCCTCAGGGCCAAGATTCAGGAACAGATTCCACTTTTTCATACTCGTGCCATGAGAAGAGAATTCATCCAGTCATTTGGGCGAGTGGCAGGCTGCAAGAGTGGCATTCTCCGAGAAGCGTACAGACGACTCACCGGCGATAAAAGTGCAGCTGCCAACGCAACTGAAGAAGAGATTGACAAGAGAATCAGATAATGCTTAGATATGGAGGTATGTTTAATAAAAGCTTCAGAATGTTTCTGTTCAAATATGCTTTCTTTTCAGGTATTTCACTGGACGGCTGAAATTGAAAGGGGCTGTATACTTAAGGTTGAATTGTCCCAAATAAATTTTTGATTATTTATAATAAAGTGACAAAACCCATTTTCACAGGGTGATTAGTTAAGAGGTTAAACTAGATTATAAGAATGAAAAATTGGCTAATTTCCCGTTATTTCAACTGAAACAAAAGACCTTTGCAAAATGTCATTAAAGTAGTAGAAATACACAAGTCCTTAAAATGCCGTTTACAACACATGTTGAATACATTGTATACTTCGTATTTATAAGGTTACATTTGTTTATATCCTTTGCCTTTCATGAAAATAATGAGAAATAACACCACTATCCTCTCAACTTTGGCAATTTGTTCAACTCTAGCAGTGGGGCATCATACAACAGCCTTTCATGGCTATGGCTTGAGGGCAACATACCAAACATGAAAACCTACACAAGTCAGTGGAAAATAAAATCCATGTCGCAGTTACCTAATGATGTTAGGGTAACTTGGTTTACTTTCCATGAAACAAATCCAAGGTTGTGCTCAGTCAACTGGTGAATACTGTGGTTTGTGGTCCAATCATTGTGTTTATATGGTGTCTGTTGCACAGGCCTGACATTCTGCCCTTGTTGAAGTAAGGTTGACTTCGACTGTAGTATGCCTCACACCTGACTGCCTGTTCATAACAAGCCATATACATGAAAGGCTGTTCTGTGATGCCCCCACTGCTAGAGGTTGAACAAATTGCCAAAGTTGAGAGGATATTGGTGTTATTTGTCATTATTTTCATGAAAGGCAAAGGTTATAAACAAATGTAACCTTATAAATACAAAGTATACAATGTATTTAACATGTGTTGTACATGTAAATGGCATTTTAAGGACTTGTGTATTTCTACTACTTTAATGACATTTTGCAAAGGTCTTTTGTTTCAGTTGAAATAACGGGAAATTCGCCAATTTTTCATTCTTATAATCTAGTTTAACCTCTTAACTAATCACCCTGTGAAAATGGGTTTTGTCACTTAATTATAAATAATCAAAAATTTATTTGGGACAATTCAACCTTAAGTATAAAGCCCCTTTATGGTGCAAGCCAGGCAGTTTCGTCAAACACACGTGGATTGTCACTATGCCTCAGTCCTTTTCAGATACGAGAAGGAACTTGCAATCAGGTACCGTCGCCATGTAAATTTCATATGCATGGATGACAAGCACACGTGTAAAGTTGGGGAGCCAGGACATCCAGTGGCAGCCATTGAAAGAGGAAAACGTGTCATAGTTGGCGTGAACCAAACCATGGAAGTATCGGACCACGATTTCACAAGGATTTCTATAACCCCCAGTGTAACCTTTGACATAGATATCCCGGAATCCGTTGAGGAATCTTTCTACAGGGGCCAGTGTCACATCGGGGTGAAGGAGAATTGTTTTGAACCGTCATCACCACTACGTCATATGACTGAACTATCGCGTATATTGTCTAATCAAGGTGAAAACCGTGAAATCTTGCTCTTGTATACTGATGGTGGCCCTGACCACAGGGTCACATACCTCTCTGTCACAAAGCAGAGTGTGTATTGTTCAAAAACTGCAGTGTGAGACCGACCCTAAATTGGGTGCCTACTGTTTAGTGAGACCACTGTTGGGCGTGGGCCTTTTAGGCTTGATCATGTGAGTAAGGTTAGTCATGTGAATCTAGGGTTTGTGTGATCAGTTGTGTAAAGTGGACAGGAGAGTGAAGTTGTCTTGGTCTGTCTTGGAGTTCATGCTTGTGTTTCTTGAGGTTTGGGGTAAGTTTGTCATTTCTTGTGTTCTGTATTTGCCAAGGCATTCTATTTGAGGAGGTTAATGTTGGATATTCTGTCAGATATTGAAGAGTATTGATTAGGCTTTAGTTATCACCCAGGAAGGGGTACATTGAGTGAGTTATGTGCAGTTAGTGAGTTGTGGCCGGCCAGTATGTTTCCAAACTACATGAATGGTGTTTTGAGGTTAGCTTGAGGAGCATAAGTGTTGAGTTGGGTTTAGTTGGTGTTGAATGTTTTATTTCGGTTTTAGCAAAAATAGTTGGTTTTAGTTAACAGTGAGAGACATCTGGTGGCAACAAAGGAAGTGTCTCCCTCAGTAAGCTCATCGTTCGCAGTTAAACCTTTATGGTTGATTCCTTTATGGTACAACTAGTCGCTAGAAAGTTGAACATGTGCAACTCGCGGCGACTGGCAAAATCTCAGTTCCAGCGACTTGCAAGAGTGCGTAGGCCTACATCGACCGTTTCTGGCTACTGATCAGTCGCCTCCAGTTCCAGCTATCCTCCCAGTCGCCAGTAGCTCAGTGGAGACTAGGCCTAATTGCACATGTATCCACTCGCAAGTGTGATGTACGCCTGGCCTAAAGTGAGACATCCGAAAGATATTACCCGGCGGGCACTATTTGTTTTTGTTTTGGTAAGCGAAGTGTCACCGTTGATTAACAGACGGCGCTGTGTGTTAATCAAACGTATCTAAAAAACACACCCCGAGCTCACGAATTCGTGAGGTCGGGGTGTGTTATTTACAAACTAGCGTTTTTTGGTCAGATTCGTGTTCTTAGCTCACTGATAGCTCTCCAGGGGCCTGTACCATTATGCACAGCGCCTCTGTTAATCAACGGTGACACTACGCTAATCAAAACAAAAACAAAGAGTGTCAGCCTGGCAATATCTTTCGGATGTCTCCCTTTAAAGATAATGTATCACGGGTATTTTCACGGGCCACGAAAATCATTGTTTATTTACATTTTGTTTGTTTATGTCCAGTGTTTTATTGTCTTATGAGTAATTTGTTGGTGGCGTGCCCCTTTTAAAAAAAATTGACACCAGAAGTACATGTATTCAATTTGCTGGGTTGGCATGTCCCAAAAAGTCCAAATAACATGATGTAAACATCCATGTTTACAAACTATTGAATGTAAACAATGAAGTCGTGATACATTGTCTTTAAGACGCAGTCAAGCAGTGGAATTCCACTCGGAATAATCTTTAGATGTACGTCATCGAAGCCGATTTTGACCTCTCCGATCGGGATATCTCTCAATTTCGGACCAAAGGTGTCATTAATTGAAAGATTCCCTTGTACTCCACTGAGACATGCTGCCTTCAGATCTTATATACGATTTCAATACCACGGTGGTTGGTACGAGTGAACAAACAGGTACCCCTACTGTACAGGGGTCAAGTTACTGGGCAGGAATACTTGTTACAATAAGTGCTGCAATCGAATTTTACTTCCAAATTGCTTCTCATA
Source organism: Notospermus geniculatus (assembly GCA_002633025.1). Lineage (NCBI taxonomy): Eukaryota > Metazoa > Nemertea > Pilidiophora > Heteronemertea > Lineidae > Notospermus > Notospermus geniculatus. The sequence continues at coordinate 3,357 of NMRB01000992.1, read as the reverse complement.
ATGACAGCACTGCAGCGGACAATTATTTCTATTAAAAAGACACAACTCCGAAATTTCATCGGATTTAAATGGATATGTACAAAAATGTATACAATATCTTTTCTGGTTATACTATACAGCAGTTGTGTCCATACTAATCTTGCAGTTAATGCCAATGGAGCGTCTTTTTGCCATGCTATATCCTTTTAAAGCAAAAGTATGGTGCACAGTTCAGAAGGCCAAAAAAATTGTCATAAGCATTTTCGTTATTCCAGTAGTTATTATGTTACCCTTGTATTTTTTTCTCGAGAAACAAGACAAAGTCATAGGTTGGATTTGCCCATATCAATTCCCTGGTGACCTGTCCCGTATTCACGATAATGTTCTCACCGCCATCAGAACATATATCCCATTATCGTGTATATCTTTGTGTAATATAGGTATCATTGTTCTCTTAAAATATAGAGACCGTAGGAGAAAAAATATAACGAGTTTGTGTAAAAATTCTGTGAACAATCAAATGATTTTCATGTTATTAATTGTTTCATTCACATTTATTATACTGAAACTGCCAACTGAAGTTCGTTTACTGATATGGAGTATATTCTTTGATACCTACGCAGATCGTATGATCACCCCAAACGTCGTTGCCTTACAAAGGTTCAGCGTGACCATTACATTAAATTTAGGAATTTGCTTCTTTGCATTTAACACATATATTTACATTCTATCAATTAAGAGGTTCAGACAGGATGCAAGATATCTTTGCTGTTTAATATACAAACGGAGCAGGTGATTCGACCATGACTCCCGCATGCATATGACTGCCACGGACAAATATTTGAAATGACACAGAAATTTCCTTTATAGTTTCTTGCCGCCGCTCGTCTACACCGTGGAGAATCGGCAGCCGCCTTTCCGAGTATTTCGTTCTGGCAGCAACCCTCTCCGAGTGGCATGTTACACCTCACCGAGTAAAAATGGCGGATGTTGCTGAAACGCCGACAAAACTGGTGGTTTTATAACTCCTACCTCAGAGTAAGTCTTTTATGATCCCGTCGAGGCTATTTTAATTTGTATACTCCATCGTTCGGTAGAAAGTTTATCAGGGTTTTAGCTTGCAATAGGCTGTATGAAGTGAAACTGTTGGGAAGGTTGTCGACCTGCGTAAAGTCCACTGTGCCAGTCGCTTCGTCCTCGGACGAACATGCCTCTTTTAACCGGGTGATCCACTGTTGCGATCTTGGCTTGAGACGGGGTTNATTAAGTTTTGGTCTTAATCTTGGAAGAGACAAGGCGTCTGCGAGATAAAAAGGCTAATAGTTGACTAAAATAGGCCTTTTGGTCCGAGGATGATGTGATTGACACAGCACAGGCCAGTGGATTTTACGCAGATCGGCAAGCATCCCAACAATTTTACTTCATACAGCCGATTGCAAGCTAAAACCCTGATAAACTTTCTACCGAACGATGGAGTATACAAATTAGAATAGCCTCCACGGGATCATACTCTCAGGTAGTTATAAAACCACCAATTTTGTCGGCGTTTTCTGTCTCATCAGCGACATCCGCCATTTTTACTCGGTGAGGTGTAAAATAAGACTCGGAGAGGGTTGCTGCCGGAACGAAATACTCGGAAAGGCGTCTGCCGATTCTCCACGGTGGTCTAATGCTCCGTTGAACGTGCCTCGTACTTTTCTCGGTAACGTATTTTAAGAGTATAGCTAGCTTGGGTCAACTGTGAGCTTGCGTTTTCTACTCACAGTACCCGAAGACGTAGAGGGTTGAGCCATTGCCTCAGGCCTGTGAAGTAACTTTATCAGTGGAACACAAGCTCTTTTATGGGAAAAAAATTACGTAACACCCTTTGACCAGCTACAGGTGGACGTTAAATTGGAAAAAAGAAAAAGAGTATCAGCACGGTTATCGAACTTAGAGCATTCCATGCAGTTGACCTCTGCCGTTATGCTACACCACGGCGGTTGATGTCGGCGTTGGTTTTCAACCACATTTCAGACATGAATGAATTGAATCGCATTAGAATAAAAGGCATTCATCACTGAACGGACTTTGTTATCAGGGGATCAACAACTACTTCACTGCTGTGACAGGTGATATAGTCCTATAGGGAATATAGTCCCCTGTCACCTCTTATGAAGGCTAGGAACAGTCGTCCGGTCAGGACATTTATCCCTAGGGACAGGGGTCCGGACCCCTGGCGGACTATATCGCCTGTCACACCGGATCACTCGCTACTACAACTTCTGGATCTCATCGTTGCCGTATTTGAAATTGCTAGCGTTAATGATGATATGAAGGTTTTATTTCCGAAATCTTGATGAAGTCTTCCTCTTGGGAAACCACCTCCTTCAGTTCTGAAACTCTTCGAGACTTTCAGTTTAGTTTGACTCAATAAGCCCTGTTACACTACATAAAAAACCCGTGTCGAACCCGGGTTTTTTCTGTCCACACCTGTTAAAAACGCGGTATAATAATCCCCTCCGAAACGGTTTTTGGAGGGCTTAATTTAGGTCCCCGTCACAAAATTTGAGTAGTGTTGACGGGCACCGGGCCTCAGGACGGATTTTTCAGAGCCGGTGTAACGTTTTTGAGCATTCCCCATCTGCGAGTGTTCCCATGCTATTGTCTGACGGAATAAGCCGCGACTCGACAATGGAGGACACACAGAGAAACGTGTCGATCTATCTGCCTGTGTTTCCAGAACAATAGGGGGAACACTGACACACGGAAACACTGAAAAACTTTACACCTGGCTAGACCAGGGTGTCAAAAAACCCGGGGATTTCTATGTAGTGTAACCACGGCTTATGATTGCATGGGGAAACCGAGAATGGATTATCTGTTAATGTCGATTTGTTATTGTGGTTTTGAATTCGATCTTGCTGGCTCAGTGTGTACATTTCCTTGTACATTGGACGATAGAACAGATCATTGTTCTCTTAAAATGCCCATGTCGAATTAGCGGAACCAGCGGAAACAACGGAACCAGCGGAACTTGAAGGAAAAACAATGTTCTTTTTTAAATAATAACTGCACTGTTCAAATCGAATTGTTAGGCGCTGAAAAAACTAGGTCTACGGTAGGCCCACCGGTAGCCTAGCCTAGACCTAGCATGCCTAGGGCCTACATTTAGGTCTCAATCCGCACATCATGAGTGCAGCCGCGTGTTGCTTAGCAACACCGAGTCAGGTGTTGCTAATTCGACATGGCCTCTTAAAATACAGAGACAGAAGCAAAAAAATATGACGAGTTTGTGTAAACATCTGGGGCCTTATTCACAAAAGCTACTTAGCGCTACGGTCGACCGCAAGTCTTTCTAAGGTCGACCGTAACTTTTTTGGCGCTATTCACGAAGCT
>NMRB01000991.1:227551-242250 GCA_002633025.1 Notospermus geniculatus | reverse complement strand
AGATGGCGCGTATTGTTATACAGCCGAGCCGGACTCCCGACAAATCCCGAAGTACCCGAGGGAGGCCGGGCGAGGCCGAGCCGAATGGGTAAGGCCAATTAAGGGGTACAGGCAATTGGCAGACATTGTGGGATTTACGGATGGACGGTTTACGTTCAGTGCATTCGTGACATAGAGTTTGCATTTGTGCAGCGTTCCCTATCAGAAATGCCCCTGCTGTCGGCAGTTAAACACGTTGGCGAGTATTTTAGAATGCAACTTCATGCAACTTGTTGCATAAACCTGATGAGACCAAAAATTTCATCAAAGTTGCATGTGTAAACGGGCATGCAACTTGTTGCAACTACCTACTGCAACTTGTTGCAAATTTAGGATCCATATCCTATTTTCTGGTGAAGTTGCAACAAGTTGCACGTCGCTGGCCAATGAGAATACAGCAAAAAATCATGTGACGTCTACTTTAACCAAAATGGCTGCCGAACAAAGGATTCCCGCCAAAATTCCTGCAACTTGTTGCGAACTTCTGCAACTTATCGCGCTGGATGTTGCAATGTGTAAACGTCACAGGTAGACTGCAACAAGGTTGCAGGTTGCAGCAACTTAACTTGGTGCAACCTAGTGTAAAGCTCCCTTTAGGCACGTGGGTTAGGGTCGACTGCTACTTGTAGGTAAGGGAGCTTGTCCAAATTATTTGTGGCGAATTTTGGCGATTTGGGGGCGATTTAAAAAAATCGCCCCAAATGGCCAAGCATTCGCACAAAGTCGCCGGAAACTCTCCCAAAAATCCCCCGAAACTTCGCCCACAATTCGCCCGAAAGTCACCACAATGTTCGTTTTAAACTCGCCACCGCTTCGACCTCGCAGGAAAAGGCGCTCTGATTCTTCTTTGGAGATTGTTCTTCCCGCATGACATGGAGCCATGCTGTAGTCGAGAGAAGAGACGCCGGGTGCTGGTTTTTCGCAAAGGTATGTGACAAAATAACAAGTCGTCATCAGGCCTGCCCATCAAATAATATATAAAGGCCTAACTACTTGGAAACCTACCAGAATTAGGCCTACAACTGACACCAAATTTAAGCTGCTTTTCATAAATCCGCATCAACAGCTGATCAGGGCTAGGTCCACAATTAAATTTTCTGTACACGTCCTGTACATCGACTGTACATACATTTTGCCAAATAATTCAAAAACTGCAAATAGGAGCTACTTCAAATTTTCACAGGCTCGAGAGGCATTTGTTGAGAATGTCATATTTGAGTTTCATTAAATTCCAATGATTGTAACTCTTTTTATTGGCAATTTTCTCGGACAATGTAAATATCATACGAAATCGCCGCCATTTCATCACAGCCCTGAAACTAGTATCCTTACACCCCTGCCGGGAACGGTAAATATCAGGCGAAAATAAAACGGGCCTAGTATGTTTTAGACTACTATAATCCGATCTAAAGGAGCCAATTCTGAATAACCTATCCCAAATTATGTCTTGATTTGATAGCCCACATTTACATGTTACAGGGTATTTTTATTGTCCCATGGTCCCACTGTACAGTTTTTCCTGGACCTAGCCCATCAAACCCATGAAACAGTGTTTTGTTTAGTTTGTTTTTGTTTCACAGACAGGAGCGTTGGATCGGTATCCTACTCCGCCACTTTGCCCTTCCTCCAGCGGTACACTTCAGTAGCGATCATAGCGGCTGATTGCTTGAACTATCCCATCTGCATGATATTCAAATTGGGTTGTGAGTGACAGCCAGTATGGTCAAGATGAACACCGATATTCCGTCGACAAGTGAGCTGCGCGTAAACGATAAAATCTGAACAATGCCGCGCCAGAAAGTAATGAAATACAGGTGAACAAAAGTTTACTAACGATCTTGTGCTCACATGAAAAGTTTGTCGCTTTTCGATAAATGATTCCAGAAATGCACTATTCTGGCGAGGTGAAAAACTTTTTGCACATCGGTATCAAAATGGCCGACCATTGACTTGAATAGATCGAGGATTGAAGGCGAAGGTCGAACATGGTTCACTTGAGGATCGGAAGTATGTTATGTGATTACAAGTTCTTGGTCTGTACTATGTAGCTTCTAGGCCCCTCTCCGACCGAGATCTTGCCGTAGCCAATATTTATTGAGGCAGAAAATGATCTTTCACATGGCTTATGCAACAAACAACTCGACAATATTCTTCGGGAGGCCGCAGAGTCAAGCCTTCCGCTAAAACCTCGCCGCACGTTCGCCAGAAAACCGCCTCAATTCGCCAAAAATCGCCACCAATGAGGAACCCGCGTGCCGTTTATCCCGGCGCTGCGAGCGATGCGACCGAAGCGTCGTCATTGACGTCGTTTTATGTGTTGACGGTGCGTCATGAAAAAATCAGCTGTCACACATTTTTCTACAGGAAAAATGAGATACAGACGCTGCCATTATCACCATCGTATCTCTTCATTCTAAGGGAAAAAGCAATGAAATTAGAGAAATTTTCATCTGCGACAAGGTGGTGTAAATTTTAATGTCAGGCGACCGAAACATAGGGTTGATTTAATGTCAGGCGACCGAAACATAGGGTTGATTTCACGCCAGAAGTTAATGGAAATCACTGGAAATCATGTCATATCAAGAACTTTCCATTCAAATGTCCCATTTGGCGACAGAGCTAAACATAGCGTTCTGGTGCTTTTTAAAGAATCGCGACGTCACACACACGACAGTGGCTAGTCCATTTCCACGCAGAAGAAACAAGACCTCAGCAACCGCTGGCATTTTACATTGTTATGAAAATTAATAGGAGAAAGTGCATGAATAGCGGTAACGCATTCCAATGTAACTGACACAGAATTCGCCTGTTGTGGAATTCCTCGGTGAGTTCGCGCATGCGCAAAGTCCTCAACATGATAAACATGTCAAAATGTTTAAACAAAGAAGGCAGTCGATTTGATTGACCGATCACAACAGGGATAAGCTCATTTGCTTTTCGAATATCACACCTTATGGATGGCGTTTTTACCGGTTACATTTCTATCATAGGAAACATGTAGCAGGCTGATATTGTTGGGAAACCCCTGTCCTGAGGAGCGGATTGACCGCTATTTCCATTTATTTCTGTGGTGTTTTCGCAACAAATCTCTTCATTGGCAGGAAAACCTTTCAGAGCTCGGCCTTCTGTGACGGCCCACGGAATTCTAAAGACTCTTTGTGACAGATTGGGAATTTTACCCATCGTTTTCATGCAGCGAGTTTTCCTTCAAGGAGCATTTTATGCGCAAAATCGGGCGTAAAATTCAGTTAATGCATTGGGAGCAGCGCCGCCTGTCGTCGATTTGGCGCAAATGAGACAAATTTCTTGATATGAAAAAAGAAACTTCGGTCGCATCGCTCGAAGCCCCCTCGTGACGTTAGTTCATCCGGTTCCCCATTCGTCAGTAAATGGCCGAAAAATCGCCCCCAAACCGCCACAAAATAGCCGGAAATTCGCCGCTATATCTCCGTAAAATCGCTGAAAAATACTCCGGAAAATCGCCAAGGGGAGAAGGCGATTTTCCAGCGGTTTTTGTTTCCGGTTTTTGCGCGATATTTCGGCGATTAATTTGGACAAGGTCCCAAACTAACATCCACTTGTACTGTGTGGAGTCAGCAGTGAAATTTCGTTCAACCAAAACCGTGCAACTGCCGCAGCTGAAAAATGCACGGGTTCCCGCACCAGACGGGGTTCTGACCAAACAAGAAAATGTTGCTTTTCTCTACGATTAGGAGTACCGGTGTAACGTAATTCACTGCCCCATAAATCAGTGCCCTACCCTATTGTGTAGGACGGAATAAAGGCCCGTTTCCACTAGAGCGTTTTTGCGCGGCGCACGACGCCGCGTTTTTGCGAGCGGAAATCCGCCGAGAATGCTGTAATGGATATCTCTTTATCCCTTTCCACTTGAGCGGGACGGTGAAAACGGTCGAATATTGCGCAACGGATACCGCCGGCGGACAAAAGCCGATTGCTCGAATAGCATTCAAAGCGTATTCCGCGGCGTACTTCTGTACATTCCGAGCTGTATATTCAGTTGTTCCGCATCGATGAAACGCCATAATGGAAACCCCTCCAGGAAATGACCACCGCCGCGATATCCGTCGCGCAAAAACGCGTCGTTTTTCCGCTAGCGAAAAAACGCTCTAGTGGAAACGAGCCTTTAGCCGCACGAGGAGGAAAACCAATATTGAGGATACAATAGAACCTATTGTAACCCGGGCGCTGGTTTACAGGTACATTCATTTACACTACACTGGCACAATTTGTATTCCGTATTTCATTTTTCCGTCAGGGCCGACGCTATAGCATTATTGGCCCTGGTAATTGCGGAGGAGGCCATCGCAAGCTGCTCACACGATTTTCACATCTTAAGGTGGGAAAACGCACAAGCTCGATTAGGGCCTTTCAGCAAAGCTCCGTATCGTCGATCCCGGGCGTATCACGTATGACGTATGCATTTTAATAGAAAATGCATTAGCTCGATACGCCATACGTGACACGGATCGACGATACGGAGCGTTGCTGAAAGTTCCTACTGAAAGTCCCTGCTAGGGACATTCCGCAAGGCTCCGTATCGTGGGAAAACGCAGAAGCTCGTGTAAAATGCCTTATGCTATGTTCACACTAGAGCGCGGTCCGTAAAGGCCCGTTTCCACTAGAGCGTTTTTTCGCTCGCGGAAATGCGACGCGTTTTTGCGCGACGGATATCGCGGCGGTGGTCATTTTCTGGAGGGGTTTCCATTAGGGCGTTTCATACACCATACACCGTGCACCGAATACAGCTCGGAATGTACAGAAGTACGTCAGGGAATACGCTTTGAATGCTATTCGAGCAATCGGCTTTTGTCCGCCGGCGGTCTCCGTTGCGCAATTTTCGATCGTTTTCACCGTCCCGCTCAAGTGGAAAGGGATAAAGGGATATCCATTACAGCATTCTCAGCGGATTTCCGCTCGCAAAAACGCTGCGTCATGCGCCGCGCAAAAACGCTCTAGTGGAAACGGGCCTTTACGAACGTCACGATTGGCCATTCGTAGCTGATCGTGGAATGTTTGTTTAATTCTCTGAAGTTTCACGTTTGGATACGAGGTGATGCGAGTCGATTCGTTCTGATGCGCTTGGTTGCGATATGGTCGCGATTGGTCAATTTCAGCTGGCATTTATGAATGGCGCCCGATTGAAATCGTGGTCTTTTAATCGTGGAGTAATCGTGGTGATCCTATCAGATCTTATCAAATCTTGAGGGCAATCGTGACGGCAATCGTGACAATCTCGTTGATCGTAGAAAGGTTTTGAACCGTTCAAAACTTTTCTACGATCAATACGATTGCCACGACTGACCTCAAGATCTGATAAGACCTGATAGGATCACCACGATTATTCCACGATTAAGATCACGATTTCAATCGTGGCGTGATTCGTGATAGTGTGAACATAGCATTCTTCGGTAAGTTATGTTGCAGTTATTTATATGGCCCTTCATCCTCATGGACCAGTTTTCATTCCAACCAGTGGTTTGTGTTCTTTGTTACTGCAACTCAAGTGATTCAACCATGGCCATAAAAAATAACCGATTACTTAATGGGGTCCGTTCGTTCGTTCATCCTGGAATACTAGTACATTTATCACTACCAAAACAAAATGTGTATTTGAAAATTGCGATTTCAAAGAAGGCTTCTTATCTGTAGTCTCGCTCAGCCAGACCCTCGGTTAGTCTCGCGCAGCAGACAACCGGAGGGTCTGGCCCCAAACGAAGTATTTTTGTAATCACATCCGGGTACCCGCACCCCGATTCTGGGCGCGCATACCCGGATGTAAATTCATACAGAGCTATGCGTTAAGTCAGAGCATCGATTCAGCTCCTATATTATGTCGCAGGAACGGTGATAAAAATACAGAAAATTGTTAAAATGTAAACAATATGTGTCATAAAGCTCGATAAGACTAATTTGAGGGATTGTTAATGCGGTACGCCAAGAAATCTTATGGCACGTTTAATCGACGTCTGTGCGTGAACGCCACCTGTGGTGAGATGTTGGAACCGTTAGCATAACCAAAATGGATGCGTCTGGGGCCAGACTCTGATCCAAGCGTAGGAAGCGGAGCGAGATCAGAGGCTGGCGGTGCGAGACTATCTTATCTGCCGTACAATGTTAGCATTTGATTCAACAAGGGCGGGTAACTACCAACATGACCAAGGAAGTCCGCTGAGATACAGCGTGGATATCGTTGTTTACATTCTGACTGTTCCAATTCCACCGCTTCTCATGATTGTTGGGCTTGTCGGCAATTCGCTAAGCTTTCTTGTGATGAACCAAAAAAAGTACCAGAAGAGTACGACCTGTTTTTACATGCGCTGCGTGGCCGTATTTGACAGTGTGTACATCTATGTTAGGATGATTCTTCGGTATATTCTAGTAATGGCACCACAGCTCTTCAGCAACATAAAAATTGAACATGGATTTTGCGTGTACTACCTGGCAAGTCTAGAGGTAGCCTTGGTACTTTCACCCATGGTACTAGTCGTCATGACATTCGATCGTTTTGTTGCCTTAACTTGGCCTTTACAAGCAGCCAGTATATGCACCATGCACAAAGCCAAGATCGCTGCTGCAATCATTCCTGTACTCGGTGTTCCTCATGCCCTGGCAAATCTTATACTCCGTACTTTCCAAGAGAAATATAAACACTGGTTTTGCCCTTATCACTTTAATGAACCGTGGGATGATATTTCGGAGATTTTCGGGGATTCGATGGCCGTCTATGTCCCGATCGTTTTACTCTTAATATTCAACACGGGTGTCATCGTAGCGGTCAAACGAAGTCAAAGAAACAAATCACTGAAGAGAACGACCTCATTGGACGACTCCTCGATTACGTCAGCAGCAATTTTAATCACGACTGCTTTCATCGTGTTGCAGATTCTCAGCAAAATCGAGACTCTTTTATTGTTGCCGTTTGACATGTTTGAAGGAAACGTCACCGATGATACTCATCAAATACTGCGTATTTTTCTGAATTTGTCTATGATCTTTGAAAATATGAATTATTGTTTCAATTCGTACTTACACTTGTTAGCGTGTAAGCGCCTCCGAAAAGAAATGCTGAGCATACTTTACAGTTCAGCAACCATAGCAACCATAGGCCGATTAAAGCGAGTATTGATACAATTTATTTAAGGCCTCATTGTATTGAATTTTACGAGATATTCAAAGTGTGCAAGCAGAGGTCTCGTAGCCTCGTAATGGTCCCAAATGCTTGCCTGATACGTATTTCAAGGAATCAATGCCTAGTTTTCAGCACACAACGAAAAAACTGCAGTCAGAGCTCTTAATGCATTCACATAGATCGTAGTACATTTTACACTACACTAACGTCGGAGGACGTAAGCAATTTCTGAATTCAGTATTAGTGTGGCTTTAATTAATTTGTTCATATACTAAAGAGTCATTATTGCCGCATGCATGATGTTTGCCCACTAGAAAACGAAGTGCGAGTAGGCCAAGGGCAATCTCCCACGCAGAGGTCAGACGGTCTCAACTCACGGACTCTGCTGCAAACGTCAGTGTCCCGTTTATCTTTTCCCGACGTCATTCAAGACGGCTGCCTGCATGTAGCCTACAGCCGGGAACAGCCGTGATTCCGTTGAGTTCGCTGCATTTTCGACAAAAATCCCCCAAACCCGCGAAACTGCAGGATCATTCGGCAAGGTAGACCTGGGGCGATAGGTGAATTTTGACACGAATATCGGCTGGATAAGGATGCAGTTACGAAACCAAAGGCCACTCGGCCTGGCAGAGCCGGCTCATCGCAAAAGGACAAGATACCATATCCTCGGTGTGTACACTGATACAGGCCATTCTAAGTGTCAAGGAAATTTAGAAAAGATATCCCGAGTACGTTTTGGTGAATGCTCTACAGTGCACCTAGCTATCAGGGTATACGTTTCTGAAACGCTCAACAAGGAAGGAATCAGACCTAATCCAATACACACCGACCTGTGAAATGCCGGTTGCTCAGAATGTTTTCAGAGTTAGGACGGCTTTCCATTGGTGGAGGGTTTCCGTGCGCGGAACGCTCGATAGCATTTTTTCCCGTCATTCCGTATTCCCGTTGTACACGCAGACTTTTTCTTGTTCTAAAAATTATAAATGAGGCTCATAAAGGGTGATTTCGGTCATTGGCCACCGGTTGCCTTGGTGAAAGGCACTGTGACCACGCATTTAGGCGTTTATAGTTTTAGTACCAGAAAAATCCAAAGTGTACAACGGACATTACATTGAGTATTGCCGTCCATGTGCGCCCAGCCTTAGACTAATATATGTACCGGTAATTCTTGGGTAAGTTTGGTTTGGCTTGTGAGAAAATGATTGCTCGAAAATACTGAGAAAAGAGGCTTATTTACAGTCTCCTTACTGGTTATGATTTAAAGGCCCCCCCCCTCAAAAAATCTGGATGTTGTAAAAAGATGTACGCTTTTTGATCAAAGAAGGTTTTGATAAACTATATCCCATTTTTGGGCCTTTCCTCATACAGTTGTTAAAGCTGACGCATCAGATATACTCTCCCACTTGTATGCAATTTTTACGCCGATCTTCGACAGACCACGAGGCTGCCGAAGTCGAGCGTTCGGTAATGTTCGTAATAAACACTAAGCTTCCTACCTCTAAAAGCGCTTGAAAAAGGAATCGAATGTTGAAAGTGAGTGAGCATTTCATTGGTAAAGAGCGCCTCTATGACTGCAATTTTTATATATTCGCAAGCAGTTATGGATATCACAGTTTTGTCCAGAAGGGAGAACCTGCGTATTTGCCTTACCAAGGAAAACAATGATAATGTAAAGCGCTAGAGCAGTCGAACTGGAAATGCACTATATAAGAATAGATTATTATTATTATTATATGATTATTAAAAGTACTACTTTCTGATATCTTCATGGTACATGTACCAGTGTGTTGTTCACTGTTAGAAATTATTAATTTTACAGTAGTAATTTTGCAGTAATTTTACAGAAAGTGCCTGCAGCAGAGTCCCCAGCACTTTCTGTAAATTTACATAATTTTTTAATGGTATGATTCATGTTTTCCTGTATTGGTTGGACTCCATTGGACATCCAATTATGATGCCTTCTGAGATCAGTATGAAAATATAATTTGGTCAGCCTCCAGTCAAGTCTCTCTTAACATTTATTTAAGTCTGTAGTTTTACAGATCACTCTGTAATTTTACAGATCCAGTCCTGGGGACTCTGCTGCACAGATTTTCTGTAAAATCTTCTGTTATTTCTAACAGTGTTGTAAACCGGTTAAAATTTCGGAACTAAATCTGTATGCCTGTCCATTTTTCACTTTCAGCTGAAGGACATGTCTTCACAGTCAAGACCAAGGAAGGAAAAATGTGGCAGATATTCGTTCGTCAACCTGACATGGAAAACTCAAAGGAAAACACGCAGCCACACGATTTTGTCAAGAACTATGGCCACATCGTTTTGCAGTTGGGCATACTGTTCAAGGACTTGCTAGATTTCATCCATCTATTCTACCAGACAGAGCCAGAGGGGTTCGGTTGCTGAAATTGCCAATGGTGTATCTAAAGGCAAACAACAATTTATCAAAATATGCCCAGGAAATACTTAAGATTACTTGTGAACCAATAGTTTACTCTCTCTGAGCGAGTTGCAAATGACACTTTCTATGACCTGTTTGTGAACACAAAGGAGAAGAGAGATTCCCACATCCCAGTTGATCTTCAGACGGAGTGGTTGGTCAAAATGACCAAACGTCATATTGCCAACGTGTATTCAAACAAAACTGAAGGGAATGTCAGAATAGAACACGTGCAATAGCTGGAATAATTGAAATATCAGAGAATTTTGACAAGGTGACAAGAGTAAAGGCGCGGCTCCACGTGACAGTTTTCTGTCGAAAGTTTGATGTCAGATAGTCAGTTATTGCTGTCAGACAGCAACAATTGCTGTCCGTGATTGCAGACTATTATTGCTGTCTGACAGCAATAATTGACTATCTGACAGCAAACTTTCGATAGAAAACTGTCACGTGGAGCCGCGCCTTTAGATTGCGTGCCAAGAAGCACTCTGGTCTAATCATCTGGATGAATTTCGCATGGTGGATGTTCTTCGTCAAGTTCCCCCTTTTGTTGTTCATCCTGAGAAAGCACATAGATCGTTCCCAAACATTCCTAATAGCATGATTGATTACCTCAATATCAGTGAATTCCAACAGTGGGTAATCACGTGCAAGGACATATTTGCAATGAACTGGGAAACTAGTTTGAAGTCAGTAAGTGAGATGACTGGCACAAACATGAGAACTGCATAGCCAGAGTATATTCTGTACAGTGTGCGATAATTGGTCGGCCGGCGAAACCTGTTCGGATGGAAAATCATGGAATATTCAGGTTCAGGGTAATTATTGATCAACCCGTCATCCGCGAAAATAGTGGTCCGGTCAATTTCATTAGTGCTCAGGGCCGATTTTTATAAAACTACTTAAGTCAAAGCCGACCGAAGATATACACTCTTATGTAAAGTGGTCCGAACAAGTGGAATTCAATATGCTCCTTAAGTTGTGTGGACCACTCGTAATCACCCTTATATTTGAGACACCTCCGAGGCAGTCTTAACTCAAGTACTTCATCCAGCTAGTGGACTACATTTGACTTAAGAGGTCTTAAGATAAGAATTTCTATGAATACTGGTCCTGGCCTACTCGTCTGCATTCGTTGCTTGCGTGGATGACCATCGTCATGATCGTGCTGAACTGCATTAACCCCTGGCATTCCAATAGTGGGATTGAAGAAAAACGGATGTTCTATTCTAATACAATTCGTATTTCAGTATCATCAAAAATATATTATTCCTCTCGCATTCCCTCTTATGAAAATTTCGGTACACAGGGTCGGGATATTATCTTGCAACCATTAGTCATAATTTCATTTCTAGGAGAGTTTTCCGTTTTCCTACGTTAATCACGTTTTGTGGAGATTCCTGTGGAATTGTACCAATTACCTCTACACTGATGGAGGTACTGGAATCGTAAGATAGGTGTACAGTTCTCACACCGAAATGTGTAGTGTATAGAAAACCAGCCATGGGCGCAGCCATCTTTGATGCAATACGTCATTATGTCCATAAGTAGCCAGGACTCTGTATAAGTATGCGAAAAAATTGTCAAATATTTCCTGAAATCACTCGTAGTGGTCGTGGTAGTGTTATGGACATCCAGACGTGCCACAAATGGCGTTGTCTTCGAAGGGATAAAACAAGCATTTTTCTATCAGGCCCACCAACGCTGTTTGATAAAGAAGCTTTTAAACCAGCCGACATGATACATTCTTAGCGGCCTGGTCCCAATAAGGAGGTTTTTATTTCAATCAGGCGTTACTTCTAGTATCCGCGCGACAGCAACTTCAACTTTATTGTGAGCATAGCTATACTTAGTAACTATGCAATGACGCCATTGCCAAGTGTATTCATTGCCCACCAAAAAAGCTGTCGGTTTTCATGTGAACTCGGCGATGACAAAATTACGCTGGCCAGCCAACATCAATCATTATTCATAGGCTCAATCCGGCGTATTGTGAACGAGGGCAACATCTCACTAGGTTCACTAGTCCGACGGTTCAATGGTCCGAAGGTCCGCTGTGGGACATTTTTATCGGGCCACCCTGTAAATCGCCCTCTTAACTCTTTGACGCCCGGACATTATTGGAAAAAAACTGTCTTTTTGCAGGGGGTCCCACATGGTGCTAATAATTTGGCCGTTTCTCCTTAACACTACACGATTACGAAGCAGCCTTTTAACGGTACATGTACATAGACAAGACCGCGCACGTTATATACATGTAGGCCGTCAATGAAGCCCCTGCGACATGCCGTTCACGCTCAGCCGCGGTCTCAACAGGCGAGCACTGCTATTCGACAGGGCCAGTTTCAAGCACACTGACGTACAAATAATTTCTTCAAATATTTCTCGCTGATGAGGCTTGCTAACTAGTCATATAGGCCTGTAGTATGGCAAAAGTCCTTTCCAACAAAGCCAATCCCGGTCAGCGGCCAATTCGAAAGTATTTTTGCTGAATTGATGAAAAAAAGAATGTCGCGATTAAGAGAGGGGCCCCTCTCTAAACCTCTACTCCAGAATGTTTGCGAATTTTCGACCCCAACTGGGGTCTTCTTCAGGCTGGAACTTTACAATCCAAAACTCTAGAGTTTCTAGAGTTTCGGATTGTAAAGTTCCAGCCTAGTTTCGGATTGTACAGTTCCAGCCTGAAGAAGACCCCAGTTTCGGATTGTAAAGTTCCAGCCTGAAGAAGACCCCGGTTGGGGTCGAAAATTCGCAAACATTCTGGAAATTGACTTTTTTATACATCAGATTATTTCACGTAATGTGAAAACGTGAAATGTTTTAGCGCAAAAGAGAAAACCAATCACAAGCCTCGATCGCAGACAATGACGTCGACACATTCGTAGTAGCCTAGCCTTATATGGCTCGAACGTCTGCGACGCCGGCTGCAAATAATATAGGTCAATCGGTGGTCCATCTGCTTTAACCGATAGGGATATCAGAAATATATATACATGTGTTTTAGAAAATATATCCGACACTACGCAAAGTGATGTCCACAGTTACCCAAGGAAATAGGCGCTGATATTAATAATGATCCACCTACTTGCCCACTTAAAGGGCCTCTAGAGGCAGCTCGCCATTAGGCTACTATCAGTACCGGTTCTTCGGCCAGGCGGCGCCACTTTAACGTAATAATCACTGGTACGAGGTATTCAACCTGGGTTTTCCCCTGCCATGCTGGCTGCCTCTAGAGGCCCTTTAATTCTGACTCGTCCAGTCGTCCATCCCACCCTAATCCACTTTTAGCTCACAACACATCCGCTGCCGAACCAATCCAATGCACTAGTCAACCTTCGGACGAGTGGACGTTCGATTTAGTGCACCTTCGGACTACTGAACCTTCGGACTTGTGGACCTTCGGACAATCGAACCTTCGGACTTGTGGACCTTCGGACTACTGAACCTTCGGACCAGTGAACCTTCTAACTAATGAACCTTCGGACTACTGAACCTTCGGACTAGTGAACACAAGGCCTTTGCACCTTTTCAGTCATCGAACTTTCGTCCACTGACAACGCCTTACCTCACTGTTAATAATCATTTGAGCCAACCAGCGGATTGGGGTGGATCCTAAATCAACCGTCATGAGCAACACAATGCGCGAGATGAGTTTGGACTAGACTCGGGACCCAGTCCGCGTTGTGTCGCTCCGGCCGCCGCGCTACACTCCACAAACGACTAGGAAAGCAAGCTGCAAAATCAGCGCCTAGCGTACCGACGACCACAACACCCATCTACGAATGAAATTGCCTGAAAGCAATCTACTCGGGGAAATCTGGCACACTTTTGAGTGGTTGTTATTTCTGTGGATGATGTAATTTACCTGATCCTCTCGCCCGTCCAGAAACTTTTCAACATCACTAGCAGGATATTGGTAAATCCGTAAGTACTAATTATCGCACGCAGTATCGAACTTAGGCACCAGGATACCGTCCTTGACCTCGAAGAAAGTTCTGATAATCAGCTGATTTGGCATCTGATTGGCTGAACTCTTTCATATCCGTTGTTGTTGTCGGTACGCTTGTCGCTGATTTTGCAGCTTGCTTTCCCAGTCGTTTGTGGAGTGTAGCGCGGCGACCGGGGCGACACAACGACTGGGTCCCGAGTCTACGTTTGGACATGAGAAATTGACCAGCTAATGGGCATGCGCAAGATCTACTGAGCATGCGCAGCTTAGTACACATGCCTATAATGCAAAACATTTCGGTGTGGTTCTCACAGGTTCGGTACTCTGTGTTGCCGAACTCTTACGACCATGCTGGTCAATTAATGGTGAATCGTCTGAGTGGCGTCAGCTGCCGTGTCTATTTCCTTCGGACTTTGTCCGGTCACTTGTAAAGTTTCTTAACTGAAATTTGTTGATCTCGTGTGGAACTGATCTGTGTATGTCATGTATCCTATGTTACGAAAAGTTGTTGTAACCTTTTTCCTGCTTTTCTATAAATTGGTTGGGAAATAAATAATCATCGCATATGCCATGCACTCGTGTCTTCGTCAAGTCGTTTCCCGTCACCCGTTTCCAGATACCCTGTACGAGAAGTGTGCGGCTGTGCGGAGCAGCCACCCAGCAGTCCGCATAAGGCCTACGTGAGAGGCCTAATCAACTTAGCCGTACAGTTGCCCTTCAGGGCTAAATTGTCCCTCCAGTTGCAATCGTGGACACTCTTCTTTTCCCCGGCATTGCTTCCTCGTGAAGAAAGTCATTTCGTCAGGTTCACAAAATTATTTTTTACTTTGTGCAGCGTTGTTGCTTTACAGTATATAGGCCTAGGCCTTGCTAGTGTTGCCGTCTTGGTCACGAAAGTGTGGCGGTTGAATATTCCGCCGGGCCCCCGTGTATTGCAAGGGGACACCCCCATAGAGACACATGTTCTCAATGAGCGCTTTGCGCATGCGTGTGGTGTGCCATGCCGGCATTCTGTAGGGGCCATGGTCCCCGGCTGTCAGCAGAAATAAACAAGTATTTCCAGTATTCGTATTGTTATCGTTCGTCTGGACCCCACACAAGTGAAGGTAATCCCTCCCTTCACA
>NMRB01000991.1:207359-218145 GCA_002633025.1 Notospermus geniculatus | reverse complement strand
TTCTGGGGTCAACCTACATCCACCCACCAAGTTTGGCGAAGGTCAGCCCAAGGACGCCGGAGAAACAAACATTTGACCTTTGACCCCAACGACCTTGACCTTCGCAAAAATGAACCCCTCAAGGGCAATTCTGGGGTCAACCTACATCCACCCACCAAGTTTGGCGAAGGTCGGCCCAAGGACGCCGGAGGAGTAGGGGAACAAACAGACAAACGTTGCTCAAATTATAGTATGATTCCGCAACGGAGAGTGGAAACGTAAAGCTGAACTGCATGAACAAAAAGCCCCCATGCGACGAGCAAGAGAAATGCTAACGCCCTGCAAACACCTCAAACGAAGGCTCGGAACATGATAGACACCACGAGGCCAGAATTTTCGACATTTCGCCGGAGAAATCAAGACCCCGGGCTGAATAGTTCTGCGCCAATGAGGAGATCCCCAGGACAGTGAGGCTTCAGACTGGTGGCGATAGATGACTTCGTGACCACAGGTGTACCACCATCATTGACGTAAACAATGGCGGGGTGCAGAGGCGTAGCTAGCTTTTGTGGCGTAGGGGGGTAAAATTGATCGAGTGTGAAGGGTGAAGCTGGAGGGGGTCTACGGACCTCCCCCAGAAAAAAAAGAAGAAAATCTACACCCTATCAGATGCATTTTCCCCACATCTGACACTACAATAACTTGGCTCGAAGAGGGGAAATGACATTTTGGAGCAAGCATTAGCACCCTGCCCCCACCTCACCCCCGCTAGCTACGCCCCTGAGGTGTCGGGGCTACGTATTATTATTATTATTATTATTATTATTATTATTATTATTAGACCAACACATTTACAAGAGTTTGTTTACAATATAGTATAACGATGGCCAGGACACAAACAAGGCCCCTTGTGGCCGCTGGCGTTTGTGCCCTTGCATACATAAGTAAATGCTACCTGTAAAGAAACAATTTACAAAGAGAAAGAGAATAAGGAAAAACCAACTGACACCAAGACATTAAAAGTTTGCATTACGAGAATTACAAGTACATGTATAACCAACTGACACCAAGACATTAAAAGTTAGCATTACGAAAATTACAACTGTAACAATTTGGAACTGTACAATCAACTTTATACGCAGCTAGTATAGTATTTTTATAATATTGTGAAAAACCTTGAATGCTGTGTGTATGAAGTTTATCAGTTATACAATTTGGGAGGTATAACCCTGCCGTACAGGCATCAGACCTTTGGAACTGAATGATGGGGAAGTTATAACTTCCTGACGGTCGAAAGAGAGGGTGAAGGAGAAACTGTCATGAAGGGTCAAAGACGAAGAGGCGCAAATCCTAGATAGGATTGATGCGCTGATGTGAAGGTGTATGAATAATCCTTGCATGGACCTCCCTGTAACACGCCAGCCTTGTGGTTGGTCATGGTAAACAAGTGCCCTACGTCCCGAGGCTGGTGAGTGGCATCATAAAGGAATCAACCATAAATGTTTAACTGCGAACGATGAGCTTACTGAGGGATACACTTCCTGTGTTGCCACCAGATGTCTCTCACTGCCTGAATTTTGGCTTTACGTAATAGGCACGAGCTTCAACTTTTTTTGTGGTGAAGAGGTACATGAACCTGCCAACATGATGCTTTGAATTCCATTTCTGACGATAACTGAGCTATTTTCAGCACAATTAGTGTTCCATGTACAAATGTACGTCAGCCTATTCAAATGTACACCGATGACCCTGAACACACATCGTTCGTGGGGTTCTCATTAATTCAGACCTTTTGTATCATAAGATCAACTAGTCGGAATTCAACAAAATTTGCAGTGAATGTGCAGAAGGGTCTTGCCTATCACATGGAAACGTCAGAATGCAAATATGTTGGGTTTTAAAGGGATGTTGTCCACATTTATAAAATGTTGAATTTGTCAGTTGAACCTTTATGGTGATTCCTTTATGGTGGCATCCAACGGCCAGTATGCTACAGGACCAGGAAGGGCTGAAATAGAGCAATTTGAAGAATGATTGATTAAATTAAAACAAACTGGTTTTTATCTTCTTTCTAGTAAAATCTTTTCTACCTTGCCCGAAGAAAACTGAGGATGTTTAGAGTGCTGTTGGTTAATCTGGAAATTGGTCTCAGTCCAGAACCAGGCGGCCGCTTCCTAGTCTTCTACCGGTTCAAGTAAAAAGGGACTATGCGATATAAACGACAACTTCGCAGCAGAGTTCATTTTATCTACATGCACTTTATAAAACTATTTACCTTCGACCTGTATTCCCAACAGCAGACGTAAAATAAAGGATATTGATAAACACACCCAAGGTTCCATCTCAACACTGGTCAATCCGCGGACGAAAACTGTGTCAGATACCTTAATCAAACCGAAAACTCCTATATATGGCGCTGAATTGAGTTACAAAATTTCCCGTCTCTTTTCCCAATAACAGAGTTCCAGAAGGGATAAGATCGATTTCTCTAACGTGTCCTGCCCGCCGTTTTTGAAAGATAGGACTTTTTTATGTGGGTTTTGTCGAGTCAACGAACCGTTCCCCAGGCCACCATGACATCCACCCTGTTCGCTAACTGCGATTCACCAAAGAGGGCCTCTTTTAAAAAGTTCACGAAGATGATAGCCGTTTTCATTTATGACAAAACAAGGCATCCGAAATCCCGACTGACCCACGGGACTCTCCGCATCCAGTATTTTAGTCCTATATATATCTCAGCTGGTGTCCCGATTTCGTTCCCGGCGATGGTACGCCTGAATGAGTTTGAGATGTAACGACCCATCACGGCAAATGGTTACTAATGACTAACAAAGACAATACAATCTGAGTAATTAATGAGATCAATTACTTCAGTCATGCAGCTTGGATTTTAATGGCCACGGACGGAATGACCGTTATTATCGGATTTCACTCTCCTTGATGGTCCCCAGTGACCACAGAAATACATTAGTAATATAAAGTCTGGTTTGTGGCAAGTCCAAGTTTGATGCCCTCACTCAGCTTACGGCATAAATTTCAGTCAGTTTTTTGAGAGAAAAGGATTCTTGTTTGTCAACAAAGTGTAACTGGGACTCTATTGCTGTACAAGATGAAAGAACATTTTCATGGCGTAGATAAAAAATTATTTTTACAGCTACTCTACACTCTGGTTACAGCCATCTTTCATTTGTAGATGGCAGCACCGTCTTCTCTTCACTCTGTCATGGTATCTCGTTTTTGGTGGTACTTTTGTAATGGTAGCAAGGTTTTGCTTTTGCGGTGTTGGTGGTGATTTTGTAAAGCAGCAAGGTTTTCATGCTGATTTCGCATTGAATTCGTTTATTGACTAGGTTGAGTCGCTGGTCCAGTCTCTATCTTCTTCAGTCTATAGTAGACCCTTGCTCCAGGGCCGTTACCGTCGCCATGTTTCCTGAGTTCACATACACCTGAGGTGAAGGTAAAAGCCAGACACAACTCGTGGTGTGCGCAGCTCTCGGAACAGTGGAACTTGGATTGTTCTGTCGAAGGCTTGATCAGACTTCCTAATGCTGCGTCATTCAACTTCTCAAACGTGAAGTATGGCTGCCCTGAAATGGATGATGGTAATCCGGAAATAGTTGGGTTCGCCGAGATGTCTATTCACGGGTTGACAGTGACTGCCTCGAGTCATCACGGATCCTAGACTGGTTCCCGTCTTTGCCGCTCCGGTGGCTCTAATGTCCGTTCCACCGGTCCCCGCGGGAGTAATGTAAAGCGGCAAAGACGAGAACGAGCGCCGCGTGAGTGGAACGACAAAGAATCACCATGATCACGAAGCTTCTAGAAGTCAGTTAGTTTAGGCATGGGGTCATACCTCCATGACATGAGTTGCTTACCTTCACCTGAAATGACGGTAGAGAATTCGTTGTTACCTCCAGCGAGTGACACCGAACCTCCAACGTCAGTCCTGTCCAGGATGACATAGGTCGGACTGCCCTCGGTCCTCGACACGGTCAGCTGTGGAAAAGAACGGACATTACAAGCAAACTGTCAGATAAACCCACTGGAGGCATTTACTGAAGAAAAAAAATATTTTAATTCGTGGTGTCAGTGACCGGAAATCTGGGTTAGGCCTACCAACTGCAGAAGGACATCATCGCCTGTCGCCAATTGAAGTATGACCTTTTTCACTCGACCAATCCCGTTGCAGTTGAAAGGTTTCGTAATGGAGCTGTGGAAAGAAAATACTGATTAAACCTCATTAAATAGGAAAGTGAGAACTCTGCCACTACTTTGGAGGTCTGCATGGTGGAAAATGAGGCCCGGTGTGTCAGAGGAGATCGTCCTAGGAATGGAAGTCCGGGACACAATACTGAGTCTTCTGTATGGCTCTGTGTGAAACGTCACGGTGTCTATAGTCATAAATCCTAATCCTTCATTGCAACAATAAGACCGGATTCAGATTCCAGGGGGACTTAGATCTCAGACACAGCCGCTTATATAACATGACTTGTAACAGGTCTATACTCACGCCCCCTGGGATATCACGCCTAAGCTAACCGCGCAGATCTTCTCTCCACGAACTTCCAAGTTCACGCTTTCGGTGGTACCGGCTGTCGCTTCATTGAGGGCCTGAAGTTTGACCACCCAATCTGCCGATTAAAAAATTTACGATTAAATAACATGAATCGAACGACACATGATTCTAGTGACTAGTTTTTGGGAGAGCAAAACTTTTAGAGGTGATCGCCCCCGTTTAGACTGGTTCCCATCTTTGTGGCTCTACACCAATGGCGATCATTCCACAACAGACAGTGGAAATTTAATGTAGAAGAAACAATTCATAAGTAAAAGCATTTACTAGTCTTTATTCATATGACCCACTGGCATGGAGGCTTACTGGGTGGGGCAGCTGTAGTGGTAGCGGCTGCCGTGGTAGTTGGGACACCCGCCGCTGGCGCTGACGTCACAGGATCATCACATGTCTCGAAAGCCGCTATCTCTGCTTGAGTCAGTGCCGTGTTGAAAACTCGAATTTTCGACATTTCGCCGTTGAAATAAGACGCCGGGTTAAAGAGTCTTGCGCCAATGAGGAGATCCCCAGGACAGTGAGGCTTCAGATTGGTGTCGATTGGGATCGAGGTGATCACAGGTGAACCGCCATTATTGACGTAAACAATGACGGCCCCCGTTGCGGTGTTGTAGGAAGCCCCAATGAAGTACCACGTGCTGAAGTGGAACTGTGGGGAATTAGCTATCACCTCATTGCATTGCAATGATGACGTCAGAATGCTTAGAATAACTGATGGCCCGATTGTCTGGTTTACGGATAACCCTGTCGCACACGGATTTGGCGTTTCGAACCGAATGACGGGGTAGGTGTAACTTCCTGACGGTCGGAAAAAGAGTGTGAAGGAGAAACTGCCCTGAAGATTCAAAGACGAAGAGGCGGCAACTCGTAGATAGGATTGTTGCGCTGATGTGAACGAGTATGAATAAGGATTCGTGCATGGACCATCCGCTAACGCGTTCGCCTTGTGGTTGGTCATGGAAAACGAGTTCCCTACGTCCTGCAGATTGTGAGTGCTATCCAACGGCCAGTATGCTACAGGTCCAGGAAGGGCTGAAACAGAGCAATTTGAAGAATGATTGATGAAATTAAAACAAACTGTTTTTTATCTTCTTTCTGGTAAAATCTTTTCTACCTTTGCCCGAAGAAAACTGAGGATATTTTAGAGTGCTTTTGGTTAATCTGGAAATTGGTCTCAGTCCAGAACCAGGCGGGCGCTTCCTAGTCTTCTATCGGTTCAAGTAAAAAGGAACTATGCGACATAAACGACAACTTCGCAGCACAGTTCATTTTATCCACATCACTGTGGGCCGATTTTTTAAACGATAGTCAAGGTAAACCTCGGTTTAACCATCGGCTTTTCTGACAAACCGTGAATTAACCAAAGTAAACCTTTTGACGTTTAGAATGTTTGGCTATCAACGATTCATAAAATCGAAAAATTCACTTCGATTAACAAACAGTTTGTCAACTGAGGGTTAATGAAACCCGATGGTTATCTTAGTCATCGTTTAAAAATCGGCCCTTTATAAAACTACATGTATTTACCTTCGACCTGTATTCCCAACAGCAGACGTAAAATAACGGATATTGATAAACACACCCAAGGTTCCATCCTACCACTGGTCAATCCGCGGATGAAAACTGTGTCAGATATCGTAATCAAACCGAAAACTCCTAATATGGTGAAGAATTGAGTTGTAAAATTCCCCGTCTCTTTCTCCAGTAACAAAGATTCCTGGCGGGATAAGATCGATTCCTCTAACGGGTTCTCCCGCCGTTTTTGAATGACGGTTTTTTTGCCTGAGCTGAATTGTTGACGAGTCGACGAACCGTTTCCAAGGCCACCGTGGTATCCACCCTATTAGCTGACTGCGAATCGTTCGATACACCAAAGACGGCCTTCTTCTTAAACGTCCACGAATATATTGAGATGACGGCTTTTAATTGATGACGATCAACAAGGCATCCGAAATCCCAACTGACCCGCCGGACTCTGCGCATCCAGGAGGCCTATTTTCAGTCTTATATCTCAGCAGGTAATGGTACGCCTGAGTGAGTTTGAGATGTAACGACCCATCACGACAAATGGTTACTAATTACTAACAAAGATAATACAATCAGTGGAATTAATGAGATCAATGACTTCAGTCATGCAGCTTGGATTTTAATGACCACGGACGGAATGGCCGTTATTACGAAGGATTTTCACTGTCCTTGATCAGTTGATGGGAATACATTTGTAATAGAATCTGATTTGTGGCAAGTCCAAGTTTGATGCCCTCACTCAGATTACGGTATTTCAGTCTGTTTGTTTGAGAGAAAAAGATTATTGTTTGTCAACAAAATGTAACTGGGACTCTGATGCTGTACAAAGACATAAGTCAGCTAAAGAAATGTCCCGTGAACGATAAAAAACATAGAATGTGCTGCCATCTACGGCAACTTCTGCCACAGTCTACAGGGTAGATGGCAGCACATTCTTCTGACCAATTACCGTGTTATCCTCTACAAAATCACCACCAAAACCTTGCTACCATTACAAAATCACCACCGGAACATTGCTACCATTACAAAATCACTAACAAAACCTTGCTACCATTAAAAAATCACCACCAAAACCTTGCTACCATTACAAAATCACCACCAAAAACTTACTACCATTACAAAACCACCACAAAAACCTTGCTCCTACAAAATCACCACCCAAACTTTGTTACATTAAACGCAAATTTGAGGTTAAATGATGATTTTTTTTTGGCTCCAGAGAAATACGAAGCAGCAAATGGATATCTACTTTTAACTTATTAAGGTTATTCACTAAGGGCCGTATGCACCAAACAAAGATTATCTTGAACTCAGGTTGAGCCACAACTTTTCTATTGTTCAGGTTTGCCAGGGCATGATGTGACAATGGAAAAGTTGTGGCTCAACCTGAGTTCAAGATAATCTCCGTTGGTGCAAACGGCCCCATAAGTTCATCTTTGTAGAAGGTTACCCGATTTCATTGGTTTCCAATCTCCAACCTCACAATGAAAGTTTCCTTAGTGAGTGCGAACCCCTGGTTATGCTAGTGTGAATAACCGCGCGATCGAAGAGTGAATCGGGCAAAACCGGTGTAGTACGTGTAGAATCTAATGTCCCCCAATATGTGATGTTCCCCAACAATACATTTACGGATTAAGCGGCACCATTGAAGTGGACTCTAGAGATACCAAGACCCTTAATCCTGTGACAAACAATACAGGGGGACATCAGGCGGGTGGGTACATTAGATTTTATCACACCTGTATGAAAATAATAGTCACTACGTGAACCGATAATGATCACTACGTGAACCAATACAAGTCTCGTATTCTCAAAGATGAGTCTGTTTTGCCTCACTTGAGTAACATCAAGTTGTTACTTCATTAATTCCTCACTGACTTCAGCCTATAGTAGACCCTTGCTCCAGGACCATTACCGTCGCCATATTTCCTGAGTTCACATACACCTGAGGTGAAGGTAAAAGCCAGACACAACTCGTGGTGGGCGCAGCTCTCGGAACAGTGGAACTTGGATTGTTCTGTCGAAGACTTGATCAGACTTCCTAATGCTGCGTCATTCAATTTCTCAAACGTGAAGTATGGCTGCCCTGAAATGGATGATGGGATGGTAATCCGGAAATGGTTGGGTTCGCCGAGATATCATCACAGATCTTAGACTCAGGTTCCTGTCTTTGCCGCTCCGGCGGCTGTACTGTCGGTTTCACTGGTCCCCGCGGGAGTACACGACTGTTAAAACACAATGGGCCGTATGCACCAAGCAAAGATAATCTTCAACTCAGGTTGAGCCACAACTTTTCAATTGTTTAGGTTTACTGGGGTATGATCTGACAATGGAAAAGTTGTGGCTAAACCTGAGTTCAAGATTATCTTTGCTTGGTGCATACGGCCCTATAGGTCTTTCGAATGATTGCTCTCCAGTCGCCTGGCAATTCTCCGCGATCTGATTGGCTACTCGGACCATTATGACATTTTATCCATCAATGGAAGCAGCCATCTTATGTCACGTGGTCGACCTGCTACAGCATTACCCACAATGCACTGTATCACAAGAATAACGGCGTTCTGGGCCAGACGTTTGTGTAGCAGTACTGCGGAACGAAACGGCTGGCTGCGCGAGACTACCCCGAATGTGGACCGGGGCAGGCTCGAACCAACCGTGGCTCGGAGCGTAGGCCTGTAACACACCCGAACCATGGAGAGGTACACCCCTCCATGGTTCGGGTGTCCATCGTTCATGTCATTGTAGGGCTAGGTCCACAATTAAATTTTCTGTACACGTCCTGTACATCGCCTGTACATACATTTTGCCAAATAATTCAAAAACTACACATAGGAGCCAATTCAAATTTTCTCAGGCTCAAGTGGCATTTGTTGAGAATATCATATTTGAGTTTCATTAAATTCCAATGATTCTAACTCTTTTTATTGGCAATTTTCTCGGACAATGTAAATATCATACGAAATCGCCGCCATTTCACAGCCCTGAAACCAATATCCTTACACCCCTGCCGGGAACGGTAAATATCAGGCTAAAATAAAACGGGCCTAGTATGTTTCAGACTACTATATTCCGATCTAAAGGAGCCAATTCTGAATAACCTACCCCAAATTATGTCTTGATAGCCCACATTTACATGTTACAGGGTGTTTTTATTACGCACTACCAGCTTGTCCCATGGTCCCACTGTACAGTTTTTCCTGGACCTAGCCCTGTAGGCCTATGCCAAGCCACTGTTCTGTTGTCGACGACGTTACAATTAATCCACACATATTGGCCAACTCATTACAACATATATCTCAAGCCGCCCAGCTGAACAACAATGACTGGTTCCGATTCCTCTGGTTCTTCGGTTACTCATCATCTGACTCTGTAGCCTATTAGCGTCCAGCAGATTCTAAAAATAGCAATACGAGTCAGACGTTCGGACTATCCTTACACATATTATTGCGCTGCACTTCTTTTCAACATGGCGATGGCTGATCGATACTAGGGTGTTATTTGTAACGCCCTCTATAGTGTCAATAATGCGCTACATCCAGCCCGCCAGCGCCACCAGGGGAGGATCGGGTACCAATCTACACGTTCGAATGAAATAATCACAACCAAATAAGATTAGCGACGTTTATTCATCATGTAATTCATAACATGAGAAATATAATGGCTGTTGAAAACTTTAGTTTCTCTCAGTTCACTCATCCTTATCTTCTTCCGGGAGGTTTGCCACCAAGCGTGCAATATCTTTTTCCTCTGCTATCACTTGCTCGAGCTATGCACTGCCAACCACTTCCCTGATTGCAGCAATTGTCCGGTGGTCTGTTCCCCTGCAAATCGGGTACACCACCACATCGCTCATTATTTTGAGCGCATTCTCTGAAAAAAGAAAGACGTCAGCTGATACATTGTAAACCTACAGCACAACTGTTCACAATGAAATTTAGGAATGAAATGGTCCATGGACCATGTGCTCACCTGGGTGAACGTACCAGAAAAACAAATGACAAATGTTAAAGCGAAATGTTCCAGGGTCATGTATCCTCATTAGATGCACCTAAGTCGGAGACAATCCAGTTACAGTTCAGCAGTTACTGGACTGTGAGCTTTGGTTTTGGCCACCTGGTGGCCAAGCAAAGAATCAAATCGGACTGAAAAGTGGTGTCATAGGTCACCTGACATGGGGATATATATGTACCAAGTTTCAAGTCAATAGCCCAAGCAGTTCCCAAAACGTGCCACCAAATGACTAAATTTTGAACTTTGACCTCTGCGACCTTGAAAAGTCAGTCAAATCAAAAAACCCTTACTTACGTCATGCATCCTCATTAGATGCATCAATGATAAAAATTTGGAGAGGATTCAGTCATCAGTTCAGGAGTTATCCAACTTTTTGTGTTTTTGGTTTCCGCCACCTGGTGGCCAAGCTAAGAGTCAAATCGGGCCGAAACTTGGTGTCATAGGTCATCTGACCTAGGGGTATATATGTACCAAATTTCAGGTCAATACCACCTGCGGTTACGAAACGTGCCACTCGAAGGCAAAATTTTGAACTGTGACCTCTGTGACCTTGAAAAGTAGGTCAAATCAAAAAGCCGTTACATATGTAATGTACCCTCATTAGATACACCTATGATAAAAATTTGGAGGTGATCCAGTCATTATGGTTTCCGATCTCAAGATCGGAAACCATATATATAGTGTTTGGTCGTGGTGTCT
>NMRB01000991.1:145095-181055 GCA_002633025.1 Notospermus geniculatus | reverse complement strand
AATCGGACGCGGGATATTTTTGTTCAAAAATCGTTGTTCTTGCCAGAAATAAGTGGGGACAGGGACAGGAGCACTTTTGCCCTCGGTTTTGGGAACAACCACGCAGTAAATGGCGATGATGATGGACTGATCATCTTTGGGTACTCGGGCCAAGGCATAAACATTGCAACCATGGCAACAGGGGTTGTTGGTGTACATTCATCGTTACTGGTGAATAGTCATTATTTTCATCAAAGATGAAACATATCATCATTTCATTTGCCCTGTCAGCTGATTATAGCTGATTTTTGTCTATTAAAAACGCCCGCTAAAAACTTGATGTGAACGGCCACATTGGAAATACATGTACTGAACTGACAACAACAACGATTCCGCTAATTTTGGAATTTGATTCGGAACCCGGGTAGGCATGCGCATTTTGGTTTTTTGACGTCATAACCGGTGGCAGATTTTCAACTCGAGTAAGTTGTCGAGTTACAATCGAAGTCAGCCATTGTTCTCGATGGTTTTACAATAGATTTAAGGTAGACCTTAAGGTTAAGGAACGTTCTAAAATACGACCCTAGAAGTTTTCGTAACTCTAAGGTTCACCTTTAGCTATTGTTTGCTGGACAGAATACAAAAGCTTAAAGTGGACCTTAGAGTTAAGGAAGTACGGGCCTGTTTTCGCAATCTCACGCATAGACCTACAAGCGTAGATCTAAATTGGGAGAATTTTCCCCATTAAATTTTGAGAAATTTTCTTAAAATGACGTGACATTTTGTCTGATTTTCGAGCGATATTTATCAAAAATGGGAAAAGATTTTCTCTCCAATTTGAGAAGTTGAAAAAACTTGCGCAAAATTCCAAAATTTCCCACTTCTTATTTTCCACTTTTATTTCTTACTCCCTTACATATAGATTATTAATTACAATTACTTATTTATTGATCATTACATGTAATTACTAATAAATTGTTCATCATCCCTAATAAAGTATCTTCATGCATTTACGAGTGTTGAATGTTCTTTCTGCCGTCAATGGAAGTTTAATTATTATAAGGCGCTTAGAGGAAATATGTTGCAGACAGACAAAAAAGCTCCAAGCTATAAAATATTGTTTTGACATAAAACTCCGACATTTATTGCACAACGATCGGCACTAGGACTATTTCTTATGATATGACAAATTACATGATGATGACACCAGATGAGAACAATGAAACTGATAATTATAATATATTTGAAGAAAGATTAATGAACCTTAATTGACGGTAGTAATGAGTGGAAGAGATAATTAATAATCGCTGTTTCTCATTAAACGGAGCCCTCGGGACGTGTCCGCCGTCATAGAGATGACAGATAATTTGTCTCGAAGGTCCCAGTAGGCGAATCGATTTTCACCGTCTGGAGATGCGATTGTGACACCATGATATCAAATTTTGCGGATTTTTTAAGCGTTTGAACTGCACTTTTTTCATCATCATTAACATCGTCATCTGTCGTGATCGGCGCCTACTGTCATTCCACATCCCAGTGGCGCGAGGATTATGGCCGATATTTCTGGAACGGTTGGGTCAAATTTGATATGTCATTCATCAATCGATTTGTCTTTTTGCCGCTACAGCCATCATTACCGTCATTTTCCCTAAAAACGTGACAGAAAAAAGTTCTTTCACCAGTCACTGTTTGTGTTTACGGCCGAAATGGCGGCCATTTTGAAATGACGCAATGCATCGCGCACGTGTAAACTGCACTGAACACCGTGGCGAAATGAAATGGGTTTTGAGAAAGGGATCCGTTATGTCGGCCTTACGCGAAAAATGAAGATAGCAGAAAGATACCGACAAGAAAGACAAGTCAATTGATGTATGGTATGTCAAGTTTGACCCAGCCGTTGTGGAGATATCGGCCATAAACCTCGCGCCACTGGGATGAGGAATGAAGAATAATGACCAGTGTGTGTGTGTGTGTGTGGGGGGGGGGCTGAGATCATATTGCACTCGTTTCCTCTCTTATTATGTGTTCGCAGGCGCCCAGTTAGGCCACGACAACATTTATCAAGGATTCTTTCCATTGTTGAACTCATACGTTCACAGAGCTACTCTAGCCATCGATACGTGTTTTTGTTCAAAATATGAGTCAAGAGAGTTACGCGAAAGTGGCGTGCTTCCATGTGAAACAATCTGATTGATGATCGACTGTGACTATTTGATTGATGATCGACTGTGACCATAACACTTTTTTCATTAACTGTTGCTGGCAAACTTTCTCAACTTTGTGTTTAAACAAAAACACGAATCGACGGCTCGGGTAAATGCGGGTAGCTCTGGTGAACGTATGACTCTAAACAGACAACGGTCAGAACCATCTTGACACAGATTACCACTTTGCTTAGCCTAAGTCCTTAAGGACCTCTCCACAAAGATTTGAAGGGCTCTTGCCGACCCTTGACTTCTCTGTTAAAAAGGTCGGGTTGAAAAGGAAGGCGTATTGGAGGCGCCAGATTTTGTCATAGACTGTTGAAAAAATGACTGCTCTATGATTTTAGGTCTCCCAGCGACTGAATGCTGGAAACAGTGACTGCCGTGTGGCTGTGGTACCACACTGTAGAAGGTCGGACGCCTTGATTTTTCCGGAATGGGTATCATCATAAAGGAATCAACCATAAAGGTTCAACTGACAAATTTAGCATTTTATAAATGTGGACAACATCCCTTTAAAACCCAACAGATTTGCATTCTGACGTTTCCATGTGATAGGCAAGACCCTTCTGCATATTCACTGCAAATTTTGTTGAATTTTGTTGATCTTATGATACAAAAGGTCTGAATTAATGAGAACCCCACGAACGATGTGTGTTCAGGGTCATCGGTGTACATTTGAATAGGCTGACGTACATTTGTACATGGAACACTAATTGTGCTGAAAATAGCTCAGTTATCGTCAGAAATGGAATTCAAAGCATCATGTTGGCAGATTCATGTACCTCTTCACCACAAAAAAAGTTGAAGCTCGTGCCTATTACGTAAAGCCAAAATTCAGGCAGTGAGAGACATCTGGTGGCAACACAGGAAGTGTATCCCTCAGTAAGCTCATCGTTCGCAGTTAAACCTTTATGGTTGATTCCTTTATGGTATCATAGGTCGTCCTTTTGAGGACTGCCATACGAACAAACCTGAAACACTTTCCCGTACGTAATTCGGTCATATCTTTCACCGTACCGGTACATACATGTATTAAAGTCCCACAGCATGCATAACGTGACTCTTTCTCCCTCCCCACCATGATAAGACTGGTGTCCTGTCCAACCTATACATAGCCAGTGGTAACACCGAGGCTGGACTAATACTATCTCAAAACAAAAATGGCCGCCATACCTTCATCACTTGAGATGTTCAACGTGCTGTTATAGCGTGACTATACCCCTTCATCAGGTAAGGTAACATGCTTCAACTCATTCTTTTATGTGTAGCTGTGCTACACATGCCTAATTGGTAACTTAGATCATTCAAATAGATAGATTTGACCAGTCTTATCAAGCATGACGACGTTGCCTAAAGGTCAAAGGTTACGTCGGCCGTCGCGAGATACAAAACCTAACGCCTACTGTCGGGCCTTAAGACCTGGGCATACTGTCCTACATCATTGCTCATCATATCGAAGACTACGTTGTCCAACTTACGCCAGAAGTTCACATCAAATAAATGGAGAACAGACTACACCTACCAGAATATTGGGTCATATGAATAAAACTAGCAAATGCTTTTACTTCTGATTTGTACAGTATTGTCTAGTGCATTTGTATTGCAAAAGCATTTGCTAAACTTTATTCATATGACCCATTAACAGAATTAACGACAATAATTACAGCCTACGTGAACAAGAATTCGGAACAGCGTGTAACTCAGTTGGTCGCCTGAGGGTTTAACCTTCTTGCCGTATAAAGCCGCGCACGCTCCAATGCCCGTCCGTCCGGGGAGGTTCGCAGGGCCGAGGAATGGGATCCACTCATTAGACAAACCTTCAGGGAAATGGTCAGGTGTTGAAGAGGACGAACCGACGGACGTTTCTGTCTCCCGATCTAGTGGAAAATTTCAAATACTTTCTCAACTTTAAATTGTGTCAACGTTCCAAGTGCTTTTTCGATTTCTGTTTGTCCGGAGTTTGAATTTTTCTTTCGTCATGGAATCTGCAGACCATCGGAGATTCTGTGTACATTTACTGACTGACGGCTAGGTCATATAATCGGATACGTGCCCTACGGGAACTTCATTTACAAAAAGGAAGTAACGAAGGCGGCGCACCATATATGTGTGCATTCCAGTTTCAGCAAATGAAATCATTATATACATGTAATATAAAGATAGTTAACAAGTGAAGGAAGTGTCGAGCCCAACGCCGCATTTCAGCATAGTAAAGTAAATATTTTGGAGTTGGGGTCATTGTTGATAACCCTAATTAAGTGATAGTATTAATAAATTATTTTCCAAATATTACCAGCCATGTATTTCAAAAGGATCGAAAGACTTGTTTCATCTTGGATGATACTCATTTTGAGTCTTAAATTCAGCTGGGGGTGTATCTTACTTCTAAATGGCTGGGAGCCTATTGGGGTAGGGGAACGGGCAATACTGGCCGACGTCACCGTAACGGGATACGTTCAGATGGTGTTCAAAACCCAACCGACGGCGACGAATACCTATTCTGCGCAGATTCAAATCTTCAACATTCTGAAAGGAGTTGATATCATTAAAACATTTCCCGGGTATGGTAGTCAACGAAACGTGTTCAATGTCAGTAACTTTGGAGACAAAGCCATGTGCTATGCCGACGTCAATAAGGGAGACTCTTACATATTCTTCTTGACAACATTCAGTGGGAGGTTATCGGCAAAATATGACGATATTTTTGGAGCAATTGCTGATTATACCGTAGAGAACGAAGAAGAGGTATTAGGAGCATTGGGTAAGTATCTTAGGACATTCGTTTCATTAACTGAATTGCAGAAAATTACTTTTTCTCCCACAAATGCGGGCTACAACTTTTTTGTTTTGGTCACGGTAGAAAGTAAAAAATTGTCGGTATTCGAGAGTAAAAAGACAATGTAAAGTATGTTTCACATTTATTTTTAATATCATTTCCAATTAATAAACCTCTTGGCCGATTACAGGACTCGCGTACACCGTCTCCTTCAGGGCCGGATCCGGGGGGGGGGGGCGGGGGGGCATAGGCCCCCTATTTTTGGCAGAGCAATGACGTTTTAGCAAGAAAAATTTAATCACATAAAAATTCGAGTAATTTTGCTCTCAGATGCCAGGAAAATGCATCTAAAAGTACAGTACTTAAATTGTCAATTTTTTCTGGGGGAGGACCCCCCCCCCCTCCGTTAGGGCTTCGCGCTTTCGGTGCTCACCACCTCCGTAGAGCTACGCCCCCCTTTCTGTCCATCCTGGATCCGGCCCTATCCTTCAAACTTGCTGCTTCCGCGGGTGTCCGTTGGTTACAAGTAGTCTACTGAGCATTTTGTGAGTAAGCCGATAGCCAGAACCTCACCGCAAAAACTTTGTTATCGTATCGATTTAAACATTTACGCCCGCTGGAGAAGATCTAAAAGTACCCAGCTCAGGAAACTGTTAGAATCCTAAAAAAGATAAGATTAAAGAAAACCATCGAAGCCACCGTTTACGTATGGGCTGGATTAGTCACATCAGGCGTCAACTACTCCTGTGGCAAGAGATTTTCATAACTTTACCGAACTGACAAAATTAAAGCTAACAGAGGAAATTATTAACGCATGATAGTTGTAAATGGCGAGTAAATCTTGTTATCGCCTCCTCCTTCATGTCTTTAGGATAATTTTGGAGGCTGTTCTTAGGGTTTGTTTTTTTAGTGCATTACCTGTTGACCGATCTGATCATGCACACGTGAATTCACGTCGTGTAATTTTACTCTGCTTTCCCGTAAGGCTGTGTGATTCACGAAATTGCTGTCCGCCCAAATAAGTTTTGTGACCCACGAGAAGTTGGATGTGGAGCTACATTGTAGATTTATTCGATAAAAAGTTCCGCCAGGACATAAATCTTTTCTAGTAGAATCTTATAATATTCGTTTAGCACGTATCTTAGTTATTTCTTAATGAAATATAATAAGAAAAATCTTCATAGGATTTTTCATAATAAATAAAATAGAATAAAATAAAATAAATGAAAAATAAAATAAAATAAATAAATAAATAATAATAAAATAAATAATATCTTCGTACGATTTGTCTTAAAAGATGTTCTTATAAGATATTTGTGAGAAAAATCGTTGGAAGATTTTAAAGATTTTTATTACAAGAATCTTATTGGAAAATCATAATTTTCGTACTAATTTCCTACTAATTTCTTACTAAGAAATAGCGGAGACACCTACAGTATATTGTATTAAAAAATTATGCGATTCTTAGTGAGATTTGTGTTCTGGGTAGACAGACACGATTTAACGTTACGCTAACACATTTTATTTTCATAAAGCACAGAGAGAATTCTTTAAACAAAATATTGCTTTTTTAGGCATAGTTCTTAGTGTTGTGACGTCGCCAAGAAAAGCACGCCATTGGCAGGAAGAGTCGACATCGTGAATAAATAATCAAAGGCATTCATCATTCCCGTCTACCCTATAATTTGTGTCTTCTATCAAACGGGCCCAGACAGTTATTTTCATGAATTAGGGCGTGGGGGTTGCAGCTGCCTGGGGGTACGCAGTCCGCTTTTAGCTATAAAATTGTGCAGTGAACCCGAGAATGGGTTCAGCGATTGTGAGACTGCACACTGTGATCGGATCCTATGTTCTTGTTTTGTTGCCCAAATAGTTATTATGCTGATACAAAAGGTGTACGTTCCGGGCATAACCAACACATACATGTATGATTTGGAGATACATGTATAGTCAAATTGTAAACCTGCAGTACTTTCGGAACTTTATGGAATATGGTATATCCAAGTATTGACCTTATTGGCCTGTACGCTGATTCTACTACAAAATTGAACTCTCAAATACATGTACATGTACTGTATACCAGTAATTCAAGATGGGGATTTTGCCTAGTGGTTAAGGCGTGCTGCCCCTGAGTGCTGGCGATTGATGCCTTATGCGATAGTCCGTGGGTTCGAGTCTGGTAGGAAGCTCTGATTTCCACTTTAGAAACCTGTTATTATTTCATGCCCTATGCCTCTAATTCAATTCTTTATGAGGAAGTACATGCAAATTACTTTTTATATGGGCGCCATTTTCCGCCAAAAACGGGGATATACGCAGGTATATTTATCAGGAGATGGATCTTTGCAGAGGGAATATTTCTACCTTGTTTCCATTTGACATCCGCAGAGGGATTCCAAAAAAGGGATGTCAGCAGAGGTATTGGGGTGGCCAAAAATGACCCCTAAAGAGCTTGTAATAAATTCAACTTTGTGCAAGCTCGGATCTTGACAGTTTTATACGTGCAATAATATGGATATAATAACGATCTGATGTAGAAATTTCTGCCCTAAATGTCGAATAGTCAGTATGAAAGAATCAAAATTTCAAGTCAAAATATTCGATACAGGTGTGACAGGAATCAACGTCCTAGGAATGCAAGTCCGCCAAACAATAGCCCGCTATTGTAAGGTTATATTCGAATGGTCATGGTCTCTCTAGCCATGTATTCTAATCCCTCGCTGAACAATAAGACCGGACTTTGAATGCAGGGGGACTTTGATCCCTGTCACACCTGAATGAAATAAATGTCGGGTGGCGCAAAAATACAATTTGGACGCTCTGATATTTCGATAACCATCCAATGAAACTCTTTGAAACTTCACCTACATAAAATTAGTAGTTGATTTATTGTTAGCAATATGTGGACGGAGAAAGCCCTTGTCAATGGGAGGTGGCAACTATTATATCCTTCGGAAAGTCAACGACCATAACTGTGCCTTATCACGACGATCTCCACAACTCCGAACGAAGGGTTAGAGCATAATGCTTGTCATAAGCCGAGAAAAACAGCTGATTTTATCAGTGGCCGTTCTCGAATCTTTTATTACTGGTCTTTTGTACTCGGGTTTCGACACGGAAGCTGTCTGTTTTGGGTGATATTAGATGTTCTCTGGTCTTGGAACAAGATGCTGAGAGATATGATAGATGATGTCAGTGCAACCAGGGCAAAAGAATTCGCAATGCAGGCCGGGAGATTTCGTAATGGGGTCAACATGTCATTTTGTAAAAATTCAAACGAATTTTGCGGTAGGCGTCCTGCAATGCCACATAAATTTTCTTTGTAAGGAGCAAAAGAAGAAATGTAACAACAGAGCATAGAAGAGAGTTGAGTGTCTCCTAAAATTTCTCCATCGACTTTCTGCGTCTGTATGATGATTGTGCGCCATACTGGCTGTTGTCGAAGCTATAAAGGGGCTTACAGGTCGACAATACGTCTTGAAGCAACTCGCAGCAACTAGCTTTCCGGCGATG
This sequence comes from Notospermus geniculatus, assembly GCA_002633025.1. Classification (NCBI taxonomy): domain Eukaryota; kingdom Metazoa; phylum Nemertea; class Pilidiophora; order Heteronemertea; family Lineidae; genus Notospermus; species Notospermus geniculatus. The sequence goes on along the minus strand of NMRB01000991.1, from coordinate 172,580 downwards.
GAAGCAACTCGGAGTGACTGATCAGTTGACGATTTTGTCGACCTGAGCGCGCTTGCGTCTCCGAGCAACTGCCGGATCCGCTAGTTGCTTCGAGTTTTACTGCATGTTCTACTTTTCGGCGACTAGTTGTTGGAATGCACCGAGGGCATGGAAGGCGCGCGGTCGACATGAGCGTGCTGTTCGAGGTAACTGCCAGTTCCTTTCAATCGCTGAAATGTCGACCTGCGCGTGATGGTTTTTGATCTGCGACGGATCCGTCGAGTTGCTTCAAGACGCAATGTCGACCTGTGAGCCCCCTAAAGCCTCGCTTATGTCGCCCTTACGTACAGTCAGAACTAGTTGACAACTGATAATCAGCGCGTAGTTGGAACTAATCAGTCACAACTACTAGGTGACATAAGCTCTCGGGCGTCAGCGAGTAACTAGTTGCAAACTACAAATATCCAGATCCAGAAAATCGCACGTGTTCAACTTCAGCACGTTTTACTTAAAATCAAAAGAAATCAGTGTCGACATAAGCACTCANTAAAGTTGACAGACCCAACGCTGCTCGACTCAACATTCAGCTGAGGCGACTTTAAAAATAGCCCCACCGCATTGAGATTTGCCGTCCGTGTGCGCCTTGCCTAAACGGTCGCACGGCCCATCTCGGATCAAAGATCAAGCACAATTTACATCAAGCCGCTAAGCTGAATATAATCTCATAGTACAACACTGGGTGCACTATGACGGGTTTACAACACAAACCTCTTCATTCAACCACAAGTGGACAAGGAAACTACAATAAGGAACAAGGACAACAACACGCCAAGATAATACTATGTCTTCATTCACCGTTGGGTGTTCATGTCCCGCCTTGTAAACTATTGTCATTTCGTAGTAAATTAGATAAAATAACTTTGGCAATGAAGTGTTTCCTGTGTCTATTATAACATTAACTCTTTATGCCAAGTGGAAATTAAAGTCATAAGTTCATGAGAGATACCCTAGGGAGTAAGAAATAAAAGTGGAAAATAAAAAGTGGGAAATTTTGGCATTTTGCGTGAATTTTTCAATTTCTCAAATTGGGAGAAAATTTTGAGAAATATCGCCCAAAAAATCAGACAAAATCAGACAAATTTCTCAAGATGGGACAAAAATTTCTCCCAATTTGAGAAATTGGTGGTGGAGCCACGGTGGTGTAGTGGTTCGGGCCTCCGACTAGCGGTCAAAGGGTCCCGGGTTCGAATCCCAATGGGCGTGAGACTTTGGGCAAGTCTCTTTGCCTCACTGGCTTCTCTCCACCCAGGTGTAGCCTATAAATGGGTACCGGTCGGAAATGCTTTAGATTGTAGCGCTGAATGAGCAGCTCATCTGAGTTCTACTGAAAGGTTTCAGGACAGACTGGGGTTAAAGTGTAAAGTCGGATGAGTCCTCTACCATTGTTGATATCAGACTATAAACCCGAACTTTAACTTTTTTAACTTAAAATTGAAAAATTCGCGCAAAATTCCAAAATTTCCCACTTCTTACATGTATTTTCCACTTTTATTTCCTACTCCTTAGCCGTCGATTCGTGTTTTTGTTCGAACACGAGTTAAGAAAGTCACGTGAAAGTGGCTGTTTCAATGTGAAATAATCTGATAGATTGTGCCATTCAGCTTTTTCCATTATTGGATTGTTGCTAACAAACTTTTTCAACTTGCGTTTGAACAAAAACGCGAATCGACGGCTAGGGTAGCTCTGGTCAAGGATGACTGTAACAATGGGCGTTATATTCCCTCAAAAAGGGACACACGCAGATGGATATGTCTGGAAAGGGATCATCGCGGCGGGGTATTAATGTTTACTAAGAGAATGATGGCGGTATTCGGAACAATAATTACACATGTCGACCAAGTGAATTAGCGTAATATGAGTCGAATAAAAAGGCCGTAGCGGGAGGTGGTCAACACGGCGACAGTAAAAGATGATCAGGGATTAAGTAAAAAAGGGCTAAAATAACTTTGAAATGCCGGTGTATTCAAACGTTCACTCGCTTAGAAAATTGGATCGGCAGGTGTGCCAAAACAACTATTTCGGTGTTTGGCCATTTAAACTCAGCTGTTCACGAGAGCTATTCTAGCCGTCGATTCGTGTTTGTTTTCAAACACGTGTTGAGGAAGTTTGCAAGCAAGAGTTAGATCGAATGACGACAAAAGGTGTTATGGTGACAGTCGATCATCAATCAGATTATTTCACATGGAAGCAGGCCAATTTCGCGTGACTTTCTTGACTCGTGTTTGGACGAAAACACGAATCGACGGCTAGGGTAGCTCTCATGAATACATGTATCACGTGACGAAGCGATGATTTTCGAAGTTCCTTCTTCCATATCACCTTCCATACTAGTAATCCAACGTTTTTTTTTCTGAAAGAGGCTGTTTGTTTGATAAACTGCTGAACTTACGAAATGGTCTACATTAGGGAGGTTTAGAAATCAAACGACAACGTTGTAACGGCAACGTTATTTTTGTACCAAAAATGCAATATAAAATTTGGTTCATGTGTAGTATGAAAAATAACATTGTCATAAAGTTTACGTTTATCGTTTGATTTCTAAACCTCCCTATTTTCTCTCCTTCTACATCTTTTCTCTCGTCTTGTTTTGGGGCGTCTGGATGACACAGTGGCAACATCCATGCCTGCCAACAATGAGATCACGGGTTCGATCCCCGGTCATTCCAGCGGCTTTATGTGGTAGAGAGAGGGCGATCTCTCCTCGACATCGTAGGTTTCCTCCGGGAGCTCCGGTTTTCTCCTACATATCGTTAATATCACCCGGTGTTGTTTGATGAGTAGCTATAATGCCCTAAGTTGCACTCCAGAAATAATATAATATATCTTCTCATGCATGCAACCTTTTTCTCTTGAAGGTTGGAAGCCGTGGACAACATGGTCGCCCTGTAGTAGGACCTGTAAGGGGGGTACCCAAACTCGAAAAAGGGAGTGCAAAAAGTTGGCACCTGACAAATGCGAGGGTACAAGTGGTCAGCAAAGGGAGTGCAATACATTTAAATGCAAAGGTATGTTTACTTGCATTCCTAGGACCACCATTGCATTCAGACCTAGGGAGTTATACATGTACCTTTAGAACTTGGACCTTATTCACGAAGCTCTCGTATAAACTTACAGGAGTGCGTAAACTATTGTCCATTTGCGGACAACCTATTGTTCATTATCAGCGTGAAAAGGGTATTGCGTGCCCTTAAAGTTACAGGGGTTTGTGAAAAAGGCCCCTTATCTGACTAAAACCTTCATCTCAATCATTCAAATTTATGTGTTATATTTTTCATTTCAGGGGTTAAAGACCTGATATCCCTTCTGTCATTACACTCCTTCCCGCTAGGGGTCTCTGTCACACCAGATCGTCCACAGTCATTTCGCATTGAGCAGCCATCAATAATAAACATATACACGACAAAAATCTTTCCTCAAAAATTTCCCGTGGATTTTTCAATATTATTAACATTAAAACCTAAAACGAACAACCAAGGGTATATACTAACGTTCTGTGATGTTGACGGAACACAAAGACTAAGTGTACAGGCGGGAATTAACCCCACATTTTACTACTCGGATCAAAATAACCGCCCAGCAGACAGATCACCAAGATTTGTCATCAATATTAGTGACGGGAAATGGCACCAGGTGGCGTTTAGTGTAAAACGAGGCTCTGTGACGTTATTCTATGACTGTTCACTGGAGATCACGCGACCGTTGGACCGAAGCCCGAAGCCAGTCATCGGCGTCAATACAATTACGTCATTTGGTTCCTTATTTGGAGACGAGTCACGTAATACTCTGTTTGAAGGTGATATTGAGCAGGCGATAATCGTTGATGACCCGGATGTTGCTCGTAAACAATGCAGTTCTCTCATCACGCCAATTGTAAGTACAAATTTAGACTGAGAGTGATTAAGACCGCCCATCTCAGAGTAGGTGGGCGGTCTTACTTGTTTTTCCTAAATTTCTTTCCCTCAAACATATCATGTTGGAGGTTTCAGCAAGATTTTGTTGTTTTATTGCTATTTGCAAGAGTTTCTATTATGTTTATCTCAACTTGGCCCTGTAGTGAGCCATCGGCATATCCAAAGTACCACACCACTAGAAAAATTTCTCCCTAATGTGAAACGATGTAGGACCTAGATACGGGCCAAGCGCACGAGCGGGCGGGGAGGGGCCAAGACACTGACAGCTCGTTTTGTCAAGTATGGCTCTAAATCATTGAGTGCTGACGTCAGGAAGGCAACCTTTCTTTTATCTTTTTCAGCGTGAAGACGTAAGCGATGGGATAGAACCTGGGAGTGGCGGTAGCGGCGACGGAGGGGATACCGATATAGATGAGGGTTCGGGGAAGGAGGGAAAAGGTAAAGAGAACCGATATACCCATCACCAAGGACTACCAAAGTTGTGATTCGTTCGACGGTCACCAGATAACAGTCGAGTGCACCACATCAAGGCGGATATACACGAATGCTTTCTCCATCGTCCTCTGAAACTATGGAGCATTTCAGAAATAAATTGTTCTCCATAATGAGATGTCTGATCATACAGTCAGTAAATGATATGGCTTTTGAACTTTTCAGTTCTGAGTGCCTGGTCTGAATGGTCGCCATGCAGTGTGACATGTGGAGAAGGGAAACGAACGAGAACAGCGTACTGTAAAGACAATAAACTTTCCCTGGAGGAATGTTTAAAAGAAGGGGAGGCAAGGACCGAGTCGACGGAATGCAACCTTCGGGACTGTCCAAGTAGGTTTCGTGTATGCATTGGGAGCCACGGTGGTGTAGTGGTTCGGGCCTCCGACTAGCGGTCTGGGATCATATTCGTAAAACCCTGCTAGGCTTAGTTGTCTGTTAAAGTGCCTTGTTTCTACAGGCCAATGTACACAACTAGCAGCCAACTAAGCTAGCAAGGTTTTATGAATATGGGCCCTCCGGATCCCGGGTTCGAATCCCGCTGCTGGCGTGAGACTTTGGGCAAGTCTCTTTGCCTCACTTGCCTCTCTCCACCCAGGTGTATAAATCCCGGTGTTTAACGAGATAACTATTTTTTTATTTTCTCCTTTCAGTCAGCTGTCCGAAGAAATGTCTGAATGGAGGGTCATGCGACTACACCACCGGTCTTTGTGCATGTGTATCTGGATATTACGGGGTGCAATGCAAAATTGGTAAGTCTGGATCACCATGTCAAGAAATTTCATTGAATGCTTGTATGCAAACGTTCGGCGATACTGACACGAGAGCTACCCTAGCCGTCGATTCGTGTTCACAGACGAGTTAAGAAAGTCACATGAAAGTGGCATTCCATGTCAAATAATCGGATTGATGATCGACTCTGACCATAACACGTTTTTTTTGTTTAAATGTTGCTAAAAAAACCTCATCAACTCTCGTGTTTGAACATGACCACGAATCGACGGCTAGGGTAGCTCTCGTGAACGTAGACTTGAATTGAAATCAACAGAATGATTGATTTTTCGCTTTAGTGTCATGCTACCCCGGATGTTACAACGGAGGGAGGTGCAAAGTGCCAAATGTGTGTTCATGTAGGCCTGGTTACACAGGGCGACAGTGTGAAAAAGGTATGATAATCATGAACTCCTCATTAGATTGAGCGCTGTTCTAAATCTGCATGACTTGCAGTCGAAATAATTGGGGGGAGGGGGGTGATCGCGTGAGCCCTTGCGTCTGTACGCCATCAATAGGAAAGATGTGAAGTCCCCTTCTGTAGGCATCTCGACGAAATGAAAGGGGCTTGAAACTTAGGCCTAGGGATAGGCCTACTAAACCAGCACAGAGTGATCCATGGGACAACTGTCCGAATACCAACCACTTTCGACACTTAAAACGGAACTGGTATTATTTTGCATACATGTATTTACAGCCATTTGTAGCCCGCAGTGTCGAAACAACGGCCGGTGCATTCGCCCCGGAGTTTGCGCATGCCCGTACGGCTATGCGCCACCGTATTGCTCGCGTAAGTATACGATCATTCTCTTCTCCACATAAACAGGTCGGTACGAGTCAGCAACTTCCAGGTTACAGGCAAAATGATCTGCACTACCCCATCTTGGACATAAAAAATTAAAGTGTTTGTTAAAATTATTTGTCTTCTGTGTGGTGGTCTGAGAAAACCAGTCACATGGTCAAAATTTTACAAATAGAGTTATCTGCATAACTTGAAAGCCCGTCATCTCAGGATGAAGTTACTTTTTAAATTGTGGATATCTCTCTCTCGAAACCTGAGATGTGGTATGTTTTATGATGTCTGTGTTCCCATTTTTAGCTCAGCTGACCAAAGGTCAGCGGAGCTATTCATATGTATACTGAGTGGCGTCCGTCTGTCTGTCTGTCTGTCTGTAGTCCGTGAAACTGGCACGTTTTGCAACCGCAAGGCCCAGGGCCCTGAAAGTGGGTGGAGTGTTTGGTCCTAGGGAGGGCTCGAAACAGAACCAAAAATTTCCGCGATTTGACCTACATTCTGCTCTCCAGGGGGCATATTCCATAAAATGAAAAATCCCCATTACTCAGTCCAGAGAAAATAGATCAAACTGTAACTGACATATTGTGTTGCTTATTTTATTCTTCACCTCCTGTAGGGGCAAATTGTTCGAAATTTTTCCACCAGGGGGTGTAATCTGCATAAATCAAAAACATGGGTTTTTGAATTTCCCCCCAGCACATGAGCATGCTCAGTGAATATCATTGATGATGTCACCATTTTATGCAGCTGATTTGATGACATCACAGTACTTCGTGTAGATTTGTGCTTCACAGGGAATTGAAAATGAAAGAACAGCCTTCTTGCACAGTGGATCACATGGTTTTCAGGTTTTGTGCAGAGATACTTGCACTGCTCATCTTTACGTGTGCAACTGGAATCTCATGAGCTATCTAGGCCAAGGCAGCTGAAATACTGGTACTGCTGTTGCATGTGATGCTGTAGGCCTGCTGTCACTGAATCCTTTGGACTGAATCAGAGCAAATGCAATTACATGTATCCACGGGGGGGGGGGGGGCCTAATTATACTGTGAGTATAATTCCTCCAAGGCCTGCTCAACCAAAATGATTGAACATGATGATGAAACATCCTTCACGCAACACAATGACAAGGGCCTGTAGGCACAATTGACATCTCTGAGTGTTGCACGTTTCAATGCGAATTCATTGGATAGGCCTACTGGTGAAACATCTCCGAGTGTTGCACGTTTCCACTGTTAATTCTCAGTGTAATATCTCTGAGTGTTGCACATTTTCAGTGTTAATTCTGGTGTAACACCTCAGAGTGTTGTACATTTCCAGTGTTAAATCTTGTGTACTGTCTCTGATTGTTGCACATTTCCAGTGTTAACAAATTACCTGATAGGAAACATCATTCTGTCGTAATCCTCCTGTTTTCAACAAACAACAAATTTACACACAATGTCTTCTCCACCTTGGAAACAATTGCCCACTACAGTTACCACTCCAAACAACTATTACAAAGTCAGCTGAGCGCAAGGCCCATGGGCCTCTTGTTTGGAAAGCGAGATTGCAAAAAAATCGAAGAAAAGTAAGTTAAACTTTAAGTGCTGAACTAAGAAATACAACGTCCTAAAGCTGGGGAATGGCTGCAACCTTTCTGTTTGTCAATGATGAGGCAAAATCATTGAAGTGACCGTGAAAAACTAAAAAAAAAATTTTTTTTTAGTCATCAAGTACATGTACTCAAAACGAAGCCTGGCGACTTCCGACGTGTTTTCCCAGACCGCCACACTTCTATTTGCACACTAGACAATTTGTTTGATCCAGACTATTTTCAATGGTCATATCATGTGATATGCCTGTACTGTCTTTGAAAAGAGACATGTCTTCATTTCAGCACTGTGTACAAAGCCATGTCTTAATGGCGGCCAGTGTGTCGGGAGGAATAGGTGTAGATGTCAACGAGGGTATGGTGGTACCCAGTGTCAGACAGGTGAGATGATCTTACGCGTTGGCCAATAAAAAAACAAAAAAACCCAAAACCAAAACAAAATCAAATAAAATCGTAATTGGATGCCTTCCTGATTTTAGGCCTATCAGGGACACTTTTTTGGGACAGACTGTAGTATTTTTAGCTCATAATAAAAAACAATATGTTATGATGGAATTCAGTCCATAAATCTTTTGATCTTCATTACATTTTGCTTTATTTCTCCCCAGCAATCTGTGGTCAGGGGTGTGCCAATGGTGGAACATGCATTGCCGCCAACCGCTGCACCTGTCGGAGTGGTTACTCAGGCAACAGATGCCAAAATGGTGAGCTGCATTTGATTTCTTAAAGGAGCCCGGTATTACCACTTTTTCTCGACAGCCGGCCCCACCATCGCTGTGCGCGCCACTCTCCTACCCCAGGGACTAACTACGTTGTCGGCGAATTGACCTGATGTACTAAGCACATTTTGTGATGTTTTTTTGTAGTTCGTATTACTGCCCCTACGTGGCTCCCTCTACGTCGGCAGTCAAAATACTGGTCAGAGATTGCATACCACAAGCTAAAATACGATCTTTTTCTGAGCACGAGCCTTTTTTGCAACACACTCAAGGCTACATTTTCCATTTCAGCAATATGCAACCCGCCATGTCAAAATGGCGGCACCTGCTTATTTCCATATTACTGCCAGTGTCAACCAGGCACAAGTGGGAGATACTGTGAAAAATGTACGTACATACGACATGCTCAGATTTCTGTGGACTAGAGACACTGTGTTTTAGCTTGGAGTGCTGTCGCGCGCGTCAACATCGGACGTGCATCTCTGTGTAATGATAGCCTATAAGGCTGACCCTAACTCTGACCTTTCCCATCAGCCAATCATTCTACTCGTTAGTGAGTAACAGGTATTCCGATTGGTTCTGATGATTTCCCACTGACTCGACAGTGGTGCTTGGTCTGTGCTCGGAGCTGAGTTGACGAAGAATACACGTGTGTACTGTTTATGCATAGATCTACTACGAAGTGTGAGACTCACATTGGCGTATGCTTGGAGCTTCCAGTTGCGGAGGACTGCATATACATGTACAATTGTATAGAGCAATGGAAACTGAAACTGATCTGTCATTTGTGCAAATGCCCATCCTTCTTTTTTTCAGTTTCTTGCTCAATAACATGTAGAAACGGTGGGGTCTGCTCTGGATCTGATACCTGTCGGTGCAGATCAGGCTACAAAGGAAAATACTGCCAAATTCGTAAGTTTTTTATTCAAAGACGACTTTTTTGAATAACCCGATTTTATAGCAGAGCTGCACTTTCCAAAACTCACCATACCCATACGTCATGATTTTTGAGCTGGGAGAGCTGTGACTAGCGCATAAGATTTTCCATGCTCCTTGCAGCTGTATGTCGCTACCAGTGTCTGAACGGTGGGCGCTGTGTTGACGTCGACAGATGTCACTGTCCTCATGGTTACTATGGAAGGCGTTGTGAGGGAAGGTAAGTGTTTCAGCTTATGAGAACATGTCACTGAAGACGTCATGAAAACCATGTTGCCAAAATTACAATGTAGGTCATCACCGTGGTAATGGGATACCCGCAGAACTAACACTAATAGATATCTCTAGTAGTAACTAGGTTAGAATGGAGAGGGGGAATGTATTGTCAAAGAGTTTTTTTTGCCTCTAACTCCTTTATTATTTGATTAATCATACAACATGCAGTGAGAGATTATTTTCTGTTTGGATAATTAATAAAATAGTCAGAAGTTAAAACATTTTTCATGAGCAGTTAAAGCTCCACTCATTTGAGAAATGACTCAAAAAGTGAACCGATCTACAGATTAAGTCCAAACTATTAGGCTAATTATGGTTTCCGATCTCCAGATCGGAAACCATATAGTGTTTGGTCGTGGTGTCTGTCTGTGTGTGTGTCTGTGGTGTGTCTGTGTGTGTGTCTGTGTGTGTGTCTGTCTGTTCAGTCTGTCACACCTGTAACTTTGTTCCTGCAAGAGCTACAGACCTGGAAATGTGACCTACCCCCGGGTTTCATGACCTGAGCTACAAGATGGAATGAAAATTTCCAGTCTCCGATACCTGGTTCATGGTGAAATTGACATATCAAAAGTTGAGATTTTGTCTGTCACACTTTTGTTTCTTGAATAACTTGTCTCCGACGCCAGGTAGAGCACTAGCAACAAGTTCCTTCCCTATGTTTATGGCCCTTGGCAAGATACTGGCATCAACAAATTTATTCTCCAGTGTCAGCATCATAATGATATTGATATATCAAATTTGATATTTTGACATATCGGGAGATCTGCCACAGTAAGTGACTTGAAACTGGTATCACAACATCATTGCTCATCCACGGATGTTATTGCAACTGAAATTTTCAGTTTGCACCTGCTCGGTCGCATGATATTTGCTGATATCGTGGTGAGATTTGATATTCAAATTTGATAACATGACATAAGTCAGAATCTGGTGATGGTAGAGACCTAAAACCTTCACCTACACCTAGGTTATCAAGGATGAGCTTTCAGATTACGCAATGACCTTGAAGGTCAGAGGTCAAGGTCAAGGTCAAACAGTTCTTAAGCGCAAATCTCCTCGGAATTTCAGGAAAAAACGAATTAGAAGCCTGAATTTACCATCCCCGATAGGTTTAATCAGGGATCCTGTCCCAGTTATGCAATACTTCTCAAGGTCAGAGGTCAAGGTCACAGCCAACCATCACAAATAACATGAGACAGAACCTGGTGATGGTGGAAGCCTAAAACCTTCATCTACACCTAGGTTATCAAGGATGAGCTTTCAGATTACACAATGACCTTGAGGGTCAGAGGTCAAGGTCAAGGTCAAACAGTTCTAAAGTGCAAATCTACTCAGAATTTCAGGGGAAAACTAATTAGAAGCCTGCATTAACCATCCCCTATTTGTTTAATCAAGGATCCCTGTTCCAGTTACGCAATACTTCTCAATGTCAGAGGTCAAGGTCACAGATAACTAGCTCTAGAGTAGTAGACTTATCATCGGAAACCATAGACATCGCTCCGATGTCCTGCTCTTGTTTTCACATAAGCAGGGCCTATCTCCTTCAAATGAGGTATTCATAGAATAGTCAGAATGTATTTTGTATAGAATTATGAAGAACTTTTCGACTGCATGTTGGTGGTTTCAATGGACCGTTTTCTCAGTATTCAGCAAAAACAAGTTGGCTCTATACATTTTGCCTATAGCATTTAACCTGGTACTACTAGAGACATCTGGTGGGATAGAATGTTGTGCAGGTACCCCATTCTCTCTCAGAGTGACAGATGATTGGTTGTCCCATCCCCCAGGGGACGGGGAAATCCCCGTGCCGATGACCTAATTTTGGCAACATACATGGCTGCTAGCGAAGCTCACTATGGCCTACTGTAGGCCTTACGTACATGTAAATGCCCCTGCCTATTTACTCTGGACTTCTCTGTGCAGTCGTCAGAAACTGACCTATTCAGAATCATGGAAAAGGCCTAGCCTATTTCATCGTTTTTCATCGATTACAGAGTTAATCTTTCAATCTTTTCTGATACTTTCATCAGGCGATGCAAATACAGAATGAAGACAACTTCCTATGCCAGAGGATACAGAAAACAAGTACGACATCTTGTGGCCGCGCCGTGTGGCTTCAGCAGATGGTCACAATGTGCAAGACCCAGGTAAGAATTTTCTGACCTACATGTCGTCGTGTGGTGAGCATAAATATGGCTCCAGAACTAGTTACACAGCTTTCGCCAGAGGACTTAGATGCGTTCTTATTGAATGGGATGAGTTAGGCAGCAATGTACATGTATATCACGGGTCAGACCACGAGCCAGAGACCCGTGTCACTACAGTACACCATGGCGGCTCTCCGCCGTAATCCGGTGACCACCTCCGCAGCTTGCCGTTAGGCCACTGTTAGTTCATGAACTACACCACAAGTGACGTCAGCAACTGAGAAACAATGATAAGTTCGGCCCAAATATACATGTACAGTTAGATCTAATAAAGGGAATAAGAAATAAAAGTGGGAAATAAGAAGTGGGAAATTTTGGAATTTTGCGCGAATTTTTCAATTTCTCAGATTGGGAGAATGTTTTTCCCATTTTGAGAAATATCACCTGAAATATCAGACAAAATGTCGTGCCATTTAAAAAAATTCTCAAAATCGGAAAAAATTCTCACGATTTGAGAAATTGAAAAATTTGCGCAAAATTCCAAAATTTCCCACTACTTATTTTCCACTTTTATTTCTTACTCCCTTAGTAGTAATACCATATGTTTGGTAGAACAGCCAAGATAATAATGCCTATTGGAAGCTGCGTCGAAAAGCCTTTTAAAGTTCTGCTCTCATTTTGCAATATAAAGCAAAGTAATTTTGTGTCATTTTTTTCAGGACCACGTATAAAATGACGTACCGAATAGCCTACAGAACGGAATATATTTGTACGTAACGATTAAAGTCCTACGTTTCAATCCACCGTTGTAATTATCATTAATGTACTTAACATATTTATAGAAATAAAATATCATATCATCGCATGGTGGTCTAATTTTCTCATTCTCGAGCTTTACCCAAAATGAGGACTTTTCCATAAAAAATCACACCCAAAATGAGGACTTTTCCATAAAGAAATCATACCCAAGATGAGGATTTTTCCATAAAGAAATCATACCCAAAATGAGGACTTTTCCATTAAAAAATCACACCCAAAATGAGGACTTTTCCATAAAAAAAATCACACCCAAAATGAGGACTTTTCCATTCAAAAATCACACCCCAAATGAGGCTTTTCCATAAAAAATCACACCCAAAATGAGAACTTTTCCATTAAAAATCACACCCAAGATGAGGACCTTTCCATTAAAAAAATCACCCAAGATGATGACTTTTTCATTAAAAAATCGCACCCAAAATGAGGACATTTCCATAAAAATCACACCCAAGATGAGGACTTTTCCATAAAAAATCACACCCAAAATGAGGACTTTTCCATAAAGAATCACAAAGTGAACGGACGACCCTTGGATTGAGTTTCAATCATGTTTACTCAGCTTCACCATATCAACGGCAAAGGCTTCTGTCCTTTGCTTAGTTGCGTCTGTCTTACGAAGCCGAAAACGAGACCGCAGTCAAAGAGCGTCTCGTATCCTGTACGACTACAGTTGTTACGGCCAATAAGGAAACGGCCGACCCTTCATTGTGGGGTGACAGGCCAAAATGTCACCCCGCGATGTATCAAAACTGTACCGGTCGGTGGTTTGCTCTGGCGGCATAAGATTTCAGAAAATTAGAAGCAGGAATGGGTGCTCCCTCCCCCCCCCCGCCGCCAAAAAAACGTCTTCTTGATCCATTAGGGCCTATCGTCAGTTTTCGAATCTCATTGTTACAGACACGCAAAATCTACATCAAAAATTTGATAAAAAGCAATCATTGCTAGCATATTAAATCGATTATTGAAACAGAGAATCAAAAAATGAAATACTTAGAAAACACTTTCTATTCATACAAAGTATCACTGCAGAAATATTGACAAAAGGCCATTATCACTGGCACATAATATTGATACAATGGGAACAAGGTATTCAGAATTGTATTTTTTTCTTACTCATAACTTATCGCTGCACAAGTCAATAATTTTATAGTGTTATCAGTGGATCATGTATGGCAACATGTGAGCAAATTTGAATGGACAGCTCTTGGAAATACATGTACCAATGACGCCAAAATCTATCATCGGAACGGGGAGAATAGACCAATAAGAAGTGAGAAATGGAGACATACGTAGCCTTGTGGATAGGCTAGGTCTTCTGAAATGAGAGTCTGTCAGTGACAAGTTCAACACTGTTCTATCTCCAGTGGTAAAAGGCAGTGTCTCCACAACTGATCATGAGAACATGGCTGCCGGAAGTACCATGAATACTCTCCACCAGTACTTGAAAGATGTGAGACACAGTGTAGGCCTACCTCCGCAGACAAATCCAGCGACGTTTTGGGCACTACGTGATTTTAGGGGTCATGTCTCGCCGTGGCCTACATACCAGGTGTGAAAGGAAAGAATGTCCCAGGAACAAAAGATCCTATTGTCACATTCTAATCTCTGGTGAGTGGTTTCCATAGCAATGCACCTTAATCCGTCATTGAACAATAGAAGCGGACACTTTTTACAGGGGGACATTCTTTACTCTTACACCGGGATATCACCAACGCCCATAGCCAGCCTTCCCCTTTAAATCCGTGGAATGTATTAGGCCTCATACCATCAGGAGACTGCCCCTTTAAATGTTACCCGTTCAGTAAATGTTACCGTACCGGAAGACATACTGGGGAGGTTTCGAAATCAAACGATAAACCAAAACTTTACGACAACGTTATTTTTCATACTACAGATTTTGCATTGCATTTTCGGTACAAAAATAAAGTTGTCGTTAACGTTTACGTTTATCGTTTGATTTCGAAACCTCCCTATTGTATCTGTAGTAGTCATACACATGAGCCATGTGAGCACCAAACGACATTTCATTGTTGTTTGCCAATTCAGGCCAGTGGGTCAAAAACGTGAGCATAGGCCTATAACATGAACGGCTGCTTCAACATATGTTCAAGATCAAGGCAGAAAATAGGTACCCTTAATTCACCATCAAAATAATCCGAATCGCTGCCTACATCCTTCCGAAAAATCATAGGGATCATCCTGGACATCTCATCTTCCCATACACGATTCGATGACTGAATCAGGGCCAAAAGGCGTCAGTTCCACGCAGAGGTAAATAGAAAATGCTCATTTTAGCCCCAAAATAAGAAAAATACGTACCACTGAATCTTGGTTTTTAAGGTGGGTGGACCAGGTTAGACACTACGCCACAGCTTCTGATGCGGTTCCATGGAGATCGGTTTCGCGATGCGCAGAGAAAAGTTCTGGAAACGAAAAACCAAGCATGAAAATAAAGAGCATCTAGTGCCCAATAAGATAGAACTATTACTTAACAGGTGCAGTCAGCCGCGCTTATTGCCAAAAGATGGCATCAAATGTTCTAGCCATCCTGAGAAGATCAGGGGTTCTTAGCGCTCGCTCCCTTCGTCACCGCACAATTCTGTGTGCGGTGAACACCTGATGTTCTCAGGATGGTTCTAGCGGACCACTATTACAAAAGAAATTCTCTCGACGCAAGGATACCGGACCCGCCGATAGGCGGCAGTACATGACGAAGGCTTTTGTGGATCGCTGTTGATAGTTTTATAGTATAGGCGATTTTTGGGTTTCAATAAATGGGAAAGTCGTCTCCGAATATTTTCGCAAATGGGGTAGAAAATTTGCGAAATATTCGGAGACGACTTTCCGATTTATTGTATACTGTGTGTCGTTTTTGCGCTGTTTTTTGGGATATCGATTTTTGGGTTTGTAGCTAATAGACCTTTGTTTGGCACCAAGGGGATGAAGTTGCTCGTTGTTATGGCTGTCCACCAATAGATAATAGGGAAAGATGTAGATAGTGACTCATACTGTTCAGGAAGCCATGTTGAATTTAAAGACATTTGGGTTCGTGCTCCGGTGCGGCAACGATAGGGGTGTTTTTAAAGTTGACTGACCCAATACTGCTCGACTCATCATTCAGTCGGGTCAGTCGACTTTAAAAACACCCCTACCGTTGCCGCATCGGGGCACGAACCGCATCTATCTGTTTCAGCTTTAGCGTTGTGTTCACTCTAAAAAGTCAGAACGCGAAATTTCTTCAGTCCCAATACGTAAAGTTGTCGTGTGGGGGATTTTTTTTCTTGCAATGTACTTATCCTCCAAACATTTATTTATAGAACAGGTCATCTTTGTTGTTAGGAAATATTTAGGCCCCTTTTTAAAGGGTTATTTCATACTATTGTGAACACCAGTTAGAACGCAAGACGCCTGTTCAGAACGCAAAATTTGTCCCAGATTTGAGAACACCAATGCAAAAGAACACCATTCTTTTGCGTTTGTGTTCTCAAACCTAAGAATTGTTTTTTCCTTGTTTATCATTTTCGAGTGCGATTTCCATCGCCCGCGGGCCATTTCATGATTTGATATGGATTAAGCAAACGTTCCGATGACCTGACAGCAATGGGGAGGTTTCGAAATCAAACGATAAACCAAAACTTTACGACAACGTTATTTTTCATACTACACTTTAACCAGATTTTGCATTGCATTTTCGGTACAAAAATAAAGTTATCTTTAACGTTTACGTTTATCGTTTGATTTCGAAACCTCCCTATTAATGTATTGAAATCAGAAAGTGCTTACGTTCCCCGATGTTAGTGTCGTGTAAAATGTACTATCCTCTATCTGAATACATTAGAGCTCCACTTGCATTTTTTCAGTGTGTACTGAAAACTAGGTTTTTGATTCTTTGAAGTACGTATCAGGCAAGCATTTTGGGGACCTTCAGGAGGCTACGAGACCTCCAGCTGCCTTCTCCTAACAGTTTATAAATACCGCGAAATCAAAAATAGATAGCAGACTGGCCAATATGGAAAAAGTGGCATAGAAAAAGATTTCGTAGGCATTTTATGTTAAAATTTGGTAACTGTGCCAGAACAAGGGGGCCACAAAGTTTCAGGAACACCCGGTTGCCATCGCAACATTCTAATAGGGGGGGGGGTCAAAAGTCACATATGACCAAATATGGTCAAAATCACCCAAAAAATAATTTTCGGTAAAAATGCTTAGCTTGGTATTTTCCATCGAAAAACTTAGGAACTGAGTCGTTGTATGTTGTAATAAATGAATATAATGGCTAACAATGTGTTGGATTTACTGGTAATACTGAAGCGTTGAAAAACAAAAAAATGCATTTTTCTCCGTTTCAAGAATAGCTTGCTATCAGAGATCAGTGAACTTTAAATAACGTTTTAACTTAAATGATACATGTATTTCCGTTTACTATGTATCGACAAGGAGCTGGATTATCCCCAAGGGTTTAAGAGAGGAAAGAGGGGCTATAAGCATTACCAAAAGAAAATCACAAAAAGTTGACCAACCATGACGGCCACGAACCAAGCGTCATACCCGCCGGTAGTGGGCGTCTTTCTCTGGACATTCTTTATTCTGCACGATGTTACCTTCGGCCAACAGATATTCGTTTCGGTTCCCGTCAAAGCTGGCGACCAAATTGGTCTAACGTTTAATTTGGTTACTCACCATTTAACGCAACGTAAACTCTACTGTGCCATGATCTGCTCCTTGTATGGGGCTTGTACTGGATTCAGTTTGGTCGAAACCAAATCATTTTGTTTTATACAGAATGATTACTTCTACATCGATCAGGATAATTATCGAGATGAGAATCTTCGGAAATTACGGGGAAGAGATGTCATTACCTATAGGGTAAGTTGTAGCATTGGCTGTCAAATTTTGCATACAAGAAAATGCATGTATTCATGTACTTCTCAACTTATTTTGTCATTTTCGATAACGCTTGCGGTAAAAGTTGCTCGGTTGTAAGATTGTGTTGCCCTTTTTGCCCCTGGGTAGGCCTACTAGTTTTGGGGGGCGTGGTTAATTTGAAAGCTCCCTTCTTTTCAATCGTGATTTTTACTTTCTTTAGCTCGGAGCCAAAAAGTACTACATTTTGAAAAAGGACTACAAAAACAGAAATCAAGCGACGGCAAGTTTTAAGTCATTTCATGCATTCACACATAACGTAACAGTCAAAGGTAAAATCATGGGCTGCGGATTTATCCAAAGTAGAAACGAAACACCCTATGACGTATGGGTGACGTCAGGATCAAAATTTGAAAGGACCACCACTGGACGGATGGACATTATGAGAATTAAAACACAGGGAACCAAGAAAATAACAGAAGAGGTTGCAAATGTCACACTCACAGTTAGGAACTGTAAGGTGATTGACATCATTTGTGAATCTGTCAACGATTTTGTGTTCCTCCACTCAGTTAACAAAGGGTTCCACTGTAAACCTCTTGAGTACAATGTCTCTTGGTATGAGCTGAGGTCTGGACATCTAAAAGAACTTCCGACGATTAGGCTTAAGGGTCACGGACACCAAGGGCGACAGTCTTGTCTGGGTAGTATTTATATCAGGGGGGACAACGGAGTTGTTTTGTACCACACGAAGAATGGACATTACGCTGTTATCGTCTACAAGTTTAAATTTGTTCTCAGGGTAAGTAATATACTGCACCTTCGGCCTAACGGACGGCCTGGGCTGACCACACAGTAAGTCCGATAGTGCTTTCGGTGTCTATCGACGTTTTAGTTAATGGGAAAATGCGTTAAATCTTATTATAATGGACGGTAGCCATGTTGGACGTGTTATCAATCTGAGTTGACCTGTTAACTGCTATACCTTGCTATGTAATGACTGTACACAGTTCGGGTGGACCGGACTTTGTGCCCTATCTCCTCCTTAGTTAGGGCTTGAATCCTACGAAGAGCGGCCTATGTGTATAGTACAATAGGAGGAGAGTGCCCTTACGGCATTTTGGTTTTAAATGAAGTGATTACTTTTGTGCAAAAGAGATAAAATCAGTAGTGTGATGACCTGTGCTGCTATCTACAAGAGGTGTAATAAACCAGACGTAATGCTGCTGTTTAGAAAGTCAAAACTGCTCCTCACTGCTCATGGATTTGACGTAAACGATTAACAAATGAATTCCTAGCCATGAAACTACCCCTCTCCAAACACACTCATCAATAGGCCTAAGCAACAGACCCTCTACCACAGGATATTCAAGGAAAAACACACTCCCTCAAAATTTGTTTTACGGGTCAATAAGCTAGTAACTAACTGCCTATAAGCGCCGGTATAGCACTATCGGACTTTCAGTGCGGTCGGTCCTGATCTTAACATATCACAAGGCCCACGCGATAGGTTGTACTACAGGTGAGCCAGAGGCCTAAATGTAGTTTTGTAAGAAAATCCCCCTGTCGTGGTCCTCGTCCATCTCCGCATGCACGACAACTCCACAGCGGACGATAGGTGGGCGAAGGTCCGGTCGTTAGCAGTATGTGCAGCAATTACGTCACACGTTACGTAATTACTGCTGCAGTGCTTGTAGACGACTGACCAGGATTGTCAATGAATTGGGAAAATCCACCCCAAATGTCTATATCGTCCACACTTTTCTAGACTCGGGACTCAGTCGTTGTGTCGCTCCGGCCGCCGCGCTACACTCCACAAACGACTGGGAAAGCAAGCTGCAAAATCAGCGGCTAGCGTACCGACAACAACAACGGATATGAATGAGTTCAGCCAATCAGAAACTGCGTCTTGAACGGCCGTCCGCTGCTCGTTGCGAGATGCCAAATCAGCTGATATCGGAACTTTCTTCGAGGTCAAGGACGGTATCCTGGTACCTAAGTTCGATGCTGTGTGCGATAAGCAGTACTTACGGATTTATCGATATCCTGCCAGTGACGTTGAAAAGTTTCTGGACGGGCGAGAGGATCTGGTATCCACAGAAAAACAACCAATTAAAAGTGTGCCAGATTTTCCCTAGTAGATTGCTTTCGGGCAATTCCATTCGTCGAAATGGGCGTTGTTGTTGTCGGTACGCTAGCCGCTGATTTTGCAGCTTGCTTTCCCAGTCGTTTGTGGAGTGTAGCGCGGCGGCCGGAGCGACACAACGACTGAGTCCCGAGTCTACACTTTTCAGCCAAAACGAAGACTGCGAATTCTAGAGAAGACAATCGTTGCGACAGGCCTCAGTCAGTTTCGCCGATATCCCTGCCGATGTCCAGGGGTAGCCATCAGCAGGAGTGGACGAATAGCAGTGCTCACAACGGTCAGTAGGAGGGCGTGTTTCAAATGGTAACCCAAGAAAATGGGGCAAAATTTAACTTTTAGCGTGTTCGATTACTGGCGCCGCGCTTCCCCGAGTAAGCGCCACAGCGTTCTGGTTAGCTCTGACGTCACAACTCGAGCTTACTCGCGCCTGGCCCAAGTGAGCGACCCTCTGAGCCGGTTACTTCGGGAAAAAATGGCGGCGAAGCTGATTCGGCCAATGGAGAAAGAGGAAAATGCTTGGGCGCCATGACACTTTACTCGAGTCAGACGCGAGACCCGTTCGTTTACTTGGCGCTTCATAGACGCCATGACACTTTACTCTAACCAGGCGCGACATCGTTCGTTTACTCGACCTTACTGCGCATCCTCCACAATACGCGATATCCGAGCTTCCCCAAGCGCGGCGCAAGTAATCGAACACGCTATTTGACATGACCACAAAGATTTGTGCCATTGATTTTCCAAAAAATTGATAATAATTTGATAGTGTAGGCCTCCATCTGGGATGTACAGTGAACACTCATTTGAAGGAGGGTATCAAAAATATTGAGCTCACCAGCAACGCTGTCAGACTTTAAAGGGTTAATACAACTAGTTTGCAGTGCCATATTTTAGAGCTAGGATACCTAGATCTGACATGAATATTGTAGAGTTTCAAGAAACAGCCTTTCACCAGGAGACAAAAGAATGGTGTAAATATTCAGGTGTCTCTGTCATTACACTATTATGTCCAAATGGGTGAGCACATGGTCCATGGACCATTTCACTCTAGTTCGCGGGGATTTGCCCGCCTAAGGGTGAGTTTATACTTCGACGCACGACCATCGGCGTCCGACGCGCGATCAAAATCTGGACGCCGACCTAATGGTGTCGGCATACAGATTTTGATCGGGCGTCGGACGCCGATGGTCGTGCGTCGAAGTATAAACTCACCCATAGTCGCCACAGTGTTACCAGGGCCCATGTTCCCGAAGCCTTCGTAAGGCTGGGTTTACATCGGATGACACGCGACACGAACACGCAGGCGAACAAAGGTTTCATGGGGATGAATCCTTTGTGAAGCCATTGTTCGCCTTCGTGTTCGTGTCGCGTGTCATCCGATGTAAACCCAGCCTTAGGTTAACGATGTCGTTACGCTATGCATTTTTCCAGTTTTAACGACATCGTTAACCTAACGACGGCTTCGAGAACTGGGACCCTGGGCTTTACTTTTTGTAACAAGATTAACAAGGCCTACTGCCCTGCAACGGAGCAAACAGACCTGGCAGGACTGCTCAAAACAAGTGCTGGTACCATCGTGGCGTTACTTATCCTGGCGTTAAGGGCCGGATCTAGTAGCCCACGCCAAGATGAGTTCAACGCCAATAAGGTGACAGTTTTCGACAACCACCAAATTCGGAGGGGGAGGCTGCCAAATTTCATTCTAATCGAACCTTAAGAAAGGACGCTAGGTAGCCATCTTGACAAGATGGAAACCTCGTGACCTCTGTGACCTACACGTAAAAAGTAGGTCCGATTGAAAACCCGGATGACGATATTATTTTTCATATCATGCGATTAGAGAGTCATTATTCTAACGTCATTCTCGGAGCCTGATGAATCAAGCAGATCGCCTATAAAACCAACGGATATAAGCCGGTCTGAATGGAGAAGACGGAAGAAGAGTTGTGTTGTTGCGCCCACTTGGTTGAAAGACGACCCAGAGGAAGGAAGAATTTTACTAATCATACGAGATAGACAAAGTCAGGGAATTTATTTGATGTTTCTTCACGACAATGCAGGTAAGCTTTTAAACTCCTCACGCAGCTGTGTACCGCGCCCCCTTCGGTTTACCCGATCTCCACAACTGCTTTACTTCGTGGAAGTCACCGCGTTTGGTCAACAGATGGCGTCAGGGCCTGGCGCGACTTTTATAGCCTATCAGCACGCTGCTTTCAGAACTTTTTGGCCCGTTGGCAACGGATGCTCTTCTGCTACCATGGCTACTGGATCACATGATCCGTTCAGCCAATCAAAAAGTGTCTCAGGCCACCTTGGTTACGGGTTGCGCGGTGCTTTCATTGGTCGACTCTCTCAGCGCCATCTGTTGACCAAACGCGGCGAATTTTACGACGTGAAGCAGTTGTGGAGAGCGGGTAAACCGAAGGGGGCGCGGCTCACAACTGCGTAGGGAGTTTAGAAACCTGTATAGTAGGTTCAGTGAGATTTGGTTTAACGTCGTAGCGGTGACCGACAAATTAGGGAGGTTTCGCAAGCGCCCGGTTAGGCCATACGACGACGTTTACCTATTGTTTGGGTATACCCACACAATAGATAAACGTCGTCGTAGGGCCTAACCGGGCGCTTGCGAAACCTCCCTATTATAACTTGGTATGGTATGTGTATGGTATGGACAGGAACATTCTCGAAGATGCTCGAGCATGACACTGAATTTTGAAACTTCTTATCCAGTCCTTGGTCACGTCTATAAATCGAAGTGATATATACCGACGCGTTAGGAGCCCACTGTTGCCACTTTTTTTCGACAGCCATCGCCACCATCGTCACCATCGCCGTGCGCGCCACTCTCCAGCCCCAGGGAATAACTACATTTTCGGCGGATGGATCCTAAGTACATTTTGTGATTAGTTTTGTATTGCTGCCGCTAGGTGGCTCCCTCTTCGTCGGCAGTCAAAATACCGGTCAGAGATCGCATACCGCGCTCCTTTAAGGGCTTGCAATAAGACAGTCAATGCATCACCGGTGTAACATCTGCCAGTGTTCCCCATCTGTGAGTGTTCCCCTCCTATTGTCTGACGGAATAAGCTGCGACTCGACAATAGGGAACACACGGAGAAACCTGTCGATCTATCTGCCAGCGTTTCCCAAACAATAAGGGAGACACACTCACCCACAGAAACACTGGCAGATATAACACCTGTAAAAACGTGGTTCGTATAGACCTATTTGAACCACAACAGGACGTTTACAAGTTCTCTATTTTCCAGTTATCAAGTGGGTGATGTCTGTTGTTCATAGTGGATTGCGACCACTCCCACAAGAAGCTTGGAATCTACACTTTGCTATTACTGAACTTAAGAATGAAATGCAATTCCTGCGTACATACCAAATATATAAAGGTGATGTATATGGGGAGGTGTATACTGTCCGCTTTGACAGGCATATCAACGAAAGTCATTCACCCAAATCCGAGGAAAAGGGGTCTACAATTCGACAAAAACAAAAATAACAGAGTTGCAGACATATCAGGATTTTCGAATCCCATTTTTACATACAGGCAAAAGTCTGCATCAAAAATTTAAAAAAATAAAATAAAAATAATAAGGAATCATTGCTAGCATACTTAAATCGATTATTGAAACAGAGAGTCAAAAAATGAAATAATTAGAAAAAACTTCTACTCATCTGATTATCGCTGAGGAAATCTTGACAAAAGCCATCTCTGGCACATACAGATCAATGTTGATACAATGGAAAAACAAAGCAATTGTATATTACAAAATTGTACATTTTTTCCCTATACCTAACTTACCGCTGCAGAAGTCGATAACTTTGTCGGGTTAGGAGTGGAACGTATAGAGTACGGTGACGCTGATTTGAAGTTAGAAATGGAAGCGAGGAGAGAGATTCGACTCTCCCGGCCTGAGCATTCTGCATAATGCATCGTGTAGAAATCGGCTGACCTCTTCCTAAACTCTGCAGCAAGCAACCAGATTCCGTGTTCAACGCTTTGGGATTTTCTCGTGCGCCCAATCAGAAGCCTCGGTTCTTTTGCGATAATTTATTCATACGAGTATAGGGTACGCCGTTCAACTTTCGTAGCGAACAACACTAGCCTACTATTCCCACTGCCAGTCCTACAACAGACTAACAAATAGTCTCCATCGAATATTACCTTCGCGGCTTCTTTTTGAGTACTTGTAAGTCCTTCCACGGAGAATTTGCATTCGAATAAAGTTTCATCGACCGCCATCTTGTCATCATACCCGAGCTGCCGATGCAAGCTTTGCCGTGATTGGTTGCTATTTTTGGGACCGGGGAAATCCTCGAACACGGAATGTGGTTTGTTTGCGTGAAGGTCAAGGGAGGAGAAGCCGAGTCTTGACCTGAACTCAGTGAATATGCGCCTGAGCGATTGCTTTACTTTTGCTCATCATTTTGGATCGCAACTTTACGTTCCATCCTTCATTTCATGATTTCAAACTCTGATTTAGAAGGAATTGCCACGATGACCTGCCATTAGTAGAGAATCACCAAACGAAAATCCCAAACAGCGTAGACCAACCATGACGACCAAGAATGGAGCGTTTTTACCGCCGGCAGTGTTCCTTCTGTGGACAATCTTTCTTCTGCACGACGTTACCTTCGGCCAACAGATATTCGTTTCTCTTGCCGACCGAGTTGGCCACCAAGTAACGTATAATTTGGTTTCTCACCCCTTGCTAACGGAACGTGAGCTGCACTGTGCCATGATCTGCTCCTTGTATAGAGCTTGTACTGGATTCAGTTGGGTCAGGAAAAAATCATTTTGTTTTATACAGAATGATTACTTCTACAGGGTTAAGGATGACGATCGAAATGATAATCTTCGGATATTGCGGGGCAGGCATGTTGTTACCGTCAGGGTAAGTCAACAAGTAGGCCTCACACTTGCCGATGAATTTTGCATCGAAGAATATACAATGTACATGTATTCATGTACATGTACATGTTTTTCAATAAAAAATGCTTTCGGTAAAAGTTGCCTCGGAGGTTGCCTTTTTGCTCCCCGAGGGCATGGTTAATTCTTAAAGGTGCTCTAGTTCGAATTGTAAACATTACGGTGTGCCACCTATTGTCAACTTCTGGTACTAACAAATCAGATAAAATCGAATTCAATCTCGCCTTTCACAACTTTTTGTTTGTTTTTTGAGCGTAAAATCATAAATATAATTTCAGTTACAAGAATATTTATCAAGATAACATTATTGTTTTGGTATACACGGTGCTGCCACCTGTCCGAGGAAAAATAACTATTATAATCAACCATGCAAATAAACAAACCGTAATGTTTACAATTCGAACTAGAGCACATTTAAGTCTCCCTGTCCCTTCTTTTCAATCCAGGCCGACCGCACAGAAAGTCCGATAGTGCTTTCGGTGCCTATCGGCGGTTCAGTTGATGGAAAATGCCGAAAGGCGCCGGTAGCACTATCGGGCATTCTGTGCGGTCGGCCCTAAACTTTAATTGCTTTAGGTCGGAAGCAAAGCATATATTTTGAAAAAGGACTTCAAAAACAGAAATCAAGCGACGGCTAGTTTTAAGCCATTTCATGTATTCACACATGATGTAACAGTCAGTGGTAAAATGATGGCCTGCGGATTTATCCAAAGTAGAAACGAAACACCCTATGACGTATGGGTGACGTCACGACCAGAGGAACAATTTGAAAGGGTCACAACTGGAAGGGTGGACATTGTGAAAATTAGGACAGAGGGGACCAAGAAAATAATACAACAGGTTGCAAATGTCACACTCCCAGTTAGGAACTGTAAGTTGATTGACATCCTTTGTGAATCAGTCAATGGTTATGTATTTCTCCACGCAGTTAACATTGTTAACGAAAGCAAAAGTCTTGAGTACAATGTTTCTTGGTATGAGCTGAGTTCTGGACATCTAAAAGAACTTCCGACGGTTAGGCTTAAGCATGTTAAGGGTCACGGACACCATGGGCGACAGTCTTGTTTGGGGAGTATTTATATCAGGGGGAACCACGGAGTTGTTTTGTACCACACGAATAATGGACATTACGCGGTTATCGTCTACAAGTTTGAATTTGTTCTCAAGGTAAGTAATATACAACCTCGTCCCCAGGGGTATAGTTCGCTCAAACAACCTCGGACCACGCTCACGACGCGACCGCCATATTGTCAGAAAGCGAACGACCCCTGGGAACGAGGTTGAGTAATATACTGGACCTTTGCTCTAACGGAAGACACATGAATGACAACTCTGTTTTGGTTCCCGAAGCCACCGCTAGTGCTGGAAGGCTTCGGCTCTGGCTGCCATCTTTGCGACAAAAATTTGTCGCGGACCTATTTATAGATCATTATGTTGACATCACGGGTTATTTTTAGAACCACGTGGGTGATAAATGTCATCGAACATGCTGAATCGCGCGGAATGGCAACACGGATGAAGTTTCTTGATGAGAATGTTTGTTTGTGCTGCTGATCTTTAACAAAAGCTCAAAATCATCGCCGTTTTTAGACCGGTGTAACGTCGATCACTGTTCCCCGTATTTCTGTGTTTTTCTTATTGTTTCCCTCCTGACGGATTAAGCGGCAGCTAAACCCAACAATAGTGAGCTTCTGCAAGCGCCCGGTTAGGCTCTACGACGACGTTTATCTATTGTGTGAGTGCACCCAAACAATAGATAAACGTAGTCGTATGGCCTAACCGGGCGCTTGCAGAAGCTCTCTAATAACCATTCTAGGCCGCGTCTATTGTTGGGGAACACTGAGCTACAGAAACACTCACCTATGTTACACCTGAAGAGAATGAAATTTTACCAGAAAATGGACCGATAAGCCTGCCGCACACTGGAGCTATCCTGCTGAGCAAAAAGTTATTCGAGACCGTTTGCTCAGCAGATAGCTGGCGCCGTGTGCGCGTAATTTTGGTGAGTTTTTTGCCTCGCGAGGCAGAAAACTCGCGTGTGCGCGTATTTTTCGGTGAGCTATCTGCTGAGCAAACGGTCTCGAATGACTTTTTGCTCAGCAGATAGCTCCCGTGTGCGGCAGGCTTTACAATGAGTCAGCAATAAAATGGCAGCCAGAGCCGAAGCCTTTCAGCCCTAGCGGTGGCTTCGGGAACCAAAATGCGACAACTCTGCAGCGGACGTTAGGAGGGCGAAGACCCGGTCGTTAGCAGTATGTGCAGCAATTACGTCACACGTTACGTAATTACTGCAGCAGTGCTTGTAGACGACTGACCAGTAATGTCAATATGAACAGGGAGAACCCCCCCCCCCCAAGGGCCGTTTGCATAAAGGTGGAATGAGCTTACTCTGCATGGAGTAAGCTTATTCGACCTTTATGCATACGGGCCCAAATGTCTATGGGCCGTATTCGGAAAGGGTGTTTAAAACTTTAACGCGCGTAACTTCACTAAATGCACACACTTCCGCCATGCATTTGACGAAGTTACACGCGCCTGAGTCTTAAACAACCTTTGTGAATTCGGCCCTGTCTTCGACACTTTTCAGCCAAAACAAAGACTGCGAATTCTAGAGAACACAACCGTTGCGACAGGCCTCAGTCAGTTTCGCCGGTATCCCTGCCGATGTCCAGGGGTAGCCATCAGCAAGAATGGACGAATAGCAGTTCTAACAACGGTCAGTAGGAGTACCAGGCGATCTTTCAAAGCGTTTGCAAGGTCCTTCCGAATTCTGAACAACATGCTGTTTCGAAAGCCGACTGGTTTAATCCTCAAACCCTATTATTACATAACTATGGTTAAAGGATAGAGAACTGGTCGACCTACGAACATGCAAGTCCTACGGAGGGTTAGTGACTAGGCCTTGCTTTTTTGCTTAAAATGGAAATTTGTCACGTTGAGACATGACATGGACTGGATGGCCTTTACACTTCCAACCATCCATCAGGTGTCTTGTTGGCTGGGCTTTATATCTCAGTGCGTGTGTGCGGGGGGGGGGGGG
>NMRB01000991.1:114763-144747 GCA_002633025.1 Notospermus geniculatus | reverse complement strand
CATTAACTGCCGACGTTCGCGCACCCTTCGCGAAGCCTAGCCGCGTAGTGTTCGCGAAGGTCCAGTCTTCGCGATGTTAACGGTCTGGCTGACGGTCGTGTAGCCTACGACAGCCCTATGTAGTCATGAAGGCCATGCGGACCATGTTTACACGGCGTCACGACGTCGCAAATCATCAGCACTGTGTTGGACGCACTACATCACACCACTCGTGTTATGGGTGGCACATGTATTCGGTTGTCTACATTGTGTAGGCCCCGGTTGGCCAAGCCTAGGCCACGACGGTGTGGTAGGCTAGGCGTACCGGTATAAATTTGTGGATTCACTTGTTGGCCTACGCTTAGGATACATTTAAATTAGGGTAAGCCAATGTCCGTAGCCTCACCATCATCAGCTCAGCTCCAGCCGCCAGCCATGTGCATCGGTCGGGCATCGGGGTAGGCCTAGGCCTAGGCCTAGCCGCCGGTAGGCCCTGTTCGGTCGGGCCAAGCCAAGCATGCAAGGCCTAGGCCTAGCCCTGCCTATAGGCCTACAGGCTATAGGCCTAAGTGTGATGATGACACATGTTACATGCAGTAACGACGCCTTACATGTAGGCATGGTAGGCCTGACAAGGTCAAGGAGGCCTAGGCCTAGGCCTAAAATCGACAATTTCAAAACCATGATGGCTTGGCAACTGCGAGGATCAGAGAGTAGCCTATTCGCGAAGATCAGCTGTGTCGATGATATTACTCTGGTCTCGCGAAGGGTGCGCGTACGGTACGAGATAAAGTCACTGTTGTTCGCGCACATCACGCGAACCCTGCTCGCACCCTGCCCGAACGGTGCGCGAAGTGTGGCGATTAAGTTTCGCGCACCCTTCGAGAATGATTCGCGCAGGGTGCGCGAATTCAGGGATGTCAATTGTGCCCTGTACTGTAGGCTGGTAGTCTATCATGTTCTGGATACTTTGAAAGCGCCTTATGGTCTTTTCTATTCTCTTGACCACCACGGTGGCGTGGTTGTCTTTTTTCAAAGCTGGATACTCCTGTTTTTGTTCATACAGTTCAGCTTTAATGAAAGTTATATGGCCGTATTGTGTACGTATCCTAAGTGAGCGCTACGGGCGCCTCCTTCATGCCTTGTTCAGTATGGGGCGGATAATATTTCCGACATGACGGAAGTGCTCACAGGTGCCCTTTTTGTCTTTAGGGAGGGTGGGAGGGCGAAAAAGAACTGAAAGCAACCGCTACCCTTTCCACAGGCAAGCAAGGATGTAGAATCGTATCGCCCCTGACCCTGTGTGGCCTCTTGCTTGCTCACGAGAGAGTGAGAGGATCTTGGTCGAGCATACATGCAGCGCCACATAGTGTCAGCTTAGGATAGCTCTTGTAGAATCGTATCGCCCCTGACCCTGTGTGGCCTCTTGCTTGCTCACGAGAGAGTGAGAGGATCTTGGTCGAGCATGCATGCAGCGCCACATGGTGTCAGTTTATGATAATAGAAGCTTCCTGCACTCTAAGGTTTACCTTTAGCTATTGTTTGCAGGGCAAAATACAAAAGCTTAAAGTGGACCTTAGAGTTAAGGAAGCTTCTAGTATACGGGCCACTGTTTGTAACAAGACCTAGGCCAACTTGCCCCGTTACGAACAAACAGACCTGGCAGAACCGATCAAAATAAGTGCTGGTACCATCTTGGCGTTACTTATCCTGGCGTTAAACGTACGGCGCCTGATCTAGTAGCCGACACCAAGATGAATTCAACGCCAATAAGGTGACACTGTTAGTTTTCGCCAACCACTAAGAGGGAGGGTGCCAAATTTCATTCTAATCGAACCTTAAGATATGGGCAACCAGGTAGGCCCTTAGTCCAACTTGACAAAACGGATTTTCGAACGCTGTGACCTAAATGTAGAAGTAATTGTAGGTCAAATAGCTTATTCACAAAGCACCCGTAATTTTATGGGCACGGAAGTCGTTTGTCAGCAATAGGTTCCCTCAAAATGAAAAATAGTTTACGCAGTCTATTTAATTGCGAGAATTTTGTAAATATTAGGGGCCGTATTCAGCCTTCGCAACTTTGCGTGCACGCAAATCTACTGTAAGGCAGTCGGCCATGTGCAGCCAAACAATAGACTTGCGTGCACGCAAAGCTGCGAAGACTTCTTGAATATGGCCCAAGCCTTCGCAACATATTCACGAAGTCTTCGCAACTCTACGTAACGTCCACGCAAATCTATTGTTTGGCTGCACATGCCCTATTGTTCACTGACTGCCTTACAACAGACTTGCCTGCACGTAAAGTTGCGAAGGCTTCGTAAATATGACCCCTCAATGAAAACCTGGTGACCACTTTTTTTCACATCATGCGATTAGAAACTCGCCATTCTAACGTCACTCTCGGATCCTGATGATTCAACCAGGTCGCCAATAAAGCCAAAGGATGTAAGCCGATCTGAATGGAGAAGACGGAAGAAGAGTTGTGTTGTTGCGCCGACTTGGTTACAAGACGACCCAGAGGAAGGAAGAATTTTCTTAATCATACGAGATAGACAAAGTCAGGGAATTTATTTGATGTTTCTTCACGACCACACAGGTAAACTGTAGGCACAGTGAGTTTGGTTTATTGTAGCGATGACCCACAGGCGGAAACTTTGACGTCATAGAGAGCAACACACCACAACAATTATCGACCTTGCGACTACATGTACAGTCATGGACATTAGTTTATCTACACCTGATACTTTGAGTATTTCAAATACTTCTGGGCCGATTTTAACACGGTCTGTTCCTTATGAAAGTACATCTTGTTGGTAATATTTCTGCATCGAAATTTTGGAAATTTGAAAATATCGTAATTATGTAATAGCTCATCAGAAAAAACACTAAAAATCAAACTTTTTATTATGTAATATTTTTGAGATTTTTGTTGCAGATGTGGTAGAGTGGAACTTTCTAATGATTTTGGGCTTTGTTTCATCAAAATATGTTGAGTGGTAGTATATAGGCTCTGAAGGGGGTCAGATGGAAGACTAGAAAATCGCTACTGCGGTGGCCAAAACACTAAAATTTTAGCACTTTTTCAAGGATCTCTATGCTGTGTAAATGCAAAAACGAAAGAGGATAGACTAGCTGAGGGATTCTACTTGGATATGTGCACAGTAAGACACTTTATATCGATCGTGACGTCACGATTCTCTATTTTTACCCCTCTCTGTGACGACTTCGTCGTCACGATTTTCAGGTCACCCGGTGACCGGTTTCTATTTTTAGCCCTCTCCAGATCGACTTTGTTCACCTTTCAGGATCGACAAAGTCGTGAAAATCATTTCTAACCAACATATGGTTTGGTTTTCTATTTAAAGTGCATCAAATCAAACTGGAATAGTTTCATGGTTTGAACTACAACATCTAAGTTTCAACAGTGCCATCTCGTGGATACTCCAGGAACTAATCCTGAAAGGACGAAGTCGTGAGCTTAGCTGACATCAAAAGTGCTGCTATCTCTTAGTCGTCCTCGGAACTAAACTCGAGTTTACTAGTTTGAAGTGTAAAATGTATCAGAACTCTTGTTTCTCTGAAATTCACCACTTTTCCGTTGTTATCTGTAATCTGGAAAGCTAAATGGTTCGTCGTTTTATTTACAGTTCTCTCACAATGATGAGGTTCATATCTTTGAAGTTTAACCCATTCTCCATCATCGATTGGAATTGTACATAAAATGTCTGAGTGTTTATTATTATGAAGTGTATTTTGTTGGTCAATTAAGTTGCATCTCAAAATAATGCATGGTGGAAGTGTGTGCATTTAGTGAAGTTACACGCGTCTAAGTCTTAATCGCGCGATGATCACCCTTTTTGAATACGGCCCCCCGTGTTTTCGTTAGTTTTTAGCACGGCTACAGATGGCGCAGCCATTAAGTGACGTCGTTTTCGCGCCTCCAATAATGTGTGCCAATACAGAAATGACCGAAGAGTCAGTGCATGCAGCGCACCTGTCGCCTGGCTACTTAACTACAATGTAGTGTGACCTCTCGCCGGGATTTTCGCACACACGGGTTTGACAAGGGTCTGGAAAAACACAGGTATTTTGAACACTTGTAACCGTAGCTACTGTACTCTGAATGCCCAGTTGGTTACCTAACAGTGTCTCAAAACCTATCAGAGGCCCTCTTTCATAATGTGGTTTTGAATAGCAGTGGTGGAACCATAATACTAATAACATGTAACACAGAGTTCAATCATGAATAAGATTCGCAAATACTATCAGTAAGGGGGGGGGGCTGTGAAGGGCGGAATGTTTTCCTAAATTCTACTAAAACGAAATGAAATTTCTGAAAAAGAGAACCGGGCCAATATGGTCTTCCTATCGTCAATATTTTCGAATCCCATTTTTACATACACGCAAAAGTCTACATCAAAAATTTAATAAAAAGCAATCGTTGCTAGCATACTTAAATCGATTATTGAAACAGAGAATCAAAAAATAAAATACTAGTAATTAGAAAAAATTCTACTCATACAATTATCGCTGCAGAAATCTTGACAAACGGCCATTATCACTGGCGCATACAGATCAATGTTGATACAATGGGAAAAACAAAGCAATAGTATCTTACAAAATTGCACATTTTTCCCTACCTAACTTATCGCTGCAGAAGTCGATAACTTGCTCGGGTTAGGAGTGGAACATGGGCCGTATGCACCAAACGAAGATTATGTTGAACTCAGGTTGAGCCACAACTTTTCAGTTGTTCAGGTTTGCTAGGGTATGATGTGACAATGGAAAAGTTGTGGCTCAACGTGAGTTCAGGATAATCTTCGTTTGGTGCATACGGCCCATAGAGTACTGTGACGCTGATTTGAAGTTAGAAATGGAAACGGGGAGAGAGATCGACTCTCCCGGCCTGAGCGATTGCCTTTCCTTTGTTCACCATTTCGGATTGGGAGTTCCATCGTGCCATTTCATGATTTCAACCTCTGATTGATTTAGAAGGAATTGCTATGATAACCAGCCATTTGAGCATTACCAAACGAAAATCACAAACAACGTAGACCGACCATGACGACCAAGAATGGAGCGTTTTTACCGCCGGCAGTGTTCATTCTCTGGACATTCTTTCTTCTGCACGACGTTACCTCCGGCCAACAGATATTCGTTTCGGTTCCCGTCCGAGTTGCCAACCAAGTAACGTATAATATGGTTTCTTACCCCTTGCTAACGCAACGTGAGCTGCACTGTGCCATAATCTGCTCTTTGTATGGAGCCTGTACTGGATTCAGTTTGGTCAGGAAAAAGTCATTTTGTTTTCTACAGAATGATTACTTCTACATGGGTAAGGATGGCGATCGAAATGAGAATCTTCGAAATTTACGGGGCTGGCATGTTGTTACCGTTAGGGTAAGTTGTAGCACTGGCTGACGAATTTTGCATCGAAAAAAATGCACGTATTCATGTATTCCTCAATTTCTTTTGTTATTTTCGATAATGCGTTCGGTAAAAATTGCCTCGGATGCACGACTTTGTTGCCTTTTTGCTCTTTTTGGGTAGGCCTACTACTTTCCGAGGGCATGGTTAATGTTTTAATCTCCCTGTTCCTTTTTTTTCAATCCTAATCTATATACTGTACTTGCTTTAGCTCGGAAGCAAAACGTATATTTTGAAAAACGACTCCAAAAACAGAAATCAAGCGACGGCCAGTTTTAAGTCATTTCATGCATTCACACATAACGTAACAGTTAAAGGTACAGTCATGGGCTGCGGATTTATCCAAAGTAGAAACGAAACACCCTATGACGTATGGGTGACGTCACGATCATCATTTAAAAGGACCACCACTGGACGGATGGACATTTTGAGAATTAAAACACAGGGGACCAAGAAAATAATAGAAGAGGTTGCAAATGTCACACTCACTGTTCGGAACTGTAAGTTGATTGACATCCTTTGTGAATCAGTCAATGGTTTTGTATTTCTCCACCCAGTTTACGAAGAAATCCACTGTAAGCCTCTTGAATACAATGTCTCTTGGTATGAGCTGAGGTCTGCATATCTAAAAGAACTTCCGATGGTTAGGCTCAAGGGACATTCATGCCCAGGGCGACAGTCTTGTCTGGGTGGTATTCACATCCGGGGGGATCAAGGCGTGTTTTTTTTCCGCACGAAGGGTGGACATTATGCGGTTGTCGTCTACAAGTTTGAATTTGTTCTGAAGGTAAGTAGCCTAATATACTGGACCTTCGCCCTAACGCACGGCAGGTGTAATGTTTTTCACTGCCCCCCGTTTACCAGTGCCTCCCAACAAAAGATTGACGGAATAAGCCGCGACGTGACAATGGGGGAGGCACTGAGCAACATGTCTTTCTGTATTTGAGTGTCCGCCGAACAATAAAGCGGGCATTGTCATACGGGGGGCATTCTCATACATTACACTTGATTTTCACATTAGTGAGGTTTAGAAATCAAACGTTAAACGTAAACGTTAACGACAACGTTACTTTTGTACCGAAAATACATGAATTGTACAATATAAAATCTGGTTGATGTGTAGTACGAAATATTAACGTTTCCGTAAAATTTACGTTTGCCGTTTGATTTCTAAACCTGCCTCGTGTTTATATCAGAAGGCAAACGATAGGTTCTACTAAAGTTAGACGTATATACTTTCATGAATGTCTGTAAGAAAATGCCTCTGTCGTGGTCCCCGGCCGCCCATCTACACATGCGCGACAACACCACAGCAGATGATAGGAGGGCGACGGCCCGGTCGTTTGCAGTATGTGCAGCAGTTGCGTCACGCGTTACGTAATTACTGCAGTACTGCTTGTAGACGACTGACCAGGAATGTCACTAGCCGTGGTTTAATTCACTACATAAAATCCCCGTTTTTTTTGCGGTCACACCTATGAATTGCCGGGCTTCAAGAAACCCGTATATGAAAAACACGGGTTTTTGAGACACGGCAATCTCGCCGTGCTTTTCGAAATCCCCGTGTTTTCGTTACTTCTTCCCACGGCTACAGATGGCGCAGCCATTAAGTGACGTCGTTTTCGCGCCTCCATTGTGGGCCAATACACAAATGACCGAAGAGTCAGTGCATGCAGCGCAACTGTCGCCGGGCTACTTAACTACAATGTAGTGGTGTGACCCGGTGTAACGTCGATCAGTGTTCCCCGTATTTCTGTGTTTTTCTTATTGTTTACCTCCTGACGGATTAAGCGGCAACTAACCCAACAATAACCATTCTAGGCCGCGTGTATTGTCGAGGAACACTGAGCTACAGAAACACTCACCGATGTCACACCTGGCTTTTCGCACACACGGGTTTGACACGGGTATTTTCAACAGGTTTAACCTTAGCTTATATGAATCAGGAGAAATCCAACCCCAAATGTCTAGCTTCGAACACTTTTCAGCCAAAACAAAGACTACGAATTGTAGAGAAGACAATCCTTACGGCAGGCATCGATCAATTTCGCCGGTACCCCTGTGTATATCCAGGGGTAGCCATCAGCAAGAGTGGACGAATAGCAGTGCTCACAACGGTCAGTATGAGCACAAGACGATCTTTCAAAGCGTATGCAAGGTCCTTCAATTCTTTAAAGGCCTGTCCACACGATCATACATTTGTTCAAAACATCATCATACATTTGTATGATGATGTTCATGGACAGATGTTTGATTGTGTAGGCTGTTTTCCCAACAAACGTGAACAACCAACATGCATGATGATGTTCAAATTTTTAAGGCCCGTCCACACGATCATACATTTGTTCAAAACATCATCGTACATCTGTATGATGATGTTCATGGACAAATGTATGATCGTGTGGACTGTTTTCCCAACGAACTTGAACATGTATGATGATGTTCAAATTTTTAGCTGCATGTTTCATCTTGCCAACAAATGCACAACATCCCAAAAAAATTGTATGATGATGTTCATGGACAAATGTATGATCGTATTTTCCCAACAAACTTGAACCGCATCCAACATTATCCTTTCTCCATCATACTTCATCATACAAATGCCCATGAATGTTGGACCGTAGATAGAAATCCACAACAAACTTGAACATCATCATAAAAGTTTATGATGCTGTTTTGAACAATTTATGATGACATAATGATGATGTTCAAAATTTTAGCTGCATTGTGTAGATGGAAATCCACGACAAGCATGGACATCATCATACAAATGTATGATGATGTGTTTTAAACAAATGTATGATCGTGTAGACAGGCCTTTACATGCAAGTCGTGAGGGTAAAGCCTGCCGCACACTGGAGCTATCACCTGAGCAAAAAGTAAGTTGAGACCGTTTGCTCAGCAGATAGCTCGCGTGTGCGCGAATTTTTCGAAAAATACGCGCACAAGCGAGCTATCTGCTGAGCAAACGGTTCGAATGACTTTTTGCTCAGCAGATAGCTCCAGTTTGACTTTTCTCAATGCTTCAAGCAAACAGAAAATCTAACTTCAGCTGTACTTTAGGCGAAAGTCCGACCCAAGCATAGGTCCCGTAAAACCCGGAATGAAACGAAACGATGAAATCCTCGAAATGAGACTCGCAAGGACTTTGAGAATTAAGTCATTATGTTGCAAATGTATGCTCCCGTCTTGAGATTGACATTTTTTCGACACACCACACAAAATCAAATTGAATTATAAAACCAATCAGAATCATCATGTACGAAATTTCCTTCTGTGTTCCCAAGTTACCGCCAGTTTTTTTTCTGCGTTTTCTTCACTCATTCGGTTGCAAGCATCAATGTTGACCACTTAAATACATGTATCGGTATTACAATAAGACAATACATGTAAAACTAAAATAAATTGGTGCAAATCATGCACATTTCGATGATTTCGATTATTCCATTTCATTTCCCTTCACACCGGGTTTTATCACTAACCCCCAACCATACGGTCCTTGGTGTACAGCCTTGGTTTCTGTTTAAAATGGAAATTGGTAAGTGGTAAAATGGATACAGATAGAGTCCAACATTGCCGAATGGGAACTCCTAACCCTAACCCCCTAATCCTAACCCTAACCCTAACCCTAATCCTAACTAACCCTTACCCTAACCCCAACCCTAACCCTAACCCCAACCCTAATCCTAACCCTAATCCTAACTTTTGGACTCTATCTGTATCCATTCTACCATTCTCCAATGGAAATTTGTCATGTTGAGAGCCAATCTCCTACACAGAGGTCAGACGGTTCGCAATACTGAGTGGAATATCATAAAATGCGGAACGACACGGCACTGCGGGGGAGTTTGTTTGAGAGCCCCATGACCTGATGGACTATGCACTTCCAATCATCCAGAGGTGGCTTGTTCAACACACTGGCATGACTGGCTGGGCTGTACATCATTGTGCGTGCGTGGGTCAAAGAGGACGACAAAATCTCGACCACCTTTAGCTGAATCTTGACGTTTACAATGCGAAAGTACATGTACATCCTGAAACGAACAGCAAACACAAAGCATGACTGTTGTATTATAACCAAAGTTACTGTTTGTCTGCAACAGGATTAATTAGGCCTCGAGCCACGCTACGGAGATACAGACCTGGCAGGACTGCTCGGAATGAGATAGGCCTACATGTAGTGCTGGTACCATCGTGGCGTTACTTGTCCTGGCGTTAAGGGCCTATACCAAGTAGCCTACGCCAAGATGAGTTCAACGCCAATAAGGTGACGCTAGTTTTCGACAACTACCAAATTCAGAGGGGGAGGAGGCCAAATTTCATTCCAGTGGGCCGCCAGCTAGCCTTCTTGACAAAACGCAATTCTCGACCTCTGTGACCTTCATGACGTAGAAAAGTAGGTCACATGAAAACTCGGGTGACCATTTCATTTTCTTTCATATGCGATTAGAGACTCGTCATTCTGACGTCATTCTCGAATCCTAACGATTCAAGCAGGTCGTCAATTGAAGCAAAGGATATAAGCCGGTCTGAATGGAGAAGACGAAAGAGGAGTTGTGTTGTTGCGCCTACTTGGTTCAAAGATGACCCAGAGGAAGGAAGAATTTTACTAATCATACGAGATAGACAAAGTCAGGGAATTTATTTGATGTTTCTTCGCGACAATACAGGTAAGCTGTAGGTGCAGTAAGGTTGGTTTATTGTGGCGTAGTTACGGTAACCATAACTTTTACTCCAGATTTTGAAGTACTTACTGGTGACTATATGAATAAAACAGGAGTACTTGTAGCTACTACTAATAAGTATTAATTGATACTCATGCAGTATTTACTCCAAAAATGTACTGCCGAGGATATGAATAATCAGCGGTATTAATTTCAGTACGGTGAACCCAGGATCAGACTAGTAAAAACTAGTAGAAGGGCAGAAGTGATTACTTTGCAGTAAAACCAAAGGTTATTCATATGAATTCAAGTGTTCACTTCTACTTGGAGTAAAAACTTGGAACTAGTTACTTTTACTTCTAGTAACTACTAGCTAGTAGATACTGAGTAAAAACTTGGAACTAGTTACTTTTACTTCTAGTAGCTACTAGCTAGTAGATACTGATTTTTATTCATATCACCCCTTAACACGGTTTTTATGGTTCCAACAAAGCTATTGGACCCACAACACGGAGTTTACAGATTCTTTATTTTCCAGTTATCCAGTGGGTGATGTCTGTTGTTCATAGTGGATTGCGACCACTCCCACAAAAAGCTTGGAATCTACACTTTGCCATTACTGAACTTAAGAATGAAATGCACTTCCTGCGTACATATCAAATATATACAGGTGATGTACACATGGAGGTGTACACTGAACGCTTGCCGTGAAATACTTATAAAACAATCAACGACGTCGTTTATCCAAATCTGAAAACACACGTCTGTTAGAAGTCAATGCATCAATGCGTCACAAGAACGCAAGAAATTATGACGTCACGGCTACTATCCGTTGTCGTCGCACTAACCGTGCGTCATCGAAACCAGCCTATTCTCATAATTGTTACAATTTTGGTGCTAATTCACTAATAAAACATGCAATAATGTGGGGAAATGCCATTTGATGTAATAACCAAATAGCGCGCCTAGTGCTGCAACGTAGCACATAGATCAGGTATAACGAGTTACTGGATAGCAGTCTCATGCACACATTGTATCTCATTCCATAATTTATGCAGGCTGTCGAATGATAGCTGCCCCAAACACATGAACTGGATCATACCTTCGTGTTTTAAACCCATGGCACGTTCTCATTATGTAGGCAATCCATGAGTATCATTTTGATGTGAAGATAATTAAAGGACCACAGTATTGCTTCCCAATCCTGCGTTACACCTACCCGCGTTAAGGGGGAGACCTCTATTAACGCCGAATCGGTTAATGTCGTCCTGGGTATAACAGAAATATACCCAGGTTCAATGTCGTCCCACAAAACTGTACCCTGGGTATAGTTCGATCTACAAAAGTATACCGAGGATTGGATAAAGCACCTGAA
This sequence comes from Notospermus geniculatus, assembly GCA_002633025.1. Classification (NCBI taxonomy): domain Eukaryota; kingdom Metazoa; phylum Nemertea; class Pilidiophora; order Heteronemertea; family Lineidae; genus Notospermus; species Notospermus geniculatus. Next base: position 133,302 of record NMRB01000991.1, on the reverse strand, counting down.
GACGAGATTGTTCCTGCAAATGCCATATGACCATGCAGAAGCATGACAAGTCGAAAAACATCGCTGTAGCGCCCGACACTACGGGCATCATTTTAATATATCGTACCGACAGTGATCAAAGAAATTTACGTGCCGTTTATCGTCACTCAAATCCGCAATAGTACTCGCAGCACGGCTCGCAGACGTAGGTGAACGCACGACACCGAACAAACATATGGGGCGCAGATCGGCTCTGTTCGTTTGCTCATTTCTTTGAAACTGTGAGCTTAACCTGCGATAAGTTTGGACCGTTGTGTTGAGAATGTCAACAGTTGACCCGTGCCATCGATGAGCACAAAATCTGACAATATTGACTGATATTTTGAAGATGTTGCTTGCAAAACTGCCGTCTCAGTTGAAGCGAGAAACAAAATGGCGGCCATCCATTCCTAATTCGTACCTAGGCTCAAAACTACGGTACTGGGTATACTTTTGTAGATCTAACTATACCCAGGGTATAGTTTTGTAGGACGACATTGAACCTGGGTATATTTCTGTTATACCCAGGACGACATTAACCGATTCGGCTCTATTAATTAACGACTTGGTAAACTACCGCATGCAACTAGTCTCGCGCAGCCAGCCGTTTCGTTCCGCAGTACTGCTACACAAACTTGTTCGATCCCTAGCGGATGGGTGACCGAGACTGTAATCATACATTCTCCAACACTGGGGCGAAAGGCTTAACTACAGTATTGGAGCATGGTGCCGGTGGCGCCGGCTGTCGACAGAAAGTGACAATACCGTGGTGCTTTAACACCGATAGGCTGTCGACGCACTAGCGGAGTTTCTATGCGGCCACCCCTGTACTCCGTTGGCTCCACACGAAAAGGGCGTGAATGTCGCCAGGGTCTCAACCAAGGGGAGAAGGGAGCGGTTATAAAGACTCTGGGTGCGAGGATGATAAGGAATTGGCACCCTTCAATGGGACAGACCGAAATGTCACCCCTCGATGTGTCAAAACTTTACCGTGTTAACGACACTACGTTATTTTTGTACCGAAAAGACAATATAAAATCTGCTGGTTGATGTGTAGTATGAAAAATAACGTTGCCGTAGAATTTACGTTTACCGTTTGATTTCTAAACGTCCCTTGTGTTTACATCAGAAGGCCTACTACAGTTAGAGGTACAGACTTTCATGAAGGTCTGTAAGAAAATGCCCCTATCTTGGTCGCCCGTCCATTTAAACATCGCGACAAGTCTTCAGCGGACGGAGAGGGCGAGATCCGGCATTGTCATCACACGTTACGTAATTACTGCAGTAGTACTTGTAGACGACTGACCAGGATTGTCTATATGAATCAGGCGAAATCCACCACAAAATGTCTATACCTTCGAACACTTTTCAGCCAAAACAAAGACTACGAATTGTAGAGAAGACAAACCTTACGGCAGGCATCCATCAATTTCGCCGGTACCCCTGTGTATATCCAGGGGTAGCCATCAGCAAGAGCGGACGAATAGCAGTACTCACAACGGTCAGTAGGACCACAAGACGATCTTTTGAAGTGTTTGCGAGGTCCTTCCCAATTCTGTACAACATGCGGTTTCAAAAGCCGACAGGGTCGGACTGCAGCCACACTTTCATCAAAGTTTGACTTTTCGCAATAGGGAGGTTTCGAAATCAAACGATAAACGTAAACGTTAACGACAACGTTATTTTTGTACTGAAAATGCAATATACATGTAAAATCATGCCAATGTGTAGGATGAAAAATAACGTTCGTAAAGTTTACGTTTATCGTTTGATTTCTAAACACGTCCTTCAGCTGAAGCTTGAAGTTTGCAATGCGAAAGCATGACTGTTCTATAATCCAAGTTACTGTTTGTCTGCAACAAGATCAACTAGGCCTACTGCCCCTCGGAGATACAGATCTGGCAGAGCTGCTCAAAGTAAGATAGTACTGGTACCATCGTGGCGTTACTTATCCTTGCGGTAAGGGCCTGATCTAGCTGCCTACGCCAAGATGAGTTCAACGCCAATAAGGTGACACTAGTTTCGACAACCACCAATTCAGAGGGGGAGGGGGGGTGCGGAAATTCATTCTAATGGGCCGCCAGGTAGCCTTCTTGACAAAACGGAATTCTCGACCTCTGTGACCTACATGTATAAAAGTAGGTCAGCTAAAAAACTAAGGTGACCATTTCACATTTTTTCATATCATGCAATTAGAGACTCGTCATTCTGACGTCATTCTCGGATCCTGATGAATTAAGCAGGTCGCCTATAAAACTAACGGATATAAGCCAGTCTGAATGGAAAAGACGGAAGAAGAGTTGTGTTGTTGCGCCTACTTGGTTGAAAGACGACCCAGAGGAAGGAAGAATTTTACTAATCATACGAGATAGACAAAGTCAGGGAATTTATTTGATGTTTCTTCACGACAATACAGGTAGAGCCCCAGTCACATATCCATTCCGGGGCCCGTACGGCGAGTAAAAACAGACATTTTGGCCAATTTCTACGGTGCCCAGTTTGATCCAGCCTACTTTCCGCCTATCTATTGAGGCGATTTCGGCATGACTCATCTTAGATCCGAGTTTCAGTCTCTAAAATCCGCAGCAAGCCGCTGGGTGGGGAAAATCGTACGGGGCCTTTATTCACCCAAACCACCTTAAGTGGTACAAGAGGATATAAATAACAAACTATATACATGGCGGATATGACACACAGAAGTTACAAAAGTGACGGATGCAATGCCCTATACCAATATACGTAGACCTATACACAAGTAGCTCAGGTTAAATTCCGGAAGTAAAAGTACGAATGATATTCTTTACATAGCGTGCTAAATTTGGCAATTTCTTTTTGTTACCCAGTTGAAAAAGTTCTTGAAATTTCAAAACATTTGGATTGTGCCTGAAATACCGAGTAAGGGACTGACTCCTAAGGTCATAAAAAAAGGTACATTGGAAAATATAATGAAATTCATCCCCCGGATGACCTAGATCGCACAAATTACAAATTTGCATACCCCCAAGTCCCACATTTCTAGAAACAACAGAAGGAAGAGTGGTATTCCCAATTCTAAATTTCAATAGTAAGAGCTCTATTTAAGGAGAAAAGCAGTAACAACAAATATTCTTCCAGTTTAAAAGACAGCTAACTGCTAAGACAGCTAACTGGTGGTGCCCTCTAACGACAGCAAAGTTTCCCATTTGAGGATTTATATAGGGATCATAACTACGATAGAGGGCAGCACACCGAAACCAGGGACCTTATTCACGAAGCTCCCATAACTTAAGGAAGTGCAAACAACCTATTGTTCACTACCAGCCTGACAAAGGATTTGCGCCACCCTAAAGCCTCGCTTATGTCGCCCTACGCTGTGATAGAAATAGCGTCAACTAATGAAAAACTGATGGAGGAGAGAGAGAGAGACTTATTTGTGCGAGATGGTTAGCGTTGTTCATTGCTAATTGTGACTTTACCCAGTACCCGCGCCTCTGTGCAGAGTTAATGCCTCCTTGTTTGCTGCCATAGATCAACAGGTCATTGACCTCCGATCTCTCCATGATGATGATGATGATGAACTAGTTGCCACTGATAACTTATGTCGCCACCGACTAGCAAAATACCGATCGGTCGCAACTAGCTGGAACTAGTTTATCGCCGTCTTTTGAGTGCTTGTGTCGACACAGATTTCTTTTCATTTTAAGTAAGTTGAACATGTGCGACTTTCAGGATCTGGATATTTTTAGTTTGCAACTAGTTGGCAACCAGTTACTCGCTGACGCCCGAGTCGTAGGGCGACATAAGCGAGGCTTTACGTACAGTCAGAACTAGTTGGCAACTGATAATCGGCGCGTAGTTGGAACTAATTAGTCACAACTACACGGTGACATAAGCTCTTGGGCGTCAGCGAGTAACTGGTTGCCAACTAGTTGCAAACTAAAAATATCCAGATCCTGAACGTCGCACATGTTCAACTTACTTAAATCAAAAGAAATCTGTGTCGACATAAGCACTCAAAAGACCGCGATAAACTAGTTCCAGGTAGTTGCGACCGATCGGTATTTTTCTAGTCGGTGGCGACATAAGTTATCAGTTGCAACTAGTTGACGCTATTTCTATCACAGCGTAGGGCGACATAACCGAGGCTTAAGGGCGACATAAACGAGGCTTTAAAGTTACGGGGGCTTTGTGAATAAGGTCCCAGGTCATATACAATAGACGTTTTTAGTCTTAAGCCTTGCTTATGTCGCCCAACGCTGTGATAGAAATAGCGTCAACAAGTTGCAACTGGTAACTTATGTCGCCACCGACTAGAAAAATACCGATCGGTCGCAACTACCTGGAACTAGTTTATCGCCGTCTTTTGAGTGCTTATGTCGACATTGATTTCTTTTGATTTTAAGTAAAACGTGCTGAAGTTGAACGTGCGATTTTCTGGATCTGGTTATTTGTAGTTTGCAACTAGTTACTCGCAGACGCCCGAGAGCTTATGTCACCAAGTAGTTGTGACTAATTAGTTCCAACTACGCGCCGATTATCAGTTGCCAACTAGTTCTGACTGTACGTAAGGGCGACATGAGCGAGGCTTTAGGAAATTGATCAGGACAAGGATGTAGGCTACCTTTCAATTCAATAGTTTTAACCACTAGTGACACGTACTGGAGCAGTGGGTTATGGTGGGTTATGATTGGATAATGAATCAGGCATAAAATAAAGGATAACAATGTGCGATGATACACTGTTCGCATGCGCGGACTTGATTTTTCGTGTTTCGATGATGGCGCCATCTAGGATTAAGCCTGAACATGGTTTCTGCGGTTCCTACAGATCTCGTTATTGGAACCACTGCATGAAGTTGACAAGCTTTTTTTGTTCCAGTTATGTGGGTGATGTCTATTGTTCCATGGAGGTATTATTGAGAAGGAGCAAGCACGGACCTCACATCAAACAGTACAATCATCGTTCCGCTGTTTGCTAAAGTGATTAGGGGGACAATAGGCTAATAACGCCGCACGATGGTCGGAAAAAGCCGATCTAATCTTCGGTAATTTCCGTGTGCAGTCAGCACTTCCCTTGTACAATGGTCAGAGTCCAAACAATAGAAGGGAACAATGGCAGTGGACGTTGCCTACGCACGAAAACTGAAAAATTCATCGTTTTCATCGCGTCAAAAACAGCACCTCGCAGCATCTCGCACTGAAACGACCACCCGTATATGTTACCTGAACTAATCATCTTTTAAACTATCATAACGCAATCCTCTTCAAACTTTTCAGATGCGAAGAATCTCATTATCATTATCATTATCATGTTTACCTTAAAACGTAGATATCTTTATTGGAAATTGGTCTTTTTCGATGATTTTTTCACTAAAATACAGCGGAAAGTTTATCAAATTGAGTTGTCGTCGAAATAGCCGGTTATCTAATTCCCGACGTGGAGAAAAACGCAAGAATATGATTGGGTCGACGTGATATCAATTATAGATGGCGCTGCACTTTGGGAGTTGTGCGGAATTCATGATTGCCTTCAAGTAGCTCAGCGTGCGTACCGGACAATAGGCGGGAACAAAGGCAAACAATGGGGGCGTGGAATTGTGGTCACAGCGATTAGGGCCGTGCTCGCTCCTTCTCAATAATACCTCCATGGTTGTTCATACTGGATTGCGACCACTCCCACAAGAAGCTTGGAATGTACACTTTGCTATTTCTGAACTTAAAATGAAATGCACTTCCTGCGTACATATCAAATACCAAAAATAGATAAGCAAATACATAACACAAGTCATGTACATGTGGAGGTGTATACTGTACGCTTTGCCAGGCATCAACGTCGTCATCCGTCCAAGACTGAAAACAAGGGATCTACAGTTCGACAAAAACTAAAATAACCATTCAAATGCACAAACATAAACTACATACCATTGATTATGTCGTCTGCCTCCTCTTTTTCGAAAATGTTGTTCCGTTTTTCAATGCCTGATCTCAGAGGGACCTCTACTCTACCAGCAGAAAACTGCCTTGAATCTGTTCCAGCTGTATGGACTGTACTGTGGATGCCCACAGAGTTGGTGACATAACAGCGTCTCAAAACATAGGCCTACTACAGGCCTCTTTCATAATGTGGTTTTGAACAGCAGTGGTGGAAACGGCTGACTTTACATCGGATGACATGCAACACGAACACGCAGGAGAACAATAGCCCTGTTTGCACTACATTAAAACCCGCGTCCCACCCGGTGTTTTTCTGTCGACACCTGTTAGCCTAAAGGGCACCGCACACGAGCGACAAATTCTGGGTGACCGCCTACGAGACTGGTGGCGCGACTAGACATCAGCCAATCAGAAGTGCTAAATCTTGTCGCTTTGGCGGTCGGAAGCCAAGTCGGCCGACAAATCGGCCAAAATTGTCGTTCGTGTGCGCCGCCCTTTAAGCCCTATTTACACGAGCCGATTTTGTCGTACGATTGTGTCGGCCGACAGAGACGTATGACAAAAACGCACCGTGTATACTAGACTTCCGAGACCATTTTTTTTGTCGGTGCGACATAGCGTGCAGAAGTCGGGTGTTCTATTTTCACCGACATCGGCTGCTTGTCGTATGGACTGGGCCAATCAGGGAGCGAGATTAGATCACGTGATGAAGGCTACCTAATGACACACGAGGTCCTAAGGGACACATGAATAAATCCGGGGAATAAATCGTCCCGTGTAAACAGATTAGCCGATCCCGACAAATCTGTATGACAAATCTGATACGACTCTGTCGTACGGCAAAATCGGCTCGTGTAAATAGGGCTTGGCTAAGAATCCATTCACGCGATTTTCGTGCCACGCGATGTCGCATCCTTTGTCCATGTTGTCTCTTTTCTTCCTGTGTTCGTTCTTCTTTGCGTTGTGGTAAATGAAGACGTCCCCAAATTTTTCTCCTGCAATAAAACCACCCAGTGAACGAGTTTCAGGGCTATTTCGATCCACATCATGTAAAGGGCCTGTCACACTGTAGTAGTTCTCAAAACGTCCTGCCCCGCCCTAAAAAATCGTAAAACGGGCTAGAACGTGTAACCCTTGACCAAATAATGCCTCGATATTCTGGAGCACCCTTCCCGTCCATGAAGTTCGTAAAAAGACTTTAAAAAGTTGCCACTACGTCCACTCCGTTCGCACACAGTTTGAGCCCGTTCGGCAAAATTTTCAAGAACGTACTGAGAACTAGCTCAGTGTGATTGGGGCATTAAGAACGTGCGTGTACACATGTGGTGCCACGCGTATAGGCTTGAAGTTGTGGTGTTTGCTAATACCCCCATCACACTGAGCTAGTTCTCAGTACGTCCTTGAAAATGTTGCCGAACGGGCTCAAACTGTGTGCGAACGGAGTGGACGTATGTAGTGGCAACTTTTTACAGTCTTTTTACGAACTTCATGGACAGGCTCGGACGGGAAGAGTGCTCCACAAATTTGAGATAACTTATTTGGCCAACTTCACACGTTCTAGCCCGTTTTACGATTTGTTAGGACGGGACAGGACGTTTTGAGAACTACTTCAGTGTGACAGGCCCTTAAGACGGAACAGAACATAAAATTGATTAGACAACGTAAGCAGTGAGAATAAGCTTGAGTGCATTATAAATGCCTTGTACTTACATATTCTTTGTTTGTTTCCGGCTGCGGTCAGTGCTCGTGCCTGACGCCGATGATGCGGGGCGAGGCTTTTCTGTTTCGTCCTCTTCTTCAGAGAAGACGAAGTATCCCAACTGGGTGACAGGGCCGAGGAGGCTGGAAAACGTTCCTTGGCTTCTCGTCTGGTCCTCTGGTCCGGCAGTCGACTCCCTGCCACTGGCTGTGGCTTCTTCAGCTGTCTCCTTCTCATACAACAGATCAACAAACCTCTTCATTAGCCTGGCCACACGGAGCGATTTCTTTGGGTTGAGCTTCAGTCCTACTAGAAGATTCACGCTCGGTTGCCAGAACAGAGGCACGAATCCGTCAGCCAGGTAACCTTCCAACTGCGCGTATATGACGTGTACCATTTCTATCAAACTCTTCTCCTCAGATAAGAAGTCCTCAACGTTGCGTAGGAAGACAGTTTTCAGAAGATAGCTGGTCACATACTTATCCGCACTGTGCAGGAGTCCATCCTCGTCCCTCACAAGTATCCGACAGACATCAGGATTGCGTAAACACTTTGCTGCCACATATGCATCCCTCACCCTGGGCTCGAGATTAGCAATGTGTATCGTCTCGAGATGAGGAAAAGAGATTCGCCAGAGTTCTGTGCGCTGTTTTTCTTGACCGTTTTCCCTCATCTGCTTTCCAAGGTCACTGTTCTTATGTGGGGGTTTGGCCACCAGAAAGAACCCGTGAGATTTTAGTTCCTCTCTCCCCATCATCCATGTGTGTGAAATAAGGTAGTCGGGCCACCGGTATTTGAAGTGAAGGACCGGGACGAGGTCGACGGATACTATTAGTTTCTTGTCGATCCTTCGACCACATTTGATCTTTATTTCTGTATTCGCATGGCCGCCATCTTTTACGTTCCCTATTTGTGAACAAAGATATGAAAATTCATCAAGAAATTCATACGCCCACAAACTTCTACAGAATTCATCATGAAAGTCCTTACTTCCTCGTGACGAATTCAATTCACTGTATACCTTCACTTTACGCCCTGATCCATAATATACATAACCATCTTGAAAGACCCTAATGTATCTATTTTCCATATTATCCAATGTTGAGCCTATAGATGGCGTGAGGTATTCATTCTCCATTTTATCCTCAGTTGTGTCTATAGGTGACGTGATCATATAATCAAACTCATCTGGCACCCCAACTTTCGTGTGTTCCGCAACACTCCCGCATGCTGTTATGTCGTTTTTTGCCTCCTCCGGATACGGACGTCTCAGCATTTTTTCCACTTTGTCATTTATATCACGTACAATATGCCCTGCCTTATCGTCAGGTATAGCATGAATGTTACCGATACCAGCGCATCCGATCAGCTCTGCAACTCTAGGTAGACGCGAAGCAACATCTTCTGGGATGGACGTGGCATTTGTTACAAGATCATACATGTGATGGTGGAATAAGTTGTCAAAGATCCGGTAATCAATAACACTTTTTAAAGGTAGGTCTCCCTCCTTTCCTGGCAGATTTATGAGTCCCTTTCCTGCTAAAATGAGGCAGACACGAAGAGTATCAATGTTCTCTGTACTCGATAAATCAATGCTCAATTTTTTCTGTTTCTTAGGTGACAAGACTGCAATTATTTGTGCTATTTGGTCGTTGGATTTGGCAAATTGATGAATCTTGGCCAGCATTTCTGGTCGAAGGTTGCACAGGAATTTACATGCTTCAATATGTCCACATTTAGCAGACCAATATAAACAACTTCTTCCCTCTTCGTCACAGATATCAAGCTCCGCACCTGCTTCAATGAGGACTTGCATGACCTGTATGTGCCCGAATTGTGACGCAAAAGCCAATGGTGTTCTCTGAAGTGAACTCGTTGCATTTACATCAGCTCCTGCCTCAATCAGCCGATTAACAATGTCGATGTGTCCATTTAGAGCTGCGCCCATTAGCGACATATCCTTGTCTGTGTCTTCAGCAGTTACATCAGCTCCTGCCTCAATCAGCCGATTGACAACGTCGATGTGTCCATTTAGAGCTGCGCCCATTAGCGATGTCAACTGGTCTGTGTTTTCAGCATTTACATCACCTCCTGCCTCAATCAGCCGATTGACAACGTCGATGTGTCCCTTTAGAGCCGCGACTATTAGCGATGTCCACTTGATGTTGTCTTCAGCATTTACATCAGCTCCTGCCTCAATCAGCCGATTAACNATTAGCGATGTCCACTTGTCTGTTTCTTCAGCATTTACATCAGCTCCTGCCTCAATCAGCCGATTGACAATGTCGGTGTGTCCCTTTAGAGCTGCGAATATTAGCGATGTCCACTTGTCTGTGTCTTCAGCATTTACATCAGCTCCTGCCTCAATCAGCCGATTGACAATGTCGATGTGTCCATTTCGAGCTGCGACCATTAGCGATGTATCCTTGTCTGTGTCTTCAGGATTTACATCATCAGCCCCATCCTCTATCAGCCGATTGACAATGTCTGACTCTCCGTTTTGTGCTACAGTCATTGGGAATTGTGTTTCCGGGAGGTTCTCGCTGGACGCCGCTGTATTTTCATCCAGCCCTCGCCCACACAGACGACTTAGAAATCCACCCATTCTTCCTCACAGCTGAAACGTTGAGTTGATTTCATGAAATACTTTCAACCGCGCACCTCATACTAGCGGCCTTCAAAACCTAAGAATGGCCACTTTCATTTGCATTCCCCGAGAATGCGAAATGGCCACATCCCCCACCCCACCTAACTCCCCTTTGAGGTTAGGCTACACTTTTTTTATTGGTTGGTTCGCGGATTTTTTTGTCAGTTTATGTGGAGAGGAGGTCGGAAAAAATAAAATAAAAAGTTATTTTCACAGTTCTCAAAAATTTGTGACTTCAATTTCAGGGAGGAGGATCATAAAAAAATAAATATTTATATGAAAATAATGTTTCCCAGCAACTTGTATGATTGATGACGTCACGAAGCTCCCTCTTTATTATGATTGTTGTATGCAAATGAACCACGTCAACCAGCCTGCAAAGATCATTGCCCGCACAAGACATGCAAAGATCGACGCCACAAATAGTTCCTGTGAAAAAACTGCAAAAACTGATAATTGGAACGGAGGGCGGGAAAAAAATAAAATAACATTTTTGATTTTTTTTCAATTTTTCCAAGATTTCTGAGCAGAGGACACAGAGAAATCGAAAAAATGTGCTTTTATTTTTTCCTATTTCTTCCGTTTTCCACAGCGGAGGGTCCGTGAACCAACCAATAAAAAAGGTATGAGCAGTTACGTAATACGTAACTGTTCACCAAAATCCCAATCGCACAGGCAGACGCATCTTGACTCTCAACCATTTAGGACACGCTCCCAACCTCCGAGTACACCTGCATAGGGGTGGAACCCACAGATGAGTGGCGCAACCTAGCGGCGATGTGTGGAGAATGATGTATTGTTCGAACAATACGGCGGATCGCTGGCGGGAGAATTGTTCATTTTCAGTGAAAATAAGCGGCTTTTATGCCCCTGCTTCAACAGAAAAGGGGGCATGTACCTACTTGTCGACCCTGAACTTAACTTACCTCAAAGGCTTCCGGCCAGTCTGTTGAAGCTCTGCAATCAAAAGAAGGCCATAACTACTTTCACGTAGGGACTGAATCATCCAAGAGGAAACAGAAAAAACATGATATGTACCCCTCCCCTTTTGTGATAAACAAACAACTTTTGAACTTACCCCAGCTGCCTCGACCTGTAGTCTGCCAGAAGGAGACATTCTGTTTCTTTGCCACAAAAATGTCTTTATCACAAAAACACACGAATGAGAACTCCACGACGAAATATCATATGACGGAGATTCCGACATGGAGAAAACGCGGAATTCCTCGGAAATCCGCAAAGACACCCGTGACTGTAATTGTCATGATTGTAGTTTTAACAATAGAATAAGCTACATATACACTGACCATCACACATGAACTTATTGACATCGTCACGATACCATCTTGTTTTGATGTTGAATGGAAAATAATGTGTGGATATAGGCCTAGGCCTTTCACCCACTTTACAATTTTAATGCGACTTTGAATATTTTTAGGGCAAATCATTAAGATAATTAATTGGATTGAAGTGTTTTGTTTTGAACAAAATGACTTGATTTCGAAAGTCATGCAGCAAAGTGCTAATGCGTCAAGTCATGACCGGAACCACTTATTATTTCCCCGAAACCCAGATACCCGGCCAGAAATAGACGTTAGAAATGTTTTCCTCCACAGGACAATACAATGTAGTTTTCGAGGCCTTTAACGTGTGTTATGCAGAATTTGTACGCTGATTAGGTAGACTCGGGACCCAGTCGTTGTGTCGCTCCGGCCGCCGCGCTATACTCCACACACGACTGGGAAAGCAAGCTGCAAAATCAGCCTGTGATTAGGCTAAACACCCTTATTTATGAATATGGCCCTATAGGGCCGTTTAGACGACCGGCCAAAATCCACATGCGATCCGATCGAATCCGTTTGTGGTTCAAACTCCTGCGTGTAAACGCTACCCAATGCGGTCCAATGTGGATTTAAAATGGTCATGAATTCGCATTGGACCACATACGACAACATTCAAATCTCGTCTAAACGCAGTTCAAAGAAGAAAGCACAAAAATTGACACACAAAGTGGTAAATATCAAGAAGTCAACTTCCAGGACTGAAATCTAGTGTGGAAAAGTGCCAGCCTGAAGAAGACCCCGGGTGGGGTCGAAAATTTGCTAAGTCCTGGAAGTTGACTTCTTGATATTTACCGTCTAAACGCAATCGGTTTGAATTTGAATGTGGTTTTTTGGCTTGTCGTCTAAACGGCCCTTATGTGTTTTAAGCTACATGTAGTTTCCTACTTCGTATAAACAACAAAACAAAAAGTGATGGATTTGTACTTTTCTTTCACTATTGAATCATAATCATTACAATAACATTACTTACAAATGATAAAAACGCCGTTTTCGTGAAATATTCACGTCGTTTTCATACTGTACCCTCTACTGAGCACCAGCATAATTTCTAAAACCACAAAATGGTGTTGCCGACACATCGCTGAATCGATGTCCGAGGTTGAGTCCAACGTTACCGTTACCATCTTGCCCTGACTTGTGTTCCTATCACTCCTACCCTCGCTCAATCCACCCTTGCCTGATACATTTCAACTCACTTGTTTTTTGACGAATTATGCTGTAAAATGAAGGATTTTGATATCCAGTAATAAAGAACACAGGCATGCTTAACGTTGAATATGTTTTTTGGTGAATGAAATATTTTGTACTGGATTATATTTGATGACAGCAGGGGCTGAGCGTGATAAACGGCACAATCTGTTGGGAGTGGAGTTCAGGAGGCAAAATGTCGAGGGTGAAGGGAGCGTAGTTCGAAGGGCGAAGTGACCGTAGGCCTTGATATTGGTCAAGATCGTTACTTTTCTTGTGGTGACTGATTCGCATCGTCTCCACCATCGATGGTCTCCGTTGAATGGCGGAACCTGTCGTCGTCTGCTAGTGCGCGACCAAAAATCTTCTTGAAATAAAGCGGACAGCACACCGGGCGATATCGCAAGCGTTTTGATCGACACCAACCAACACCGGCTGTTGACGCCAGGTACGCGCTAGAAGCGATGCGTGGAATCTTCTCGCTAGCGCATCTTGCCCGATAATATCGTAACTGATGTTGCCTTGTCTGTGGTTAGCCTGGTTCCCTGGCCACCGTTTAGATGGCGCTGCGTAGACGGTGGCCAGGCAGCCGTGCCTTTCCCAGGAATTCCGGGGAAAGGTATGGCCTCGTGATTTATAGTCGTCGATTAATCTGACAAATGAAAAGGGCCAATTTGGGAATAATACATGTAATATATTAAAAAAACATGGATTTAGATAATTAATACTTGATTTGAAATATTTTTCACTTGGTCAAATCGATTACTCAGAATAGGTAAGCTGGCTTGGTCTCCTGCCCCAAATAGGTCATCCCCGGTGTAATGACGTCACATCTCATCATGCCCAGCGGCAACGGCCTGGCCTCCGCCTACGCAGCGCCATCTGGACGGTGGCCAGCGGAACCACGCAAGTCTGTGATGGGTGGCAACAAAATTGCTGGCGATCAGATCGCTTGCGATATCGCCCTGCACATAAAAGAATCGTAGTTTTGTTCAGAAGAACAAGATTTGGTGCAATTTACAAATGCAAAATACCCGCGCGCGGTATCTAGGCTGTTGTTACATAGAAATGAAGTTTTAATTTTTCACTCTTCAATTTCTATTCGATTTCAAAATCAGAAAATGAACGCCAGTGCGAAGAGTTAATGATAAATGCAATGTTCGTTCTTCAGGTTAAGGATGTCTCACACGGGGACGGTTCTGACGGCGGTTCAGCACGTTTCAAAACCGTGCTGAACCTCAATGACACCGCGAGGGTGTTCGCCATTGACCGCCACCTCGTTTTTGGAACCGCAGGTTTTTCAAAATGTTTGAAATTTTCACGGCGGTTCTCGAAAACAGGAATCACAACCGCTGAAAAATGGCTACCGTGTTATTAGGGCGGTTCTGAGGGCGGTTCAGCACGGTTTTGAACTTGCTGAACCGCCGTCAGAACCGTCCCAGTGTGAGGGTGCTTTACGGATGATTCGTGCCAAATCAGAAATGGTGAGTGAAAAATGAGCTCCTATGTACATGTAACAGCAGCTTTCGATGCTATTCTCTGACTTGGTCCGCACATATTCCCTTTCTTAAAGTGAACTAATGTATTCCTTCATTTCCTTTCCAAGAAGCGGCACCGATTCCTTGGAATGAGTCAAACAAGATGTCTCCGTTCCCGAGTAACTACTGTGCACGTGAATATCACAAGACGGGGTATTCCCAGTCCGAACAGGCATGACGTCATCAACAGTTGTGTCATTCTGCGTAACCATGGTAACTGAGTCATTCTTCGCGATTCTCCTCCAGTTTTGGTCTGTTTCCGTCATGTTGTAATTTCTATCCGCAGTCACGTGGTTTGTTTCGATCACGTGTTCCGGCGTTCCTATCAGTTCCTTCGCATTGCTCCCAAAGCAGGTGGTAACGCAGTTTTTGCAATTCCGGTTGAATAGGCTGCACGTGCAGGGCGGGCATGAGAGCGCCTTCGTCATGATGCAACATTTCAGCCTTTGCCAGCATTCGGCGTGTATTAGATGGACAAAGCAGGGACAAAGTCTCCCAAATTTAATGTTAAAAAGTCCGTACAGAATTGGATTAAGTGCACTGTGAATCATGGCCATTTTTTCCGCTAAGGCTAACAACATTTTAATTTTTATCTGATAATCGCTATAAATTCGAATAAGGGAGATTAAAAAATATGGAATCCAACACAACAGGAATGCAATGATGACAGATAATGATAATTTCACTGCCTTTCGTTTGGAATTTGAGACGAGGTCATGTCTTGTGCTCATGCGCATGCTCAGATGTGGACCGGAAGTTATATTGGGGCCATGTTCCCGGATCTTCCCATGCTCCTCACCCGCTTCCGGTCGGCCTCGTTTCCATAATGTTTTGATGATCTGCCAGTATGAATATGTCATGATGATCGTTGGTACAACTAAAACGTAAGTAGCAAGAAACGTCATGTAAACTTTACGTTGCCATGGTTTTGTGTACCCCTTACTGCCGCACTCATAAATAGGAGTCCCATCATGATGGGTCGAAGTTTTGGTATATTGCACAAAGATAAACAACTGCGGACTTGCAAAAATAAACGCTAACAACCAGGCTACTGCAACTTTTTTCCAGATTTTCGGCTTGCGTGCCAAGGACTGGAGTGGTTTCACAATAACTTGATATCTATCAATGCTCATAGCGGTCAAAAGAAAGGTCGAACTGGCAAGCGTCACTACTTGACCATACACAGCTAATTTGCAAACCAAAGGCCCAAGTACCCACTCTCCAAACGCCACGAATAGAATTTCCGTAGTCATAGTGACAAAACAGACCGTCAGATCTCCGATAGCGAGGTTAACGAGGAAGACGCTTATTCTCCGACGACGGCGTTCTTTCTTGGACATGAGTACGACAATCAGCGCAACGTTGCCGAAGAACGCTACAGCCATTGTCACAGCAGTGATGGCGACCTGCAAACGAAACCAAAATCCACACGTCATAGACATCCTGCGAAAGTCGGCCATGACAGGTCAGAAGGGGTGAACAAAACTGGGCCTATGCATTGTACAGACCGTAAGCACAGGAGTCAACTGTACAAATGCACGAGGCTGAGTGTTGTTTACCCCTTCTGACCTGTCATGGCCGACTTTCGCAGGATGTCTATGTCGAGTTCTTTGTACTCTTTGTATTCTTTGGAGGAAATAAAGTATCAATCAATCAATCAATCAACACACAACCACATAATTGGTATGGATGGATGGAGAATCTTCTTAGAAGCAAAATGAGACCAAGATAGTTCGATTCGGTTCACTTGTTTTGATTTTAGAGCCATTTTTGTGAGGCAAACTGGCTGGAACTAGCGGCAACGGTCGCCAATAGCGTTGCCGGGGCGCGCACATCGACCTGTTGCAGCATCTGATTAGTTGTTGCTGTTTCCAGCCAGTCGCCCGTGACCGTTGCCGGAAACGCCATTGCCGGTTTTTGCTTCCATTCGCAAGGTCAATGTGCGCTAGGCTAGACTGGCCTTAGGTATTCAAGGGTAACCACAGGGCTACGATACCAGCTAGTCATTTTATTTGCAAGATCTGTCGAAAAGTACCTGTATGATAAGTTCTGTTTCCCATTTCGTCTTGAACGGAAGGTAGGTGTGCGGAGAGGAGGCGGTAGCGTTCAGTGTTGGGTATAAATTGGAATGGTTGCTAACCATCTTGTCAGCTACTCATATGCCGAGGAGGTCAGGCATATCGGTGGTTTTGTGTTCCAAACTCCCTGGAATGAGAAGAGGAACGACCTCTGTTAGAAACGATTTTTATTCATTGGTTAAATGTTGCTCCTGAAAGGGAAATTTATATCTCAGGCGGCCATTATTGTAATGTTTTAAAAAGGACCACGCCATTGCCACTTTTTTCGACAGCCGGGGTCACCGCGCCACTCTCCAACCGAAGAGACTAACTACGTTGTCGGCAAACTGACCCGATTTACTACGTATATTTTGTAATGCATTTTGTAGTTGGTATTGCTACCGCTAGGTGGCTCCCTCTACGTCGACAGTCAAATAACGCATTGGAGATCCAATACCGTGGTCCTTTAACAACGTAGGCCTGTATACAAAAACGCAAGATATTCTCAATTATTATAAATGTATACTTTACATTACTAGGTTGCATGCAATTGATTTGTCCAACTAGGCCTACAGACATGACAGATTAGAGCACCATGGCGTTGTTGGGTCTGATCCTTGATTTGTCCGTTGTGCGGTGCCCCAAGGGTGGATTCTCTGCTCACTTTTATTCCTTTCAAATTATACAGTAAATTATACAGTAAATTATACAGTAAATTATACAGTAAACTGCTTGAATAACAGCTTCTCTGCACTTGACGAAAGGGTGAAGAATTGTGTCCACCTGCCGTGGTGATTTTCCCTCGTCGCATTCGTACAACCACTGTTTACATGATCGGATCTCCCGATGACGCAGTGATCGGATCTCCCGATGACGCAGTGATCGGATCTCCCGGTGACGCAGTGATCGGATCTCCCGATGACGCAGTGATCGGATCTCCCGATGACGCAGTGATCGGATCTCCCGGTGACGCAGTGATCGGATCTCCCGATGACGTATGCCAGTGCAGCTGTCGTTCTTGGCCTCGTTTCCATTCAAATAAAATCAGAAGACGAAAGCCTAGGACAACAGTCGTACTGGCTTGTTGTATCCAGAGGATGGTCGGTCTCAGCTGGCTCCAGGTCCGTATAGAAGTGGTGTAGGCTGATCTTCGTGGATTGCTCAAGCTAAACAAATTGCCAGGATAATCGTACCGGCTCGTAACTCTGGGTTAGACTGGTACCCGGTCATAACTATTTTACATCGGACTTTTGCATATGTTATGACCGGGCGTGCCCACCGCGTTCGTGAATCTGATTGGCCGGTGCTGGCGCAGGTGGTAAGTATAGGAACTATTATTATGTTGATACCTCATCGATTTTCAACCCCTTCGTTATTGGTGGATTTCCTGGGTCAAATGTAGGTCACCTTCTATCTGCATTCCGGTACGTCAATTGAATAAATTTACATAAAATTTCCAAGTGACGTCAATGCCACTGACGTCACAACTCGCGCCAGGCCCTGACGCCATCTGTTGACCAAACGCGGCGACTTCTACGAAGTGAAGCAATTGTGGAGAGCGGGTAAACCGAAGGGGGTGCGGCTCACAACTGCGTAGGGAGTTTAATATTGCCAGCTTCTCTTTAGAAAGACATTGCCATTGTCTTCGTGTTCCCTGGAATATCAGCATGTAACATGGTGGATAATTGAGAACACCGACACCTGCTCACGGCAAACCGGCCAGAACATGTCCAGTGATGATGTGGTGTGCCCCGGGTGTCACGACTCACATAGTTACATGTGTACAAGTGTGATAGAATCTAATGCCCCAGTCTTTCTGATGTCCCCTGCATTATGTGTCACAGGATTAAGGGTCTTGGTCTCTCTAGAGCCCTATTCAGTGGTGCCGCTTAATCCGTAGGCCTAAATGTATTGTTGGGGGACATCACATATCGGGGGACATTAGATTCTATTACACCTGTGTAACGTCAATCAATTGATCTGTCTTTTTTGCCGCTACAGCCATCATCACTGTCATTTTCCCTGTAAAAGTGACAGAAAAAAGTTCTTTCACCAATTATAGTTCGTGTTTACGGTCGAAATGGCGGCCATTTTGAAATGACGCAATGCATCGCGCACGTGTAAACTGCACTGAACA
>NMRB01000991.1:85113-105397 GCA_002633025.1 Notospermus geniculatus | reverse complement strand
CGTCGCGGAATTACATGTACACAGAACTTGAACACGTACAACTCTTGCGATTGCTACTCTTTGATCGGCGACTGATGCCGATCGTCGCAGATGAGACGCAACTGTAGTCACGTCACTGCATGATATAGTCCGTCACCTTATGTCTACAAAATGAGTTTTATATGCAAAATCATACACATTCTTTGAAATTTTCAGGATATAATGTTGACCACCCAAGGTGTCAGGAAAGGCATGTTCCCAAATTTTCACGTCACCGGAAGTGCCGCCATATTGGATTTCAAAATGTCTGCCAAAATCTCCATATTTTGGGCCATATCTCCGAAATGATTGATGATAGAGACTTAATTCTAACGTCTATCCCTAGGTTTTTGGGGTCGACCAATCAGATGGTGCCATTGGAATTTTCATCGGTTGGCCGCCATATTGAATTCCAAGATGGCCGCCGTTGTTCACCTATTTTCGCCCATATCTTCGTACCTAAAGAAGATAGAAGGATGATTCCAATGCCTATCCCTAGGTTTTCGGGGTCGACCAATCAGATGGTGCCATTGGAATTTTCATCGGTTCGCCGCCATATTGAATTCCAAGATGGCTGCCGTTCACCTATTTTTCGCCCATATCTTCGTACGTAAAGAAGATAGAAGGATGATTCCAATGCCTATCCCTAGGTTTTCGGGTCGCATGGGAGCCGCGTCACGTCACTTACATGTATGTAACAATGACGACATTACGTCAGCGACAAGCTGTTTGGGGGATGGACATCATTATGCCCCCTCTCAACTTCGTTGAGCGGGGGCATTATGTTGTCAGTTGGTTTCTGTCGTCCGCCGCCGCTGCCGCACTCTATTCCGGACCATAACTCAAGAACGGGTTGTCGGATTGATCTCATATTTCTGTGGTGTAACCGGGTGGATCCGAGGAGGTGCCCTATCGATTTTGGTTGCGATCCGATATTCAATATGGCCGCCAGGAGGATATCTTGGTTGTAGCATTCCGGACCACAGCTCCAGAACGGAATGCCCGATTTATCTCATATCTGCGTGGTGTAATGGGGTGGATCGGGGGAGGTTCCCTATCGATTTTGGTTGTGACCCGATATCCAATATGGCCGCCAGGAAGATATCTTGGTTTTAGCATTCCGGACCATAACTCAAGAATGGAATGTCCCATTTATGTCATATTTGTATGGTGTGTTGGGGTGGATCAGGGGTGTTCCCTATAGATTTTGGTTGCGATCCAATATTCAATATGGCCGCCAGGCAGATATCTTGGATTTTGCATTCCGGATCATAACTGAAGAACGGGTTGCCCGATTTATCTCACATTTGCATAGTGTGATGGGTGGATGGGGGGAGGTTCTCTATCGATTTTAGTTGCAACCCGATATTCAATATGGCTGCCAGGAAGACATCTTTGTTTTAGCATTCTAGACCGTTACTCAAGAACGGGTTGCCCGATTTACATGTGTCTCATATTTGTGTGGTGTACTGGGGTCGATCGGGTGAGGTTCCCTATCGATCTTGGTTGTGACCCGATATTCAGCGTACCGGTATGCTCGAGAGCGGGGGCATACTTGCAATTGCCCCGATTGCGTTACATCTAAGCTGTGTTCACACTGAGAACGACTTCAAACCGTTTTCCGCAAAACGGTTCCCGGAAAACGGTTTGATAATATGTGTCCGTTCTCACGAGCAAAATGAAAGCGTTTTCATACCGCTTTGGGCCGTTCAGACACAACCGATATCAATGCGTTATAAACTACGCCACCTGTGAGTGACTGTAAACACTGCAATATCGGGGCATACTGCGCATGTGCGTGGCTGTATCGATATGGTTATTGCGCTTTAAGGCGTTCAGACACAAGTTGCGGCCGAACCGTCACAGCGAAAGCGATATGAAAGCGGTGTGAGACCACTTCGCGAAGTGGTTTCGCTAGAGCGGTTTGAAACCGTTATAAGGCAAATGTAGTCTGAACGGCTAATACGCTTTTTAAGGCGTTATATCGCTTTCAAGTCGGTTTCAAACAGGTGTAGTGTAAATGGATGTACCTGTAAACCAGTGCCCGGGTTACAATAGGTTCTATTGTATCCTGAATATTGGTTTTCCTCCTCGTGCGGCTTATTCCGTCCTACACAATAGGGTAGGGCACTGATTTTTGGGGGCAGTGAATTACGTCACACCGGTTTAAGACTAGTGTGAACGCAGCTCTAGTTTCATTCCCGCCATTGAAAAAGGCGGCATCTTTGAAAGTACTTTTCCCTTTTGATGTTGACAATATTCCCCAAAATTAACGAAGTAGAATGCTGTGCTTGATACAAGGAAAGTCGAAGATGACTTGTCTTCATTCCTTTCTGAAGGCAGATGCCGAGATTGTGGATGCCATAGCTGGGATCGGATATGGTGCAGCCCTCTGAGCAGTCTATCAAAGGTTGCATGGTGTGGATTATTTTCACGAAATGCTCATCGTGAACCCCATAAATTAAGATGGGAGTTATTCAGGAAGCGTGAATTTGACAAAGGTGTGGAAAACCTACCTCCGACACGAGGTGCTTGGATTGAACATATAAAACGGGCACATTACCAAGGAATGACCTGGGAACAAGCCCCTATTGAGCAACCAGATGTTCCAGTCCCATCAGCACTTGGCTGGGTGTTGAAGGGTGACATACTGCTACCTGAGCTTTCAAAAATATCACCAGCTCCAGACTTTGTAATTGAACTTGTCCGTTGCTCATGTGCGTCCACCACATCAGCATGCTCAACGGAAAGATGTACTTGTTTGGCTAACAGACTTGACTGCACTGAAATCTGCAAGTGTTCCGCAGACATTGATGATTGCCACAACGTATTTCGTTTGGTACATTGTACAAGATCAACCGTAAAACCTGACACAGGACAATTGCAGCTAACAAGAACATACTCCTTCTGATTGGTCGACCCCGAAAACCTAGGGATAGGCATTGAAATCATCCTCCTATCTTCTTTAGGTACGAAGATATGGGCGAAAATAGGTGAACAATGGCGGCCATCTTGGAATTCAATATGGCGGCGAACCGATGAAAATTCCAATGGCACCATCTGATTGGTCGACCCCGAAAACCTAGGGATAGGCATTGGAATCATCCTTCTATCTTCTTTAGGTACGAAGATATGGGCGAAAATACGTGAACAATGGCGGCCATCTTGGAATTCAATATGGCGACCAACCGATGAAAATTCCAATGGCACCATCTGATTGGTCGACCCCAAAAACCTAGGGATAGACGTTAGAATTAAGTCTCTATCATCAATATTTTCGGGGATATGGCCCAAAATATGGAGATTTTGGCAGCCATTTTGAAATCCAATATGGCGGCACTTCCGGTGACGTGAAAATTTGGGAACATGCCTTTCCTGACACCTTGGGTGGTCAACATTATCTCCTGAAAATTTCAAAGAATGTGTATGATTTTGCATATAAATTACATAAGGTGACGGACTAATAACGGCAACTGATTTGTTCCACGCGGTCGTGCCTCAGACGCAAATTGATCCACAAAACACAATCGCTGCCTGTTCTGTGCTGTCGCAAGGTCAACCTGATATCAGTACAAGGGATACATGGAAGTTTTCATGGCCCCATTTCAAATTACAAATCATGAATATGAAATAGAAACGGGTTTCTAAGGTGAAAGTCATCGTGTCCTTCTACCAGATTCGAACCCACGGACCCTCGCATAAGGCATCAATCGCCAGCACTAAGGGGCAGCACGCCTTAACCGCTAGGCCAAATCCCCATCTTCAAAAAAAGATGGTTCAATGGCCTATGTTAAACGAGGCGTCCATCAGCAGGCCTACCCTGCGAGTAGCCCAAACAATCTCCGAATCAACTTACAAATTTATGTGATTTAGTGAATTCGTAGACAGGCCTAAATCAGCAGCTGAGCGCGTGCTATGGTATCCAAGAGAGTGAAGCTATGGCAGTCGTAAAATAAAGCATTTTTATGACCACACCACCCTGAGTGGTGTGGTCAGTATTGTTTTCGCAGGGTGAAAATATTTTTCTCTACCACTTTTTCTTTCCTCCACGTTTTCGGTCAAACTAGGACTTGCACATCAAATCTGACTTGCACAGTCTAAAGATCTAATTGTGCTCTCGCGATGAAAAGGTTCCTGTGCACTTTCATTCAATTTTGGCTGAGAATGAACTTTTTCAGCTAAGTAATTCTGGATCGCTGTAGTCTATAAATAGAATCGGGGATTCCCCGTTTAATACCTGCAGTGCGCGAGCGTAGCATACGTTGTGCCTGTACACGTTGTCCACAACGTCATGACGACGTGTATGTAGATGTGTAGGCCTACATCTTGATCGATCGTTTGCCAGTTCATCGTCACATACACCGGCATCTTCGTCACAACACAAAAAACCAGCTGCTGGCAAAGCAATTAAATTTTGTGGTGTGGTCATGAATTCACTTTTTGTGAATTCTCAGTTCTAGTTCAGAGATTATTATTCCATACATGTAATTAACACAACATGTATATGTATCCAAAATGGCGGCGATTGATCATGTATTGAGACACTTTGGCTGGCATGACTATACTACATTTCAGCGGTAACGCGTGGTGGCCTCCCGAATGAAAATTTACACTCCGACGTTTTTGCTCTCCTTTTTCATCATCAGGCAAACAAAGTTTACAACTACCGATTACGTCATCGAATGTCGTTTATTCCACCAATCAGATCAACGGAAAAACATCTTTCTGTTTCATTTTACCTGACCCAGCCATTTGTAACGGTACGTTACAAACAGCAGCCAGTGCCTTGGATTAGAATCCTGGTGTACACTCCGCGTCAAAATAACGTTTATCGGGTATTATATAATTTCACCTACTATATTGGTGTATCTAAACGTACCGTGGCCTATGCCCAGAACTTAATTGATTATCAACTAAGCATTCTTCTCAGGAAGACCCGCAGAAAATCTGTCATTATTAAGGAAATTAAGGTGTATCAGTTTTCACGTGGGAAATTGATCGTTACTCTCCGTCCTCCCCCGAAAGAAAAATGCAAGGTAGTTGATGATAGTGGACATTTCCACCTTATTATTCACACCGTGGATATGTTAAGATTTGTTTTTTATTGTTTCGTGTCCGCGCGATCAGCAATGTCCTTGTCCTTTTACGACCTACACCGGAAACATGAGAATGGGAAAATGGCGTATGCTTTCTTCCACAATTCAACTCTTCAATTTCAACTGCCGATGAAAATTCTACGGGATAACCCTGGTCGGCCTTGGTTGTGTTTTTTCCATGCGGCGAAATATCCCGTTCTCATCTTTATAAACGAGGTCAAACATCGCTTCCAGGTTCTTCTCATTGTTCAAAAGTTAGACACGCGTCCTACAATACGGCAACAAGAGGTTCCTATGCCAAAAAACTTCGCATACTTTATCACTAACGAAGCGTTGGGGGTGTTCGGTGTAAGTTTTCTGTACACTAGGAAAGGTCAAAATGCTAAATACTTGGGGTATATGGGTTTTGAAATGCATGGGATTTGTGAGTTAATGGGTAATGGCAGCCACGGGTTGTTTTTCCATCTTGACAAATTCGATCAGCGGGTCAAAAACTATAGCAACGGTCATCAGTTTGGGCAGTGTGGTTCAAGAGTAGAACTTATTCTTAATAATGAGAATGAGTGTTAGTCCCCGGTCAGTTTATTTTCCGTTTCTTCCAATAGGAGCTGTCAGTCAGTTGACCAATAGGAGTCACTACGGTCCAATTCAAAGCCTAGCGGACCAATCATGGTTGACTGGGCACCAATCAGGAGAATTTTATGTTGTATTTGAGCGTTATAACTTCGCTGTCATCTTTTGGCAATAAGCGCGAGTGACTGCTCCTTTTTGGAGGCCAACCCGTTTTGTTTGGTTCGGGTTTTAGTCGGGCATAACCGAGTTTTCGCACAGCCCCCGAAACGCCAACGCGAACGTCCATCCTTTTGTTCGGTGCTCTCTTAGTGGCATCGAACAATGGGTTTGGCGTTGACGTTGGCGTTTCGGGGGCTTTGCGAAAACTCCCTAATCGTACAATTAATAAAGTTTAGTTTCTTAGTGACAGTGACACCTTTAGTAGCGACGTAACTGGCGACGTCGCCAACTTCGAAGCCACAACCTGCACTTGTCTTTCCCTGTGTTACGGATGTTTCCTCTGAACTGCCCATCTTGGCTTGGCGCGAAGGGGGCTTTCTGATCTGTTGGCAGCAGAACAACCACGGAAGCGTAAGGACTGCTAATGGAAGAAACAAAGTTCCATTGAGAGGAGTGGCGGAACCGATACAACCAACTTAAGACAGACTTCTGCTAATAGTCCAGACAGCTCGTACCTCCTTCTTGTCTTACCAAGTCTCTGTTGACAAGTGTATTGTCCCATTGAAACCCTGGTGTAGGAGATATTTGAAGACATGTCCGCTGTATTGATGACTGTATCCAGACGTCTGAGATGGAGAGGTCGATTCAGAGCTGTTTGTACGCGCGAGGCTTTCCAATCGCTTTTTCGGGTCCAGGAGGAAGAGTCAGGCCTCGTCCTGTGTCTTGTGCTGCGAATCCCCAGAAAAGATCATATTCCAAACACACTGCTGCTCCGAAACAAGGATTTGCCTACTTTTTGAACTGGTAACGTCACGATCACATTTTTTTCAAACTTTTTCTTACAAAAATTGTGTTATTTGCAGTGATTGTGAATTCTTTCGTCATGTTTGTGGTGTGTGATAAAAATAAAATCTGCCCTCGTGAGCGATCCTCGTCACCCGGATAGCACTCGTTGATTTTCTCCGGCCTGAAAGCCCTCGACCTGCGGTCTCGGGCTTTCAAGGCCGGAGAAAATCAACTCGTGCAATCCGGGTGACTCGGATCGCTCACTCGGGCAGTTTTCTTATTGTAACTTACCTAGGGATTTGCCGCATCTCAATCTCAATCTGAAAAGAATGAAAACAAGCAAAGTAAAAGTTTGTGAGATTGATAAACATGTGGAAAGTTGAGCAATGGGAGCCGATTACTCATCATGGTTCAAGTGGCGAATGTCGAGGTTATCATTTCTGTCCCGCAAGAATGCTCAACTAATTTCAGAACAGTTCCCATTAAATTCCTTCATCGTTGAGGGAGCGGCTTGATATTCTTCTGTCATAAAAAACACAGATGAAAATCGGAGCTGATGCTGACAAGCCATCAGCCATTGCGTGTCGGGGTGAATCCAGTGAAATTTTGAGAGCAGTCGATGATGTCTGGTTCCGGACTACCGTAGTTGTTTCACAAAGTCGCAGCTCGCCGAACCACCAGCAAGTTCATTTTCATTGATTTCTTGTCAGCGTATTAAGCATTTGCCCCTACACCCCGAAAAAATCGCCAAACGTTAACGATTCTGCAATCTTCCCAAAACCAGTACAGTCGAGGGCCTGCTGATTCAAACAAAAGGGCAGTCTCCCACAACTCAACTAAATAATGCACTGCGACCTCACTATAGTCGCCTGCGCAAGACTTGTACATTATTCCTGAAGATGGCACTCGTGTGCATTCGTAGTTCACAAAAAAATCAAGAGATGGCAGTATTGCACTCAGTCACCAAGAGATGGCAGCACCGCACAGCAATCAATAGAGTTTCCGCAACGGCCCGGTTAGGCCTACGACAACGTTTAGCGAGGATTCCTCCATGACTGAAGTCTGCTCCAACATAGTCGAACCTTTGCAGACATTCTCTATTAACGGAAAAATCGACTGGCTCGTTTTATAATAAAAATTATAGTTTATGATTATGATCAGAATTTCATGCCTTAGTGAACATGGCTACGTTCGATGACCATCTCAAAATTGCCTTGCGCACCGAAAATGTTTAAAACTTGATCAGTGTCCATGAGAGGTAAATGGGGCATGCCCTTTGTAAGCTATCCATTATTTGGCAAATTCCAAATGACTTTGAGAAGCTGCCCACCGTGTTGCAATTATCATCTAAAAGGTCAGGACATTGAAGTTGGAAACCTTAAAAGCTTGTAAGTGACAAGAACAATAGATACGTCTAAAGATATTACGGAAGAAAATGATACTTTGTCTGAGGGAACCACTTAACACGTTCTGTTTGGCAATTTCCGTACAATACAGGAAAATGGGGAAGTTTGACGGTATATACTCCAAGGTAAGAATATGATAGGATTGTATTGTTATCTATTTGGGTCTCGATTACAGTCGGTGGGTATGTAATCTCCCCATTGTGCGCGTCCAATAGCGTTAATGATGCGCATATCGTTTTGTCTGTTTGGAAATCAGGCAATGGCGAATTTTAAGACGTATAATTTCTTTATTCGTCTGCGGATAATGTTGGTTTTGCCTCGATGGAGCAATTTGGATTGTTCTTATCTACATAACACATGCGATTCATCGGACTAAAGCCAGCAGAACACGGAAACAGATCGATTAGACAGATTTTGGCCGGTGTGGAAGGAATGGTTATCCAAAGAATGCAAGTCCTAGCTACCATAGTCGTATTTCGTTTCGTTTTGATCTCCTGGTGGTGGTCAGCAAATGCAAACTATACAGTATTTTTAAATAGAAACCCAATACTTTGATGATGCAGTTTTTGGGGGTATACACTCTTGCACCATGCACCATGCTCCATGCACTATGTATACATTTCGGTGTATGAAATAAACATAATATATGTATTCGGATGGCATTGGTTTCAACATCGTCCATGAACTTGATATGCAGATTATCAATATCCATTTCTCTCCAAGTTGACTTGAAATGGATACAACTTCACAATCATTACAATTTGTGACCAGGTGTAGCAGTAAAAAGTGTCCCCCTGTAAAAAGTGTCCACTTCTATTGTTGAATGACGGAATAAGCGGCATGCGTATAGAAACCAATTGTCAGAAATTAGAATGTAACAATAGGATCTTTTGTTCCCCGGACAGTTTTTCCTAGGACATTCTTTCCCTTCACACCTGCACAGCAAAATGAGTCGGAAGTCGCACAGAAGAAGACCGAAGGTGGAACCAGACAGCGACCACAGAAATCGACCAAGTCAAATTTCACAATGGGCAGACAATCCTGAAATCAGCGAACCGTTGGTGTCACCTTGGACATGTTGGGTCTTCTTATGTGCGCATTCCGACTCATTTTGTCGTGCCGGGTCACATATGATTGTGATTCTTGGCCTAAATATCAGCGTGAGGGTCCACATTCATAAAACCTTACTCGGCTTAGTTTGCAGAGTTTATACAGAGCAATGTACACAAGTAAGCAACCAAATAAACTACCAAGGTTTTATGAATAAAGGTGTAATGTGTGAGAATGCCCCCCGTATGACAATGCCCGCTTCATTGTTCGGCGGACACTCAAATACAGAAAGACATGTTGATCAGTGCCTCCCTGTCACGTTGCCGCTTAATTCCGTCAATCTTTTGTTTGGGGGCATTGGCAAACGGGGGGGGGGGGGCAGTGAAAAACATTACACCGGCCCAGATTTCTACACACATGTACCTCTAGTATATACCTACAATTCCTGAACGTTTGCCTGTGATACCTAACCTGATTCTTGAGATATCTATCTTGCAAGCACATGTTGGATGTATTGAGAGTGGGGCGGTCTTAAAAATAGGAAATGTTAAGATCAAAAGCCTCTATGAGACAGAGACTAAAGCATGATATCACGGCTCCAGCAGAAATCGAGATCATAACATGTCATGATAATCCATGCTGTGTAGAGTTCCACTCACTTTTCTGATCAATCATGATATATAAAACTCGGGTCATCACACAATCTCGACCTGTTTTTTAATGAAGTTTCAGCAAGCGCTTAACATGTCGGGATTTTTCTAAAAGATCATATGGGATTTTCTAACCTGTTGTCTCAAAATGCCTTGAAAGATTGTGATATCCTTCTTAACGGGAATTAGTCGCGGCAGTCAAAATGACACTAAAAATAATTTCGTGGCTCTCGAAATTCATAATAGCGAATTGCATCCCTTGGTAAGCCTACATTGCGTTCTAAATGCTATTCGAGGGCAGCAAAGCCGCAGCAGTCGTGCAAATATGAACTTAGTAGACCAAAAATTCCCGATGTGAGTAAAGTAATAGATTCAAGATGGCGGCGTTTGATTCTCTATTCAGACACCTTGACTGGCACGACCAGTTCGCTTTAATTGAACATGATACATGTAAGTTAACGGAAAGCCATTCACGTTTTCAATGGTCTATATTACTACGCCAGATGGCGCACTAGAATGACGCTAGATGACGCCACTGTACCAGTGTATTTTCTACATTCAAAGTGAAATCCACATTTACGTCATTCTTGCTTTTCCTTCCTTCATTGCACTTCATCAGACTCTTGAATTCTTTCTTCTGTCTAATGCTAGGAATCCACTCCTGATTTTATGCGTTGCGACTTGCTTTGCAACCTGCTACCTGCGATTGAATACGATCGCAAGGAATTGATACCGGTCGCCGACCGATTGCCGACTGAGATTGGCAAGGGGCTGTATAATTCTAGAAGTTTCCTGAACTCTAAGGTTTACATGTACCTTAGCTATTTTTTGCAAGCAGAATACAAAGGCTTAAAGTGGACCTTAAAATTAAGGAATCTTCTAGAATACGGGCCCACATCTTTGCCATTGGTGGAAATCACGTCTAGCGAGTCCACCACGGCGATCGAATGCCCAGTTGCAAAGCAAGTCGCAACTCAAAATCAGCTTGAAAATCAATGGTGGATTCCTACCTTTAAAGTTTTAGAAATAATGACGGAAGATTTGACCTGAATGCGGTGTAAATGTATCCCTCGCGTCGTTCTCTTGCTACCATTTTCATTATTTTCCTTTCGTCATTTTACATTCGCAGTGCTTCACAGAACTCTATTAATGCTGAAAGGGTAAATGTCGTCCTGGGTATATACAAAGATTACCCAGGATCTCAAGCTTCACTAAAACAATACCATGGGTGTACTTTCGGTAGCCGAACATCACCCAGCATCGAAGTATGACACCTGGATTCGCGATTGTCTCGCCCGTGGTCACGTGACCGCCTGTAGAACGTCATGAACAGCTGCATTCAACAAGTACCGCGGCGCGAGACCGCAAGATCCCACAGGATTTCTAAATAGGACTCGTTCCTAGGAAGAGATTGCGGAAGCTGGGTGATATTCGGCTACCGAAACTACACCCAGGGTATTGTTTTAGTGAAGATTGAGATCCTGGGTAATCTTTGTATACACCCAGGACGACATTTACCCTTTCAGCTCTATTAATAGCTGAATAAATCAAACCTCCTCATCTTACAAGTCTCTACAAGCGCACGCCAGGTCAAATACCTGCGTGATACAAGCAACTGAGCAGAAACAATCACGTCCTTCGATAAAATCCCTAAAATATCCCCAACGCCACGTGATACAGCCTCCATTGCATGAGCCGCCATCCGGATCTTCGCATTACACGGCCAATAATATCCTGTCCACATCCTGTGTGCGTGCGACCTACCGGAAGTTGTACATCACCGCCGTAATGCATATTCCAGCCTCAACTTCAAGTGGAATTAATGCGTTGGATAAAGTCGACAGGGATTTTTACTTTCGCCTGTCAGCTGCACTTTCAAGGAAAACATGGCTCTAAAGACACTTCCGGCAATTTACCGGAAGTGCATCGCCTAAGAAACAACCTTTAAGCCTTTTATCTCTCAGGCCAGGATCTGATGTCCTCCTGTCCCTCCATTTTTAGGATATCTGGTTTCTGCTATCTCGTCGTTTGAAGACAAATCCTACTTTTCTTTAAAGGACCACGGTATTGCCACTTTTTTTCGACAGCCGGCGCCACCGCGCCACTCTCCAACCTAGGGACTAACTACGTTGTCGGCGAATCGACCCGATTTACTACGTACATTTTGTAATGTATTTTTGTAGTTCGCTTTACAGCCGCTAGGTGGCTCCCTCTACGTCGGGAGTCAAATAACGCATTTGTGCTCCTTTAAGAGCCATCATGCAGTACACCAGGCGATATCGCAAGCGATCTGCTCGTCACCGAGCAAAGTCGGCTGTTGACGCCAGGTGTGCGCTGGACTGAGAGCGATGCGTGGAATCCTCTCACCAGCGATATTTGCCCAATGTCAAACAATAGCAAACCCGATATCGCCTAGTGTGCGGGTGGATCGGTGGAGATCCCTGGTAAGCGGCTGGCTTGTGGGTCTCCCTTCAAACGCATGGAGGACTGCTTTTGTATCGGCAATATGAAAGAGTGACGTGCATTGAGCTGTTTATTTCATGGGCTACTGTGAATATACAGTAAACTCGAGTTTAAACCACCGGTTCATTATGTTGTTCATGAGCACACCCACAATCGAAATGGGAGTGAATAAAACGTAACAAGTATTACATTGTATGCTGAATGGGTGGAATCGCTTATATACTCCAATCACAACCCCACACTGGAATGAACAGTTGCTTATAAGGCCTACGGTGAAACTGACCCTTGCCTGATCCAATTCTGTTTGTGGCCTCATACAGGGTGGAAATGGACTTTAGGCTTCAATTTAATCAGTTGCGTTTCAATCCAGGCCAACCTAGGCCTTGAGCCACCGATTCCAGCCATTCAGCATAACACTTGTTATGTTTTATTCACTCCCATTGATTGTGGGTGTGCTTATGAACATAATGAATCGGTGGTTTAAACTCGAGTTTACTGTAATGCCAAATTTATTAGTAATTTTGACGCTACAAGAAAATTTTCTCGGAATTTTGTAAATCTTCCAACGTCGGGCAGTTATTGGACGACGACTTTGAGCCAAATTTAAAATTCCCCAAATTTTGACGCCATCAGCTCCAAGTTTGCTTCGAAACCTAAAACACCGTCGACAATAGGATCTGTCAGTCAGTTGACCAATAGGTGTCACTACGGTCCAATTCAATGCCTAGCGGACCCATTCATGCTCACCAATCAGGAGAAGTTCTTTTGTATTGGTCCGCTATGACTACATGTATGCCGCCATCTTTTGGCATCTTTCTGACTGCTCTTATTACATTTATGCTCATGAATACTCGTTCAGTTACCCCATCAATCTGTATCTGAGTTTCAGTCTCAAAAATCCACAGCAAGCCGCTGGGTGGGGAAAATCGTACGGCGCCCGGTGGCATTTGTGACCCAGGCTTTAGCGGCTGGCTTATGGGTCTCCCTTCAAACGCATGGAGGACTGCTTTTGTATCGGCAATATGAAAGAGTGACGTGTATTGAGCTGTTTATTTCATGGGCCACTGTGAACTATAATGCCAAATTCATTAGTAATTTTGACGCTACAAGAAAATGTTCTCGGAATTTTGTAAATTTCCAACGTCGGGCAGTTACATGTATTGGATGACTGAGCCAAATTTAAAATTCCCCAATATTTTGACGCCATCAGCTCCAAGTTTGCTTCGAAACCTAAAACACCGTCGACAATAGGATCTGTCAGTCAATTGACCAATAGGTGTCACTACGGTCCAATTCATTGCCTAGCGGACCCATTCATGCTCGATTGATCACCAATCAGGAGAAGTTTCTTTTGTATTGGTCCGCTATAACTACATGTATGCCGCCATCTTTTGGCATCTTTCTGACTGCTCTTATTACATTTATGCTCATGAATACTCGTTCAGTTACCCCATCAATCTGAAGAGGTCGCCACCATCGTTCCTCGGCTGAGACCTCTGAAAAGGGCTGGAACCCAGCACAAGATTCTTGTGCTCATCGATTTTACAAATGATTTAATAAAATAATCATACCGAAAATTAGAATTCATTCCAGTATTTGTAAAATTACTACTATTTTAACATTCCGTTGGGTATTTGATGTTTTATTGTGGAAAAAAGAACGAACTCTTTCGAATCCCTACGCAATTCGCTGTGCAACAGTCAGAAATTCATCCGCCACCAACAATGCATTTGCACTGTGGAAAAGTACATGTAGTACCGATCTAGCCCTTTCCAGAGTTTAATGTGAACTCTGGGTACGAGATTGTTACCCCATTTCACATTATTGTTATTTATATCTCACTGGCGGTAACCCTGACCCCCAGAGACACAAACAACCACGACCCGAGGCACCGTCAAACCTGGGTCATCACCCAAACCACTTAATACCGATCAGATAAACTGAATTACCTTCAGATTAAACCACTCGCCAAATAACCGCAACGTGATTATCGTCCAATCCGGAACACTACCAAATTCATTCACCAAAATGATAGATTCACCGTATTACTCGCGCAAAACTGAATTGATTATCAATATTCTGGCTTAATTTAATCCAGATGCCAATTCTCGGATTCGTCATGACTCGGATGCGCTCGTAATGCATCCGCGATGAATATACACGGCCTATTAAATAATGTACGTGTACATGTACTGTGCATTGTCATACAAGAAAGTGCAGCGTACGTGCATACTGTGCATTCACACAGAAGAGACTGCAGTGCACAAGGGCGTAGGCTGGTCTGAGCCTGGGGAGGTGCAAATTTTTGTAAAAGCGGAACTCCCCGTGCAGCGTAGGCATGGAATTTCACAGTAAATTGAAGAGTAAGAAAGGTTTGCTCTGGAGTGGGGTCTGACCTCCCCCCAGAAAAGTTTGGAATTTAGCACTGAAATCCGTGTCTCAGAGCATCTATTCTTAGCAAAAATTTACACCTCTACAAGATTAATTGTTTTCTGCTTGCCCAGAGCGGAACTCTCTTACTGTTGTGGGGAGGTGCACGTGCACCCAGTGCACCGCCCCCCCCCCCCGGCTACGCCCCTGAGTGCAGCCGCTGTGCTGTAGTGGCTCGGATCTCTAGCTAGCGAGCTCCATCTTATTCTAGACATCTTTAAGTTTTACAAGCGTTGCTGCCCGCTTTCAGTTACCGCAATCGTCAGTCAAAACACCACACCATCAGTCCTTGCTACCCTTTCCGCCACAAGCCTATTGTAACCAAGACCACCCGTGCAAGGAAAAGTTGTAACAATATCACCAATCCATTAAGCAATCATGTTTAAAAATATATCTTTTTCCTTGGTTTGTAGGGAAGGTAGTCTTTTCGTCAAGCCATTAGTCAGTCTTCTATTGGCTATTTTTCAAAGATCTCCCTCTCGAGAAATAATATCGTTTATCCTTTTAGGTGGGAGAAGAAACATACAAATTGCGCTGTCAAACATCGCGTAGTAAAACGTCACATAATTGCCATTGGCGATGTTGCATTTTTACTCCCATTTGCTCGACCGTGTTAGAGGAAAAATGCACCATACTGGGATCGAGATCAAGAGACAACCAGTTGGTGTTGCTGAACGAGGCCTGTGAGAGTTGGTTGGGGAGGCTTACAGTCACTGTAAAAATCGTCCGGTCCCATGTAAATATTGATTTCTCCATGGATTCAAATGACCCAACTGGGTATCATAAACCTAGAAGTAGGTCAGTTGGACCCGAAAGGTGCTCATGGGTGCCAACACCCCATGGGTAGCAATTGTAGATGGGACAAAGTGACCTATGAAACAGGGGCCTGTTTCATAAAGTGACTTTAAGCTGATAGTATCTTCAATCAAATGGGAAATGCATTGAAGTTAATGGTACTATTAGCTGAAAGTCACTTTATGAAACAGGCCACTGGTCATTATGGGTTACTGCAAATTAAGGACCTATTCATTTCATACCCGAAGAACAAATATTCTGGGTACCATGAACCCATTCCCTTGTAGCCATTTAAAGAACCCCATGGCAAACGGGTCCAGGCACACGCAGGCTGAGCAACTCTCTCAAGCGCTGAATTTTCCCATTTTCAGGACATTCTGACCGAGGAAGTCCATCTGACCAACGAAGTTGTAAAATCTGCTCCAGGCCTCCGACTTTCGAGTATGATAGGTAGATGTCGTTCCCTTCTACAAGAGAATCTTTACTTCCTACTCGATCATATGATGCCCCGTCGGCAAGGGAACGCCATCTCCCCGAGCAACAAGACGTAAATGGAAATCTCCTGTCAAAGCCGAATCGTCTACGGGTCATTCCCAGTGGTATACTCCTATAGCGACGTAAGTAAGACGATAACCGCGGTGGGATCGATGGATTCACGATTAATTGTCACCTATTTGAGGAACCTTTGGTAAGGTATCTCCAGTTGCACGTACCGAGGGAAGAACGCCGCGGTAACTTGATGAATGGCGGTGGATTTGGGTGGGAGTTCCGGTATACACGAGGGAGGACATAATGAGGCAGAGTACATAAGGTTTTTTCTTCCGATCATTTCGTCTAGTGAGAGTCGCCGAGTAGTCTGCCTGAGATAAAGAAGTGGGACTCCGATAGTTCAATGACCACCGATTCTATTGAACTGTCCCGATATTTGATATTAGATATTTGATATTTATTTTTCACCAACACAAACAGTAACAAAAATTTCATACACATGGGAAGAATTGTGGTCAGGGACAAAGCCAAGATCCTAATAGGGTCGCTTACGGCTTTGCCCCACGTCCGCTTAAAACCTGCCGCACACGAGAGAAATTAGCTGAGGAAAATGTCGAGGATTTTTACTCAGTCAATTTCCTCTCGTTTGCGGCGACATCTTGACTACCAAGGGTTGTGACATCGCTCCGCCCTCCGACTACGCTCACACAAACCCTTGACGAACTTCGCTGTGGCAAGCTGTTTCCAACCGGATGTTCCTGTTCGTGGACTGACTCCCGCTGTTAGTTTTCGATTTTCATCACAGATCGTTAACATTTGCAACCTGACATTTCTAAATACCACGTCAGTTTTTCCGTACACCTACCTTCTCTGGTTTAGAAAATTGACGGTATTTTTGTTCAAGTGTATAGTTCATGATAGTGGTGGGTAAATCGCATTAGATAGAATAGCTGACCATCCTCGTTCCTAATACTTTCCAACCACAAAATACACAGCGGTCGGTTTAACTCGCTTGGTGCCAACCTGGCAGCGAGGTTGGCTAACAACTGTTCTGATTGGTGCACCGCAACTCGAGGTGCGAGAGAAAGAGAAATCCTGGCGAAGTTCTCCATGGGTTTGTGCGTACGAAGTATGAGGTACAGACACATGGTAGGCCATGATGGTGCGGCGAAGGACTTGGAGTTCTTACAGTACACTTCCATGGCGACGTAGCATTTTATGCCGTCATGTGATTTCTACGCATGTTATATAGCACAGTCCCCGCCGCACACGATGAGGTTTTTTCTTCGCGAGGAAAAAAATATCAAACATGTTGAATTTTATGCTCAAGGCCAGTTGAGGCAAAAAAAATCTCGCAAGAAATTCGCCGCACAGGAGAGGAAATTGACTGAGTAAAAATCCTCGAATGACATATTGCTCAGCTAATTTCTTTCGTGTGCGGCAGGCTTTAGCAAGACTTTGATTCCAGGGGGACTTAGATTCCTTTCACACCGGGCCATGTGTGATTAATCATCCCTGGCTCTTCAGGTCCTTCGCGTGGGATAGTACGCCGTGGTTCTTTGAACCTTCATCCAAGTGAGGTCACATTACAAGTACAAGGCACCACGGCAGACTGGATGCGAACCCGAGGCCTGTCGTTTGCTGAGCGACGTAAAAACCCACTAGGCCATCAGGACTCCTTATCTATGAGAAGATTTTAAGGGCCTTCATTCAAATTAGCATCTCGCGCTACGTTCCATCATCCCACCTTTCGCTTGGAGGCAACACAACCGAAAGAAAACAAATGATTTACCGTTGTCCTGCAATCAAATAAGGTGCGGAATGAAAACCTTCCGGCCGTTTGCAAGAGAGTCGGCGATAGATTGCCTCCCAATAGTAAGCTCAGATAGGAAATGTTTGGCTCATAGTCATTTATAAGGTGTTAGTATGTTGAAGACGACCATTCTTACTTAGTCTTAAGAACAAATAGTAGTAAGTAACTTTGTGTCATCAATGTATAGCCTACCCGTAGGCCTATAGTCTATTCTGTGAGGTGGTGGCTAAGTTAGAATTTTGAATACCACTTTTACAAAAACAGGCGAATTTCATTGCTGGAAGGAAGTTCAAGCGATGTTTGCCTATACAGGGTGGCCCCCAAAAACGCAACCGCATACTTCTACAAAACTTGCACCTACATCATTGGTACGTGTGGATGGGGAATGTTTTTAGGAGCAAAACGAGACCAAGATTGTTCGATTCGGTTCCGTAGTTCTGATTCTAGAGACATTTTTTTGAAGCAAAGTCAGGCCTAGTTGGTAACAGGGGATTAAAACTGTGTGACGTTGTTTTGAATGGCAAATTACATCAGGTGAGATAAAAAGGGGTGCAATCTTGGTCTCATTTTGCTTCCAAGAATATTCTCCATCCATCCATACCAATAGGAGCAGTCAGCCGCGCATATTGCCAACAGATGGCAGCAAAGTCTTAGCGGACCAATGTGCAGGATAATCTACGTGATTGCTGCTCGATCAATAATGACTGGGTCCGCTAGATGCGTTGAATTGGGCCGTAGTGACACCTAGTGGTCAACTCGCTGACAGCTCCTATTATGTTGGTGCTACATTATTTGAGGAAGTAAGTGGTTGCGTCTTTTTGGGGCCACCCTGTATTGTGTATACCTATTCATGCCTACCTCCCGTACAAATATAAAGCGAAGAACTTCACCACGCCAATAAAACTCACATTATCATATCCATCACGGCGGTTATGCGTCCGGCATGCAAGCTGGCTAACTCATCCATTATTTTCCAACCGAAAATAACTCGCTTTTGGCGTTGTCCCGGACCAGTTTGAATTAATCATTGACCGGTCCATTGGAACTTGGTGAACATCATTTGTCAAGTGGAATGGCGAAAAACGTCCCGCAAAAGCCGTAATATGCCAAAGGGCGTTGTTTGAACGATGAACGTCGCTGACATCTGACCCGGGGACATGATTGCGGTGGCTCACATGGCTAATGCTGTCGTCGGTCTACAGCTCCTTGTTATAGACATTCTAAGTTGCTGACAGAAAAAAAACAAGCGGCATGAAGCATAAAGCCTGCCGCACACTGGAACTATGTGCTGAGCAAAAAGTTATTCTAGACCGTTTGCTCAGCTGAGCCCACCGAAAAATACGCGCACACGCGAGCTTTCTGCCTCGTGAGGCAAAAAACTCACCGAAATTACGCGCACACGCGAGCTATCTGCTGAGCAAACGGTCTCGAATGACTTTTTGCTCAGCAGATAGCTCCAGTGTGCGGCAGGCTTAAGGGTGCCGCTGATTGCTTCGTAACCCTTCAAGAGTTGTGTTGGGAGAATAGGAGCAGTCTACGGTGGCCCACAAGGCGCATATGCACGACTGCGGTTGAGGTTAAGTCTATTTTCTAATCTATTCAAAATGCCACTCACAACAAGGGAATGTGCCAAAGGTGTCTCTGGCATGTGCATAATAATTTGGATAAAAGTGGTCTAAAACAACCTTTCTAATTAAAATAATTGATATTTTAAGATGTGATACGAAAGCACTCGATGAGAGGAAGGCACCAGGCTATAAAAATTTTCAGCGAAAACCTTCTCCATACATGTATATATGTATGGTTCATGATCTACACAGTGTAGTTCCACGGCCTTCCAATATCGCGTAAAAAAGAGTGCCCGAAGCAGAGAATAATGTTAGCGTAACGAGCTCTAATTTCTCGTCTCATTCGTTTGAAGAGTTGGCAATTATACAAGAGACATCATATCAAACGGCTTAATGTACACCTAAATCATTTTTCAACTTCTAGGCAACCCGCTGATATTTCATACCTCTTGCAAAATGAAACACAATAACCGAACAAGAACATTACATAAGTTGTCTCGAGAAGCGTGGGCCCTAACAGACATAGTCTGTAACACGTTTTCGTACTAAATCGAAAACTACCAATACGACAGGTCATAGGCCACGAGAGCCAGCAGACATTTTGTACAACCCCGCAACAGGCGTAACAGCGGAGAGGGAAATCATCAATACTGCCAAAGAAGACTGCAGTAACTGTACTTACTGCGGTCTTGCGTTTCGATCATAAAGGAATCAACCATAAAGGTTTAACTGCGAACGATGAGCTTACTGAGGGATACACTTCCTGTGTTGCCACCAGATGTCTCTCACTGCCTGAATTTTGGCTTTACGTAATAGGCACGAGCTTCAACTTTTTTTGTGGTGAAGAGGTACATGAACCTGCCTACATGATGCTTTGAATTCCATTTCTGACGATAACTGAGCTATTTTCAGCACAATTAGTGTTCCATGTACAAATGTACGTCAGCCTATTCAAATGTACACCGATG
Organism: Notospermus geniculatus; assembly: GCA_002633025.1. NCBI lineage: Eukaryota > Metazoa > Nemertea > Pilidiophora > Heteronemertea > Lineidae > Notospermus > Notospermus geniculatus. The sequence goes on along the minus strand of NMRB01000991.1, from coordinate 85,133 downwards.
ACCCTGAACACACATCGTTC